>CAUOFW020008383.1:0-17713 GCA_963454935.2 Ilex paraguariensis | reverse complement strand
CCTCCATCAGACGTTAACATATGTCATTGGTAATTACCCACCGACTTCTCAATAACTAACTACTATTCTTTAAAATTTATTCAAAAGAATTACTTTTTATCGCCCAAAATTTGTTTATAATTATTTATTTAACTTCTCAAGTGATAAAATAAAAGAAACACGAATTATAATCCCGTCCATCACACGGGATGAACTACTAGTATATATATAAAATAAACAAATGAGGGTGGATGGAGCTTCAGAAACCTTTCCCTCCTTATTTCTTAGAATTATGATTTTTTATAATACTAAACTACGGTTTCTTTCTATCACAATTCAACACTTAATTAGTTCTTATAACTACTCTTCCAGTCTCACCAACTGATCACTATTAATTTGTAATTTTTGTTTGAAAAATTTGGGTTTTATCCCTTGCAATGTCCCATAGTTTTTAAAATTTATCCACTAATAAATTGTGGTTGGAGAGGGGTGAAGAGAAAAAGTGAGGGAGAATTGTAAATCCCGTGCATAATTTTCAAAATTCAACAAGTCTTCTTTTGAACTTTACAATCAAGAAATAAATTATTCAGCATTCTGTAATAGAGAAAGAATACATAGTTTGACCTTGATTAGCTTGAAAAGGTATAAATTCATCGGAGTTTTCAAGTTCGGGGAGAAATTTTTAGAGATTAATGGTGCTCAAAAAATTTAACTAGACTGGGTTGCAGAACAAATTTGAGTGAAGTCCAACGAGTGTGTGAGTATTTGAGAGAATGTGAGTGTGGAGGTGTATGTTATAAGCATTTTGCAAGAGGAAGACAAAATATGACTGGTTTGCCTTAGCCTAAAGACTAAGTTTACATCTACTGTAAGCGAGACTCTTGTTCCTTGGAGATTGTAATACTTGGGAAAGAGGTTGCTATTACAAAATGTTTGGCTTGAAGCTTTTACAAGATATTGCTTAGGTTTCACTCGATAGCTTACAGAATACTCTCTTGTGCATTGTAGCACTGTTGACAATTTATATAACTAGTAGTTAGAGTTTCGTGTTTGTCTTTTTTTATTGATTCATGGTCCATTCTGTGTTTGTCTTTATCTTGGTGATGTGGTTTCCAAAGTGTTTCTAAATCCACTACTTGTCGACTGTAGTATTTGATCCGTGTCTACTACTTGTGGGTTTTGTTCATTAGAGTCGTCAAGTAATGTTCTTTTATCCCTTGTCCATATTATTGTAGCTGGCCCTGTGCTGGACTTCTGAGTTCTGAGCTTATTATCGTATTAAGCTTGTTACTTAGAGTTTCCCTATAATTGGTTTGTGGCCTAGTTCGTGTTTAGGACAGTTTATTTGGGTGAGCTGCTTTGGTCGCTCTTGCAAGCTTAGAGGGTTTGGACTCTAAAAGAGTTCAAATTTAAATCAATCATTATCAAAGATGATTTTGAGCCATTGAATCATTGAATTGAATAAATCTTAACTACTCTTGTGATTGGATAACCGAAGAATTAAAATGAATTATATCTAATTAGTGTAGATATCGAATAGGCATTAAAAAGTATAAAAGGGTGACCACGTACACAAAGAAGATAGAGAAGTAAATATTGGGTATAACAATTATATCATGTCAACACTGTTGACATGGTGTAACCATCTAATAAGAAAAGAATAAAAAGAGTAAAATAAGGTCCACTTTGTCTCATGGAGGTGATTATATATGACGTGACTGAATAGTTATGAATTTAATTGTAATTCATTGATTGATTTATTTACATAAAATGAGCCATTATACTATGTAATACTACAGACATAGTATAACGGTTTTGACCAATATTTTTTCAAGAGAGAAAGCACATTACTTTGAGCTTGAGGTCAAACTTTTGGTCTTAGTTTCTGTCCCACATAAATGACTGGCATACAAATGATTGAAAATCATAATGATAAATGACTATAAAGTAGTATGATTTATAATAAATGATTATGAATTTTTTCACACACTTTGATCAAACTTGATTATGTAATTAAATAAGTTATCAATAATGAATTAGTTTTAGCTTGATTGTATATATATATATATTTCTTTTAATGCCATTAATAATGAAATTACCAAATAACGCTTTCAAAATAAGAAAACTTGTTGAAGTTAATTGTATGTCATTAGTCTCATTTTTGTCAAGGGTTCTAATTAATCTATTTGTTATTTTTTTTGGTTTATATACAATATGTATATCGGTGTTTGGCCCTTTTGAATTTAATAAATATTCAAATATCAAATATAAAAAAATAATAATTATTTTTATTCATTGCAAATAAAAATTAAAACTTCTACTTAGTGTGTTTGACAAAAATTTTAGTTCTGCCCTGGATGAAAAAAGTAGAAGGGAGAAAAAAATGGAAGAATGAAAAATTGAAAAAATAATAAAACATCATGTTTGGTATGGAGAAAAAATGAGAAGGATTAACCTTTCTTACACTTCACAAAAATCTTTCCCTTCAAAATTGAGAGAAAAAAATGAAAAAGAAGTTAATTATGCATGAAAATATATATTATTTAATTTTGTATTCCTTAATATATTCAGACATATTATTTATGTATTACATAGTATATAAATTGTTAATTTCATACAAAGATACAATAGTAAAATATAAATTTATAGATATTTTTTTCATTTATTTTACTTTTCTACCCATAAAATACAAATAAACCAATTGTTTCTAGTTTTTATCCTTTCTATCAAAATCTGTTAAAAATTAAAAAAATATATCACTCTCATTTTTTATTATTTTATCTTTTCATCCCCATAAATACTGCTGAACATTTGGGTTGAGTTTGTGTCAAAATTTGGAGTGCAGAGTCTAGCAGTGTGGACTCAGTTTTGGCTTGAGAGCAGTAACTTGATGCCAAGCTCTAGCTCCTAGCACTTTCAGTTTCACTTCCTCGTTCTTTCACCGGTGATGTGACGAAAAAATGTTTCGCCATATCAATTCTCTCTCTCTCTCTCCCTTAACCGTCAAAGAAGTTGATTGAAATTAAACGATTACAGGGTAGATATCTAAAGTGAGAAGAAAAAACGATAGTAAGTAGCAAGTTCTTGCTTGTTCAAGTTCATGGCAGCTTCAAAGAAATAACCCTAAGAAATTCACAATTGGAATGACAAAAAGTTACAATTGGGATACTCGACTTACAGGGGACGAAGCCACAAAGTTAAACCTAAGGAAAAAGAAAAAAAGGAGGGGGGGGGGGGGGGGGGGGTCAAGAGTGCCCAAGAAAATAAAATGAAACAAGATTAAGAGGAGCCAGATTGAAAACATCCATACTTTAAGGGGCCAACTTATAATAAATTTAAAAAAAATTAGAGACCAAAAAGCAATTACAAAACTTGCCGTAGCATATCATCTTAAGGTAGGAGATGGGTCTGCGATGTAAAATGGTTATAATTTCAATGAAATAGACTAAAAATTACATTGGACGTAATTTCTAGGAAACTAGAAGGAAGGAGGAGAGAAATTCATCTACAGTTCGCGTTTTTCATCAGCCAAATCTTATAAGAACCTAGTTATTGCACTTAAGGAGACCAATACCATTGTCTTGTGAAGAACAATTTGAAGTATTTTCTATCCATTTGATATTTAGTTTTATTTTCAAAAGAAATGGCACGGGGAGAGAACAACAAGAACAACAACAACGGCGGCAATCCTCGTCGAGGCAACGTATTTCTTGGTGTTCTGAAGGCTGTGGCAAGGTTTCTGACCTGCACCACCAAATCCTAAAGCATTCACTAAATGCTAGGGTTAGGATCCTCTCTGATGAAGTCATTTATGGTGTTGTTTGTGTGTAGTTGTTGAATAACAGTAATGCTATACTGACCAAATTTTAAGATCAAATAGAAAATTTAAATGACACGACAGCTGACTTGAGTTCTTTATTTGGTCTAAAATTTGGTCAGTATAACATTATTGGTTGAATAACAGTATGTTTATGGTATAATAAATAGGTTTTTTAAATCTTAAGACCTAGTCACAACTGTCCACCGGAAAGAAGAATGTCGTAAGATTTCAACTTCTCTTTGAATATGGTGTTTTGATGAAGAGTCTTTTCTGTCTTGTAGTGGTCATGAGAATATAAGGGAGAATTTTGATGAAATCTCTCTCTCTCTCTCTCTCTCTCTCTCTCTCTCATGCATGCGGATGCAACAATATTATAATTTTCAAAGATCATTTCCATGTAGTGCTTCAACTGGGAAATAGCAAACGGGCAGTGTGAAATGAATTGTGATGGTTCTCTAACATGTTGATTGTTGATACTCGACCAGAACGAGTTTGGAAGTTGATAACTTTGTAAGATAAGAGCAATAACTTAAAATGCTTATTTGATTTGTTGACTTAATTGGTTATTGTCATTGATTTAATCGTGGATCCCATTATTTATTGAATTTAAATTTGAATTTAATTTTTTTTGGGTATTAAATCTTAATTTTTAGTAGTTTTAGTTTTACTATTAACTTTTTTCTTTTTTGTTTTCAAAAAATTGAATTTTAGGATTTTTTAATTTTATTGGCTGAATTAATAAACTCAATTTACTTAAGTTAAAATATTTTGTTTAAACTTAAATTTAAGTTTTTTATGGAGCCTTTTTTTTATGAATTTAGATTTTTTATTTGGGTTATTAGTATATACTTAAAAATTATAAAATCTTTTTTAAAGCGGAGATTAAAGTCCAGACTTTATTAGTCTAGTGGCTGGGCCAACCCTAATTTGGTTATAGTGACAGATTTTTTTTTTTTTTTTTGGAATGGTCTAAACTGCCCACGTATTTAATTTTTGTTTCGTAATGAAAACTTCCCGAAGCACTACAGTGAAACGAAACTGTCGAAACTAACAAATTTCAACATGTTTCGGTGCATGATGGTTAACTGGGTAATAGAAATGCTTCGAAAATATTTCAAACTGTTTCAAAAATAGAATGAAAAGAAAAATTTAAAAATTATTTTTTTAAAATATTGATCGAAATATACTAATATTTTGAAATACCTTGAAATATTCTAAAATAATTGTGCAAATGTATTGAAATATAATAAAATATTTCAAAACATTATAAAATATCTCGAAGTATTAAAATTTCAATTTTTTCACTAATTCGTTTTGATATCCTTGAAAATAAAATTTTTTCGAATATTTCAACCATTTTGAAACAATATTTTAATTCTTGACGATGGTATAACTTCTTTTTAAAGAACGAGTTGCTGAAAAATTTCCTGGTCACGTTAGGGTCGTTAACACGGCACCATCTTAAATTTTTACGAGTTATACTTTACCCCTACGCTTCAGTGGAAACTGCAAAGCAAACCATGTTATAGATCTGAAACCGTTCTCTAAAATTTTCTTGAACTTCACAGTTTGAGAGAGAAGCTCTCAAATTAGAAAAAAAGTGAGTTTATTGGGCTCACCACCCTCTTTGCTGCCCCGACACCCACAAGACTTGAATCAAGAATATCTTTTTTGTACTATATTGTCTTTGGTCGACCTTTATTTAACTGTATTAAAAGACTTCAATTTTGGGAGAAATTTTTAAAAATACAATTCTCTTTATACAGTTAAATAAAGGCTTTGCACAGAGCTAAAGACAGCATAATACAGACAGCATAAGTACAGAAAAGAATCTCTTGATTCAAAATCATGTGGGTGTCAGGGCAGCAAAGAGGGTGGTGAGCCCAAGAAACTCACTTTTTTTCCCATTTTGTAATTTGAGAGTTTCTCCCTCTAATAAAGTAAGTAAAAAAAAAAAAAAGTTGATAGAAAAAACTGTAAGAATAAAATTAAGTTTTTAAAATTTTTAAATTTTCATTTTAATTATGTTTAAATTATAATTTTCAGTTACAAATTTTTTGATCATATTTTGTGTGTATATTAAAGAATAATTTTTATTGACCTTAAATTTGGTTTTATAGCTATTCATGCCAAATAATCAAATTCATTGAAAATATATCATCGTAAATTACAAATCATTGAAAAGCCAGCATGTGCCAAGTCATTGAAAGTCTTTGAAAATCATAGAAAATATATCTTGTGTCAAACGGCTAAAAGAAAAAAAAAATTGAATAGTTCATGTGTACGTTATACATATAATTCACTATAAAAGGCTGCTTAGATAGCTTCTATGAAAATAATGAAAATCCACTCCACAATCTTTTAATAGCTTTTCTTTTGGTACTTGACATACTTTTCATTTCTCCTCTATTATTTTATTTTTGGGACAACTCGATTCGAGTCAGATTCACTTTAACCTTCCAGTGGACGTGACCATTAAGAATGTGCTACTGCGAGCGTCTGAATCGGATCTTGGAGTCGCTGGTGTCCGTTAGTACCCTCACGTGGGGAGACTCAATTGTTTTAGGACAGTAATCACACACCTCTCAGACTCGCAGGCCAACTCATTCCAAATCTTTTTATTTGGTTTATATAGATTGCATGTTTATATATTTCCTGTATTTATTTAAATTGCATGTTATATGATCTATGTATTTATTTAAATTGCATGTTATATGATCTAAATATTGTTTGTATGTTTTATTTCGAGTTTTAGATTACAACACTCATAATTATATTGCTAACATCATAATTATAATAATTGTTGAATTGGCCAAAAGTTTAGTAGCAATTTTTATTAATTCCAATTATAAAATATATGCTTAAAATCTATAATTATTTTTACAATTTAAAGCAGCTGAATTTATTTGTTGTTAAAAAAAATAAAAAAAAAATAAAAACGTTTTTTTTTGTTTAAAACAGTTTGATGTGTTACTGTTTTTAGGGAAAAAAGTGTTACTGTTTTTAGGGAAAAAAGTGTTACTGTTTTTCTATATATAAAAAAAAAAAAACTGTTTCTGTTTTAAGGAAAGAAAAAACTGCTACTGTTTTCTGGAAAAAAAAAACACTGTTTCTGTTTTAAGGAAAAAAAAACACTGCTACTATTTTCGGAAAAAAAAACTGTTTCTATTTTTTGGGAAAAAAAACAGTTTTCTGTTTTTCTGCAAAACAGTTTCTGGAATTTTAAAAAAAAAACAATAGCTACTTTTGAATAGTAATAGAATATCCAAAGGGATCTATAAAAAAAAAAAACCAGCTACTTGCTTAAATAAAATATATATATATAACTATTTGCCTTCGAGAAATAAAATTAAAATTTCAAGAGCTATTATAATAATTTAAACACCTTTCTTAATTTCGTTATAAATAGAGTTTTGACAGCTGACATTTAAATTTAATACAGGTTATTTGCTTATCTCTTATTATTTCTTTGTCCTTGAATTCTAAATTAAGGATCACTAGATTAGAAGAAGCTAATAGTGTCAAACCTGAAAAATTTAGTGGTCAAAATTTTCGTAGGTGGCCAAAACAAGTTCGATATTGGTTAACTGTACTAGGCTTAATTTCTGCTATAGAAGAATCTTAAGCTGGTCAAGAATTATCTTCATGGTATACCCTTGAACGAATTGAATATCACTGTCATAATAAGATTTTTAGTGCTCTTTTTGACTATCTTTATGATGTCTACCATAATACTACGACAACTGCCAAAGAACTTTGGAACACTTTAGAGACCGAGTATGAGATTGTTGATGCTGGAATTAAACGGTTTATAATCTCTAATTTTAATAGTTATAAAATGGTGGAGAATAAACCTGTTGGTGATCAAATTCATGAATATCAAGAATTTTTGAGGAAAATCGAAAAAGGTGGAACTACATTTAGTGAAGATTTTAAAGTTTTAAGCTTAATTGACCAGCTTCCACCTTCTTGAGATAATTTTGCTAAGACCCTTAGACATAAACAAGGAGAGTTAACCTTAACCCAAATTATAAACGCGCTTAGGGTTGAAGAGAAGCATAGGGTTAATACAAATTCACAAAATGAGAGACCCTCTAAGGTAAATCTAATGAAAAATAGTAATAACAACCATAACAATTTCTGACCTAGAGGAAGAAATTTTAAGAATAAAAGGTTTAATGGTTGTCCTAATAATGGTCAAAAGCAAAACTATCAAAATAATAATAATAAGTTCAAGGGTTTAGGAAGAGAGAGAATGCCTTGCTTTGTTTGTGGACGAACCAATCACTTGGCTAAGGATTGTTATTACAAGAAGACTGAGTCATATAAGCCAAAACTCAAGCCAAATCAAAGAGGTCCAAGAGCCCAAGTCAATGTTCTAGTGGATGGTGATAATTCTGCCGAACCCTCCTTTAGGTATAATCGTTTCTTAGTTAATTTTACTTATCAAGATAAAGATTGGTGGTTAGACTCTGGGGCTAATATACATGTTTGCTTTGATCGTGATTTATTTAAATTTTATCAGAAATCAAGTGGAGGAAGTGTAACGCTAGGAAATGATTTCGTCGCACAAGTACTTGGAATTGGAGACGTAGAGTTAAAGATGACATCTGGGAAGACATTGATCTTGAAGGGAGTGCGATTTGTTTCTGAAGTTAGAAGAAATTTAGTTAGTGGGTCGTCCTTAGTCCAACAAGGTTATAAAGTTGTAATGGAGTCAAATAAAGTTGTGATAACTAGGAATGATATATTTGTTGGCAAATGATATGTTTGTGGTGATGGTTTATTTAAATTGAATGTACTTTGGAAGTTAATGAAATTTCTCATCAAGTTTTCAATATTGAATCTTGCAATGTGTGACATGGAAGATTAGGACATATAAGTCTAAAGAAAATCAAAAGGATGATGGATCTCAATCTTATTCCTAAATCTCATGTAGATTTCAAACATAAGTGTGAAATTTGTGTACAAGCCAAACAAACTAGAAAACCTCATAAAAGCGTGAAAGAAATACACAACTTTTAGAACTTATACATAGTGATGTATGTGATTCTAGTAGACCGCCAACAAGAGTCGAAAATAAATATTTTGTGACTTTCATAGATGATTGTTCTAAATATTATTATATTTATCTTATCAAGAACAAAGATGAAGTATTTAATAAGTTTAAGATATATAAAAATGAGGTTGAAAATCAATTAGAGAGAAAAGTGAAAAGATTAAGGTCCGATAGAGGTGGTGAATATACTCTAACCGACCTTAGTACATTTTGTGAAGAACATGGAATAATACATGAAGTGACTCCTCCTTATTCTCCTCAATCAAATGGGGTAGCTGAAAGAAAGAATAGAACTTTAATGGATATGGTAAATTCAATGTTGACTAGTTCCGGCTTATTGATAATTTGTGGGGGGAAGCTATACTTAGTGCTTGTTTCATCTTGAATAGAGTATATGTTAAAGATAATGAGATAATTCCATATGAGATATGGAAGGGAAGAGTTCCTAACCTTAGTATCATGAAAATGTGGGGGTGCTTAGCTAAGGTAGCTATTCCTAAACCAAAGAGAAAGAAAATAGGTCTTAAGACCGTAGACACCGTCTTTATAGGATATGCCCAAAATAGTAGTGCTAATAGATTCTTAGTTATTAACTCAGAAATTAGTAGAATTTTAAAAAATACTATAATTGAATCTAGAGATGCTACATTTTTTGAAGATATTTTTCTTTTAAAAATACAATGCCTAGTCAAGTAAGAGAAACACCTTCAACTAGTGATCAACCTTCTACTAGTTCTATTGCTCCAATAGAGAAAAATATAGAACAACATGTAGAGGTAAGGAGAAGTAAAAGACCAAGAATAGAGAAGGACTTAGGAGAAAGATTTTTTACTTTTCTAGTAGAAGGAGAGCCAACGACATATAAAGAAGCTATGTCTTCTATAGATGCATCTTTTTGGAAGGAGGGTATTAATAGTGAAATTGAATCTATATTACTTAATAATATTTAGGAGATAGTAGAATTGCCTCCTAGAAGCAAAGCTATTGGGTATAAGTGGGTATTTAAGAAGAAACTAAAACCTGATGGAAGTATAGATAAATATAAAACTAGATTGGTGGCTAAAGGATTTACTCAAAAGAAAGGGATAGATTATTTTGATACATACTCGCATGTGACTAGTATTACTACCATTAGAATACTAGTAGCCCTAGCATCTATCCATAACTTAGTAATACATCAAATGAATGTTAAAACCATTTTTCTAAATAGGAATTTAGATGAAGAGATATAAGTTAGTAAAGTCTTTATATGACCTTAAACAAGCTCCCAAACAGTGGCATGAGAAGTTTGATAAAGTAATTCTAGAGTATGGTTTTCAAATTAATGAAAGTGATAAATGTTTATACTATAAGGATAGTGATGTTGGTTGTGTGATTTTATGTCTCTATGTAGATGATATACTAATTTTTAGGACAAATTTGGAGGTCGTTAATGATGTTAAATCTTATTTATCTAGTAAGTTTGATATGAAAGATTTGGAAGAAGCCTATGTAGTCTTGGGAATGAAAATAGAGAAAACATCAAATGAAATATCTCTAAGTCAGTCTAGCACCATAGAGAAAATGTTGAAAAAATTTGGTTTCTATGATAGTAAGTCTGTATCAACACCATATGATCCTCATGTACATTTGAAGAAAAATAAAGGAGAACCGATTTTATAATTGAAGTACTCACAAATGATTGGATCTTTATTATACATAACAAATAAGTCTAGACCTGATATCTCGTATGCCGTAGGGAGACTAAGTAGATATACACATAGTCCGAGTAAAAAGGATTGGATTGCCTTAGAAAGAGTTTTTAGGTATCTTAAAGGAACCTTAGACTACTCTTTATGTTATAGTGGATTTCCTAGTGTAGTTGAGGGCTTTAGTGATGCAAATTGGATCACCGATAGTTTAGATATAAAATCCACTACTGACTATGTTTTTCTGTTAGGAGGAACAACCATATCTTGGGGATCTAAAAAACAAACCCTAATATCAAGAAGTACTATGGAGTCAGAACTTATAGCCTTAGATACCACATGTGCTGAGACTGAGTGGATAAATAATTTATTACTAGAGATACCTCTAGTGGAAAAATTCATACCTGCCATTTCATTACACTGTGATAGTAAGGCAGTGATTGAGCTTGTGAAACAAAATCATAATAATAAAAAGATGAATAGACATATACAAGTGAGATATAAATCAATAAAGAAAATGCTGAGTAAAAGCATAATCTCACTAGACTTTGTGAAGTCTGAGCTTAATATAGCTGATCAGCTAACTAAAGGGTTTTCGAGGAAAGCTGTCTCAGAACTGTCGAGGGGGATGAGCTTAAGCCCACAAGGGAGTCACCTAGGGAGGTAACCCAACTTCTGTGATTGGGGACCCCATGAAAGAAGTTCAATGGGTAGAAACAATCCATACTGCGTGATTCATTAGCACTGTTATTTAGGAAATATCCAAGGAGAGATATTTTCCTGCTCATCCCTATGTCAGAAGTGTATATGTAGTGTGACGGTAAGGAAGGGTTTTACCCTGAATGAGACCAAGACAGGAACACTCCTGCAGGGTATTGTGCACATGTACCCTTGGAGAGCTCACCTAAGTGAGAGTAGTCATGAGGCCGCGCCTATGAGAATTGAGTTATTCTCTAGAAACTCTCATGAGAATCAAGATCAAGTGCAAGACTTTTAATAGCACTGACCTGCGAATCTTGACCAATATCGGTACTGTGTGTGTGACATGTTGAACTCTGGTCCAAAGGATCTAATTCAAGGCTTTGGTCACTATGATCCTTCAGAGAAAAACTGTTAATACTAAGTGAGATTCAAGTCTAGAAGACACCTACACCTATTGCACAGTATAATAGTTGCCCATATTTTCTATATATAAAATATTTGAAATATTTGTAAGAATAAAATTAAGTTTTTAAAACTTTTAAATTTTCATTTTAATTATGTTTAAATTATAATTTTTAGTTACAAGTTTTTTGATCATATTTAGTGTGTATATTAAAGAATAATTTTTATTGACCTTAAATTTGATTTTATAGCTATTCATGCCAAATAATCAAATTCATTGAAAATATATCATTGTAGGTTACAAATCATTGAAAAGTCAGCATGTGCCAAGTTATTGAAAGCCATTGAAAACCATAGAAAATATATCAGGTGCCAAACGGCTAAAAGGAAAAAAAAATTGAATAGTTCATGTGTACGTTATACATATAATTCACTATATAAAAGGTTACTGAGATAGTTTCTGTGAAGATAATGAAAATTCACTCCACAATCTTTCAATAGCCTTTTTTTTGATACTTGACATACTTTTCAATTCTCCTCCATTATTTTATTTTTGGGGTAACTAAATTCGAGTCAGATTTACTTCAACCTTCCAGTGGACGTAACCATTGAGAAGGTGTTGTTGCGAGCGTGTAGGTTGGATCTTGGAGTCGCTGGTGTCCGTCAGTACCCTCACGTGGGGAGGCTTACCTGCTTTAGGACAGTGATCACACGCTTCTCGGACTTGCAGACCAACTCATTTAAAATCTATTTATTTGGTTTATATAGATTGCATGTTTATATATTTCATGTATTTATTTAAATTGCATGTTATATGATCTAAATATTATTTGCATGTTTTATTTCGAGTTTTAGATTACAACACTCATAATTATATTGCTCACATCATAATTATAATAATTGTTGATTTGGCCAAAAGTTGAATAACAATTTTTATTAATTTCAATTATAAATATATGCTTAAAATCTATAATTATTTTTCCAACAACTTCCACCGCAGGAATTTGTATAAGATGTGTACTCGGAGGAAAGACAGCATCAATGACAATGTTGTTGAAATCAAGGAAAGCTTTCTTTCTTTTAGGAAGTGACTCCCAACCCCCAACAATCTCCATCAAATGGATTTTGATTCCATACGGAGTTTTTGATGCGAAAGACCCTTTATGTTTTGGAGTGGTCATATCATATGAAAAAGAAGGTGTTGTGATGAAATCTCTCTCTCTCTCTCTCTCTCATGCACATACAGAGCAGTGTGAATTGCGAAGGTTCTTTAACGCGCCCAATCTACTACTTTTTTAAAGGATGATCTAATTAATTCTTTAAGGGAAGGGAAGGGAAGGATAAAGCAAAACGATTGATAGTTGACCCAGGTCAAGTTTGGGCGTGGATGACTTCTTAATAACTCGGATAAATTCACTTGTTACAGACAAAAGCACCAAGCATTGCAGCAAAACAAATCAATAACAACCCACCGAGGCAAGTGTTGATAGTTGAAGGAGAAGAACACACTTGAAGAAAAAACTGATTGCTAGAAAAATACAGACCTACAAAAGAAATAGACACTGGTAATTTGAATCTACCTATACAGTTGATTTACCAAAAGTGAATTTCGTTTAATATTAAAACTCACAATTAATTTAATAGCCAAAATACATGGGTCCTTACATTAGATCTTCAAATTACTCTCTCTCTCTCTCTCACACACACACACACACACCCACCCACCCCTCTTGACAGTCTTACATGTATATTGTTGGTTAGAGCAATCTCAGAAGACAAAGCAGTGGTTGGACTAGCAACCTCTAAAATTAACCCGAACAGCTTTATGGCCACCGAGTGTTTAAGGTTTCCAATTATCCTTTCTTCTCTTGAGCAGCCACAATCACCATTGACATAAATGGAGGTCTACTTTACAGTTTGCCTTTCACACACCGTTAGGGGCTTTCGGTCTTGTCTCCTACTTCATAACGATTTTTAGTAGCACTCAACCCTGATGAATGTAGCTGCTTTCGCCTCTTCACTAGATGTAATGCAGTTTGCCTGTCATCCTGTGCCTCCACAGACTCAGACTGCATGCAGCAATTAAAACTTGTTACACTAGTTCAAAAATTGCTAAATCAACGGTATAGGAAGATTCTTGGATGATCAAATTCCTAACTAGTAAGCACCTTTCTAGGTGTACATTATATGCATCTTTGGGCACAGAACTGGGAGCTGATGGTTATTGGTCATACTAGATACCCAAGCAAACAAGACTAGTGTGACCATAGATCATATTATGTCGACCAGCTGATGCTAAAAAAGCTAGAATAGTAAACAAAAGGTATGCTCATCTGATCAGGTTCATATTTTGGCCAGAAAATCTTCTTTGGGCTCTAGTAGTAATGGCATATAATTAACCGTCCCAAAAATGTGTATATGACCCCAAAACAGTTCTTGCTTAGAAAACAATGTTGCGGATATGCTTGAAGCAGTACCTTAATAGCTAACGCTCTGTCAAAGCTTTCCATGGCCTTATCGGGCTCCCCAAAGTTCAACTGTGCTCTACCAAGGGTGATCCAGGCCTGAAAAAGACCCATTCTATCAGCAATAGAAAATGTCCTCAGAAAAAAAAAATAAAAAAAATAATGAACTAGCTTCCTAAAAGTTCACAAAGATTGCCAAGAAATCATAAATGAATGAAGTAGTTCAGTAAAATATGAGATAAAATATTGACTGAAAGGGGGAGAAGGGGGATTACTATGGAGTGTTTGGTAAAAGCTTCATCCCCTTCTACCCTTATTTCTAAGGTGGATTAGGGATTTCCATCTAAAGATTTTGATTTGATCTTATGTGGTTTGCCTCTGATTTTTAAAACTATTTCTGTTTCTCAATAGGAAGATTGGGCTTTCTGCGAGCACCAGATGTTGACCTAATGGCAGATTTGATTATCCAAATCCGTCCCTCTTAGGAAAATTCATTTCCCATGAAGCAGCAGAGGACAATCTTCAATCCTGCTCCTCCGTCTTGCTTTCCTATAATTCTTATTAGGGAACAAGAACAATAAGCGGTGCAAAAACAATTACCAGACAAAAGTATTTTCCACCATGAACTGGAAGAGGTACCAATCAACATTCTGAGCCATATGCAAATGTATGCCCAAATTATGTTTAAGAGCAACATCACAAAGTACTGAAAGAAAAGAAAGGGGCTCAAACACAGGAAACCAGTGCAATATACTTAGCAGTTAACATGTGGAAGTATGGAAATTGAATGTAGAGGCAGAAGAGATCCATAGAATAAAGTATTAACAAACCTCAGCCCATGATGGCTCCAATTCAGCAGCTCCTGCCAAGTAAGTACAAAATATGAATAGAATGATCTTAACAACAGTACACAACAAACAAGCAAAATGCCCATTATACAATACAAAGCCAATATTTTCTATTATTATGCAAAGTTAGCAGAATATTTTAAAGGAACAGAAAACACATAGAAAGGGCATTAGGTACTCATTGTCATGGTACAACAGAATTTTATAGGAACAAACAACTAAGACCTGGTTAAATGAGTGAAGCAATGCATCAGCAATATTTACAATATTCAGCATGTCAGAGAAGTTTTTAGTAGAAAGGATCAGAAACACACGAGTTGCAGCCTTCAAAGCATTCCATGCCTCTCCAATTTCAAGTAAAAGTTGAGCCTTTTGTTCATGTAAAACTGCTCTGTCTGGCGTCAAAGTAAGAGCAGCTTCCCACTTCCCAAGCGCTTCACGATATTTCCCATCCTTTAAAAAAGAAAAGTGCTATAAGGAAAATAGACAAAAATCATGGAGATTTAAACTTACAGATACGGAAAAAGAAATTAAGATTCAAAATATATAACAGATTAAAAAGGTATAAAATGATGCACAAATGATTGCTTTAGCAAATCCAAAAGTTTCTATGACGTTTAAGATTTTGCTTATTTCCATTTTCAAGGCCCTTCTCCCAGAAAACATGATTTTCAGACACCTTAACCTAAATCTACTGATGGCAGTAGAACATAGAAATAGAGAAAAGTAATAAGGTTGCACATAGGTATTCCTACAAAATGAGAAATGAGATTCTCAAGCAAACTACAATAATATTTTCTTTATTAACAACCAAGCAATTATTTTTAGCAGAATAATGTTGCTGCAAACCATGTTAGTGCCCAGGCATGTTACAAGTGAACTAACAGTTATCAAGACAGTCCAAACTCATGACTACAAACTTCCCAATATAGCGACTGTAACTGAAATACTGATCTATAAGACTATAACTTTACAAAACTAGAATGCATGTTTCCATTTGGTGTAAAGAATCCTTGAACAACCAATGGCGCCATAATCACGTAGGCAAAAAAGAAACTACTGGGTTGGTGGAACTTGGGTTCACTTCTTATTGTTCCCAAGGAAACAAAAAATGGGTCCACCCAACTTACCTCCCTAATAAAAACACCAAAATGCAGTTCACAACCTCAATTATTCCGACCATTTTAGGAGGCAAGCAACAGAATCCCATTTTGCATTTAATTGCATTGACGGTAACATATCCACTTTTAAATTTGTCTATGTATCTGATTTCCACAAGAATAAGGTCTAATTGTGCTGAGTCGCATACCATCAATGTTATATAACTTGAAGGAAAGCAACATAGTGCTTGGAACAAGTTAGATCGAGTTGTGGACAATTCTGTTGTTTTTACGACGGAGTGGCATTTTCAAATTATCAAATGATTCTAATGGCAAAGACAATTCTCCTGACATCGGGAGTCTACTTAGGCTAATATGTGTTAACATACTAAAGAGGGGGCATGTCACAAAGAATTGGAAACAACTAACTACTAGAAATTTCTGTTGAGTCTAAGTTACTCATCTACCACTTGGTACTTTGGATGAATTGTGATGCAGCAACACAGCCACCAGTTCATCATGTTCAAATCTTTGTACACATACTAGACTGAGTGAAGGTGAAGCCAGTGAAGTTGGACAACCCTTCTGGGATGTTGTTTTTTCAGGTCAAATGAAAGAAAATTTGAATTTCCAAATTCTCAACTCAGGACCAGTTTTGGACAACCCAACTTTTATGTATTTAACATGAATCTCGACTGTATTTCAAATCGTTTGTTGTCACAAAAATTCCAACCAACCTTCTCTGAATTCAACCCAGATTTGTTTTAAACTCACTTTTGTATAAATCCTACTCAATTGCCCAATGCAAGTTGAGATCTTTTAGTCATAGGCTCATTTATCTTCAGTTTGTGTTTCAATATTCAGCATTGTAACCATTACTCCATGCATTACCATTACCAAATTAAGAAAAACACGTAAAACATATTCCCCATGCATAAATGCCAACTTCATATCCAGAAAAGATTAGGTAAAGTTATTAAAGAACAACTAGAATAAACAACAAACCTCATCTCCATAACACACATAATCAACAGTCAAATACTCTCAGCAAACAATTCTAAGGGAAAAAAATAAGGGGTTTTAAGTATACCCACTAAGGAATGTGCTAAACACCAAATAAAACCCAATCAACAAATAACAAATATATGAATAGCATCAAACTGAAAAGCTCTTTTCTTAAACTTTTGGAGCATATGAAAAAAAAACCCATGTGGCAAAAAAAAAAAAAAGACTCGAAATTACCTCAGCGAGCTTGTTTCCTTGCTTGAAAGTCCTCAGCGAGCTGGGTAGTCTCATCTTTTTCAGAAGCCAAGGTTTTTCGCTGTACGTCGCCGTTTTGAGTGAATTGCTCTGGGCGGCTCCGCCCATCATCAATTTTGTGTCGTTCTACGTTGTTTTCATTTGTGTTGGTGTCGTGGGTTTTTCATCTCTCGATCGAAAGGGAGGTTTGAGTACTGAGATATAGGTCGCTTCTGTTCTGGTTCGTGCTTTGATTCTTCCACGTTAATTTCATCTTCTCTGGTGTTTGTTCTTCTTCAAGCTCGCTGTTCGGATCTTCTGGAGTTGGGGGTATTTAATTTACACCAAACTCCGTGCCACTGGATCAAGATATAAAGGCATTAAAACGGCACCGTCACCCACATCAAATTC
>CAUOFW020008382.1:0-17714 GCA_963454935.2 Ilex paraguariensis | reverse complement strand
AGAGTCCTTGAACTCTGTCCCCAGGGCCATACCCTTGCAGGAGGCTTGCTCCTGTATGTACTTCGGGGACGAGAGTCCTCGAACTCTGCCCCCAGGGCAATACCCTTGCAGGAGCTTGCTCTGTATGTACTTCGGGGACGAGAGTCCTTGAACTCTGTCCCCAGGGCCATACCTTGCAGGAGGCTTGCTCTGTATGTACTCGGGGACGAGAGTCCTTGAACTCTGTCCCAGGGCCATACCCTTGCAGGAGGCTTGCTCCTGTATGTACTTCGGGGACGAGAGTCCTTGAACTCTGTCCCCAGGGCCATACCCTTTGTCTTTTGTTTGGCGAGTTCTTGAGAGAGAGTACTTCAAAAAGAATACTTCTTTAAATTCATAACATTCATGGTCGTATTACAGGTCTTCCACTCATATCTTCTAGTCCATACGACCGGCGCCCCCGATTGATATTACTTTGTAAGGCCCTTCCCAGTTAGGTCCCATCTTTTCCTCTGTTGGATCCCGGGTATGGCCGTTACCTTCTGAGGACCAGGTCGCCTATCCGGAATTCTCGAGTCTTGACCCTCCTGTTGTATAGTGGGAGATCTTCTCTTGATACTTGGTTATCCCAAGGCGGGTTCCTCCCTTCTTTCTTCCAGTAGGTCCAGATCCAATCCCAGTTGATGATCATTTCCCCCTTCATCGAAAGCTTGGGTCCTTATGGTCGGAAGCCCTACTTCGAGGGGTATGATTGCCTCCATCCCGTATGCCAGGGAGTAGGGGGTTTCGCCCGTCGATGACCGAGGGGTTGTCCTGTACACCCATAAAAATTTAACAGCTCTGTCGCCCACTTTCCCTTGGCTTTCTCCAATCTCTTCTTGATCCCATTGATAATTGTCTTGTTGGTGGCCTCCGCCTGCCCATTGGCTTGAGGGTATGCAGGGGTGGAGTAGAAGTTACGGATCCCGAGATGCTCACAGAAAGACTTGAAGCGCCCGCCAGTGAACTGGGTCCCGTTATCCGATACCAGTGCGCGAGGAATCCCAAATCTGACGACTATGTTCTCCCAAACGAACTTTTTGGCATCGAGGTCTCGGATGTGACTCAATGGCTCCGCCTCCACCCATTTGGTGAAGTAATCTGTGGCCACGATGAGGAACTTTTTTATTTCCCGGAGCTTTAGGCAGAGGTCCAACCAAATCGAGCCCCCATTGGGCGAATGGCCAAGGGCTGGTGAGGGGGTGTAAGTCCCCCGCAGGTTGCCGGATCGCAGGGGAGAACCTCTGGCACTGGTCGCATTTTTGGACATATGCCCGCGCATCCCTTTGCATTCGCGGCCACCAATACCCCTGAGACATAATGCGGTGCGCCATTGAGCGCCCCCCAGAGTGCCCCCCACATATTCCTTCATGCACTTCGTACAGGAGGTCTTGCACTTGATCTTCTCGGACGCATAGCAAGTAAGGCCCTGAGAAAGACCTCCGGTAAAGCTTCTGATCCGAAGAGACCCAAAATCTTGGAGCTTTGAGCCTTATCTTTCTAGCTTCCCTTGGACATTCCGGGAGATCTCCCGTTGTTAGGAATTTGACAAAGGGATCAATCCAACTGAGCTGCTGGGGCGCGTCCTGGATGACCATCGCCTCGAGAGTATGATCAATGCAGGATGCGGGAAGATACTCAATGGTGATCCTGCGCGACTGGGAGGAGTCCACCGCCGAGGCTAGACAAGCCAGGGCGTCGGCATGTGTGTTCTTGTCGCGGGACACCTGCTTGATTTCAAATCGGTCGAACCTTTGGATAGCGGTCGTTGCCTGGTGATGGTACGCCTTCATCCTAGGATCCCTTGTTTCGAATTCCCATTGACTTGATTGACCACCAGCATGGAATCGCAATGCACGATCAAATTGGTAACTCCAGTCGCCTCAGCTAACCGAAGTCCTGAGATGAGTGCCTCATATTCCGCTTCATTGTTCGATGCTTTGAACCCCAGCCGGATGGCCTGCTCTGCAATAATCCCTTCTGGAGAGGTCAGCAAGACACCGATTCCGGACCCCTTACTGTTTGATGAACCATCCACACATAAAAGCCATGGCGATCCTTCAACATTTGTTGGAGATGCTAAGTTGGGAGGAGGCGGTCCTTCTAGAACAGGATTCTCCCCAGAAAACTCGGCTATGAAGTCTGCCAGTATTTGACCCTTTATTGCAGTTCGGGGTTTGAAATGAATGTCGTGCTCCCCCAACTCTACAGCCCATTTGGAGATCCTTCCGGAGAGTTCAGCTTTCCTCAAAATTGCCTTCAAGGGCTGATCAGTTAGGACAGTGATCGGGTGAGCCTGGAAGTAATGGCGCAGTTTCCTTGCAGTGGTGACCAAGGACAGGGCCAGTTTCTCTAGGGGCAGATATCTTGTCTCTGCATCCAGGAGCGCCTTGCTGATGTAGTAAACCGGCTTCTGTCGGTGTTCATGCTCACGGATAAGTACTCCGCTTACTGCAAACTCTGAAACTGCCAGGTATAGGAACAACATCTCCCCCTGGATGGGGACGGACAGGGTCGGAAGAGTCCTCAAGTATTCTTTGATCCCAGCCAGGGCGTCCTCGCACCCCTGGCTCCACATACTCTTCCCAGCACATTTGATTGCTCCAAAGAAGGGTTTGCATTTATCCGAGGAGCGTGAGACGAATCGGTTAAGTGCAGCCAGCATCCCTGTGAGTTTCTGGACTTCTCGGACAGTGCGAGGGCTTCGGATATCCAGGATTGCTTTAATCTGATCTGGGTTGGCTTCGATTCCTCGCTGACTAACCAGATACCCGAGGAATTTTCTCGATTCCACTCCGAAGACGCACTTTGCTGCGTTCAGCTTCAACCCATACTCCCTGAGAGTGGAGAAGGTATCCGCCAAGTCTGTAAGATGATCACCACTCCGTTTGCTTTTCACCAGCATGTCGTCTATGTAGACCTCCATGGTGTTGCCGATCTGCTTTTTGAACATCCGATTCATCAATCTTTGGTATGTGCCCCGGCGTTCTTCAATCCAAACGGCATCACTTTATAACAATAAACTCCCTTCGAAGTGATAAATGCCGTCTTTTCTTGATCCGGGGCATAGAGAGGGATCTGATGATATCCTGCTCGGGCATCCAGGAAGTCCATCCGTTCATATCCGGCCGTGGCATCTACCAGCTGGTCCACCTTCGGCAGGGGGTAGTCATCCTTGGGACAGGCCTTGTTTAGATCTGTGAAATCCACGCAGACACGCCATTTCCCCCCTTTCTTCTTTGCACACACTGTATTGGACAGCCATTCTGGGAACTGTATCTCTCGAATGGCATCGGCTCTTAGGAGTTTGTCTATTTCCTCATTGACCGCGTTAGTGTGATGCGGGGCCATACGTCGCGGCCTCTGCTTTACTGGCTTGTGTGATGGGTCAACATGAAGTCTGTGAGTAATGATCTCAGGGTCTACTCCTGTCATTTCCATTTCGTTCCAGGCGAACACGTCCGTATTTCTCCTTAAGAACCTGATCATCTCCTCCTGTTCGGCCGCGGGCATCGAGGTCCCCACTAGGAAATACTTCTCCTCTTCTCCTTCAACCAAGGGAACCTTCCGGAGGTCTTCAACCGATCGTTCAGTTGGGTCTACCCGGGGGTCATCCACGCCTGGACGCCCGGACTGTAATTGCTATTTTTCCATGATCTCTTCCGGTGCTCGCCCTTTCTCCTGGCTGGACGCCCCGGCTCGGACGGCCGAATAAAAACAGTTCTTCGCAGACGCTTGATCCCCCCGGATCTCCATGACGCCCTCTGGCGTGGCGAACTTCAACTTCTGGTGGAGAGTGGAGTGCACCGCTCCCAACGCGTGCAGCCATGTTCGCCCCATAATCACGTTGTAAGGAGAGTCCGTGTCGATCACCACAAACTCTGTGTCGATGACGAAGGGACCAGTGGCGACCGGTAATGTAATTTTCCCCACGGGCAAGGCGAAAGAGCCGTTGAACCCGATGAGGGGTGTCCTGATTTTGGTTAAGTCTTTGGGGCCAAAGCCCATCCGCTTCAAAGTCTCGAAGTACATCACCTCCGAGGAGCTCCCTGAATCTATCAAAATTCTCTTGACATCGAATTTCCCTATTTTTAGGGTCAAGACAAGGGCGTCGTTATGAGGAATCACCACGCCTGTCAAATCCGCGTCAGAGAACGTAATGCCAAGCTCTCCCATCCTGGCCCTTTTACTTGATGGCCCCACGTCTCCCTCGGCCACCTTTCTGGTAAAAGCTACCCTCTTGAGGTCGGATTCGAGCTCTCTGGACGTGGGACGCTCCAGCGGACATACATGGATGACGTCTATGACGTTGTCCGGTTCCCCGGTCGGGGCAAGGGCTCGTTTCTCTTCTGGCCTTGGCTCAATGTATTCCTTCAAATATCCATCCCGGACTAAGCTCTCCAAGAACGATTTGAACACCCTGCAGCTCTCGGTGCGATGCCCGACATCCCGGTGATACGAACACCTTACTTTTTGATCACGGGTGGAGGGGTCGCTTTGCATCCTGGGCGGCCATTTGAAGAACGGCTCGTGTTTGATTTTATGGAGCAACCTGAAGATGGGTTCCTTGAAGACGGTGTGAACTCCTCTGGACGAACCCCCTGGATGGGGTAGCAATCCCTTCCGAGGAATATCTTCGCGTTCTTTCTCCTTTCTCTTGGGTTGGGGGGCTCGGCTTTTATTGCTTCCTATCTCATCCTCGACCCTCGAGTACTTATTGATCCGGGCCATTAGATCCCCCATATCCGAGGGAGTCTTTTTGGTCAGGGATCGGTACAGATCCGTGTCCCTCGCCAAGCCGAGCCGAAAGGATGCTGCTGTCATGACCTCCGAACATCCCTCGACCTCATTGACTTCTTCCCAGTATCGGATGGCGTACTGGCGAAGAGTCTCGGATTCCCTCCTCCTGAGGGTCAACAGTGATCCAATGTCCTTGGGGCGCTTACTCCCCGTGATGAATCGGGTTAGGAACTGCCTTGTCAATTCTTTCCAGGACCCAATACTGTTTGGGGGAAGCGCCTCGAACCACCTCATCGCAGAGTCCCCCAAGCTCATAGGGAACACCCGGCATAGAAACCGTTGGTCCGAATGATAGAGGGACATCATCTGCTTATATTGTCTGATATGGGCATCGGGATCAGATCGCCCATCATAGGTCTTGAACCGTGGCACGACGAACTTTCTTGAGACATCCATCTCACTGATTTCCCTCGTGAAGGGTGTTTGCATGACTTCGTCCTCGGCCTCGTCCTGGACAGTCTTACCCTTTCTTCTGGAGTCTAATCGGGCTCTGAAATCTACTTCTTCCCTTACGGGATGCCTCCTGAAGTCCCTGGGTTCACGGGTAAGCCCCTCGTTTCCCGGGCGTCGTGTAGATTGGGTTGAGTCCCCCTCGGATTCATCTCCCCTCCTCCGTCTGGACAAACCTCGTCGGAGGTCGTCCAGGGCCAACGGCCTCGCCTTCCTGGAATGGTTGTCGAGATGGCATTCGCCGGCTCTGGGTCGCTTCGGGGCCCTGGAGCTTTCTGCTTTGTGATCCAGGTGGTTTCTCAGATCCTTTGTCTCCGCCTCGTGGACGGGGAGCCCTCGGGAAAGGAATGAATCCCTCGACCCTCCGCCTGAGGCGGCAAACTCGTCGAGCCGGCTAAGGACGTTTACATTGTCCTTCTCCAGCTGACGTAATCTATCTCCAAATTTCTCTTCTATCACCTCTGCCAGCTGACGGGCCAAGGGGGCTGATCCTCCTGACCTGATCCCCATACTGGTTTGGGGGGTTACCCCCCTTGACCGAGTAGAGGCACTTTTAATCGTACTGGTGCGATCCCTCCCTCCGTGATGGCAGGGGAGCCTGCAACTCATGACTTCTTTGGTGGGTTCCTCTCCCTTTCTGTCTGGTGTTCACCATGGTCACTGTTCTTTATAGAGAAAAGATTAGGAAAACTACTCGTTTCCCACAGACGGCGCCAGATTGTGCGGGCTCGATCCTGCACGATATACAAAATATTGGGAACAGATCTCTTCCCTGGTGAACTCTGAGTGAGCCGGTTGAGTGGCCAAACACGCCGCTTGAAACAACCTGCGAGGTACGATGGAAACCTGGAACGGCAAAGGAAGATCCCGGGAAAGAAAGAACGATCCTGTACGTGTGAAAGGTATTTCCTGGAACAAAGGAGAACAAGTTAGAAGGACGCCGGAGTATTTTCCGGCGTATCCCCTCCGACGGTCTAGTCAGTCTTTGAATGAGAGAGAGGAAGGAGAAAACACTGAGAAGGATATTTTGTAGTAGAGAGTTTGTGATTGCATACCCGCTTTGCCTTTTGGGAGGAATATTTATACCTTAGAAACTCATGATTGCTGTCAGTGTGGTCAGTAGGTGGTCATCAGGCACAGGTAGCGTGTGTATTGATTTGATGAGGAATGTCTTCTCTAATTGACTGCTCGGGGTCCCGAGCAATCAATGCTGAGTCTGTCGGGACGCCGACGGTACAATATGCTCCCTTCGGGAAGGATGCAATAAATGCTCTGTAATAGGAGCATTTATTGCCTTTCATATCCGAACCTTACCGCATTGAATGCGGTCTCGTCAACAGAAGGGTACAATTAATTGTTTGCTTTCCCAAGTCGCGTGCCAGCAACGACATGCGGTTTGTCTGCTTCTGATGTGACATTATTTGCCACGCGTCCATCCCTTATTGGCTGTGACGTCGGTATTCCAGAACGTTCTGACATTACTTGTGTAAGACGAGGTCATGATGAATTAGTCCAGACTGGCATAGGCTGATGTCCAGTACGTCAGTAGCTTTATCCGGGAATAGAGGAAGCGTCCAGGATGGAGTGACCCTCGGTACCGAGGAAAGGATTACCTCGGGGACCGAGTGGTGGTATGTTTCCGAGGTACACGTGTGACCGAGGACACGTGTTGTTGTATAACACACCGAATATGTGATTCTATATGAGAGGTACCTCGGAGTAAAGGACGCTCTTTGCCGATGGTGCTTACATCCGGGGCAACACTGTTCCCAAAACCCCGAGGACACGTGTCTTCATCTTAGGGCTTTTCAGAAGAGTCCCATCAGAAACCATTTAAATAAATATAAATTTTCATTTTCATTCGTTACTCAGATCCCATCCGAATTTGTTTAAATTTTTCTATTTGAATTTAAATATGAATATATATATTGATCCAATTCAATATATATTTGCTTTTTTTTATTTTTTATTTTCTTTTCTTCCTCATTTCTGTCCTCCCCTCTGTCCAGTTTTCTCAAGTCTCTGTCCCTTTCTCTGTCTTTCTATCTGGGACACACACCCCACCAGACCTCTTTCCCCTATGCCCTATGACCTATCACTCGTCTCTAGCACACCCTCCTTGTCCATTAACTCGCCAAAAAGCCCTACCCCGTCGATTCTCTGAGCAAGCTCATAGATGACAGGCGATCCACGGTCTCGGACGATACCTGAGCTCAGATTTGGTTATTTTACTTCATGTTTATTGGTTGGAATTGATAGATAAATTGGTGAAATTGTGGTTAAATTGAGCTTATATTTTTTATTGATTCATTATATTGAAGTGAAATTAATCTGACATTCACCTAGTCTTTTGTTGAATTCAAGTGAAGTTGAATGACTGAATATCTTGTAGATTGCTAGTATATGTGAGGGAATGATAGTCAGATCAGATCGGGTAATCAGGTTGGATGTCGAATGTTAACAGATTCAGATATGCATTGATTTTTTGAGATTCGTCGGACAATCAGATAGGACCGTATTGACTATTTGAAATCCAATTCGGATATAAGACAATTCAGTCCATACCTGATCTGTTGACAAGTCTAAGTGGGGATAATCGCAAATTCAAATCCATGAAGAAAATGTATTCGAATTCAGATTCAAATTTAAATAGCTGATAAATAAATCAATCGATATCTAATCAATCAAATTGGGATTACAATCCAAATCCAATGGCAAGCCTTAGTGTCTGGTTACACCTTCCTTTTCTGGACCTGAAACTGAAATCTTTTTGATGCATATCATATATTTGTTGAGATATTTGGCGCTCTTTAGGGCTAGCCAAATCTTCTCACACCTATTTCTAGGACCTTATCAAATGTCTTCTCACAACATGTGTCATGGTACAGTACAGACTGCTCTGAAGCCTAGTTTACCTCTTTAATTAAGACTGAAATTCTTGATATACTGACACTGCTGGTTGAATCATTTGCACTGTGAGCTAATAGAGATTTAAGGTTCTTCAAGGGTTCACTGGTACAGCCAGCCTCCCTTAACTATGCTTCCATTTATTTAAAATACCATTTGGGCTGACTCGATACTATACTAATCACTTCTGGTTGGAATCTTTGGTGCCATTATAATGTCGGTTTCCAATAGCTCCAAGTAGTTCTGGTAATGGGGTGTCCATGTCGTTAGCCACATTGGTCAAAATATACAGACTAAAAATCCTTGTCTCTTACTGGATATTCTTCAAGTTTAATCAATTTCAAAGTCTTGCATCATGAAGTAATATATGATTGCTGGATACCAGTGTAGTGTAGATACTGTGATGTTTTTGGCCATACTTTATTTGGATTTCATTTGTTTATAATACCATAGGACTGAAATCTTACAATAGCTGGCACTTCTAGTTGGAATCTTTGGTGGCATTGTGATTTTGGTTTCCATATAGCTTAAGTAGTCATGGTGATGTGGTTCCCATGATGGTTAGCTACAATAGTAGTACTATAAAGATTAAAATCCCCATCTCTTAGTGGTAAATCTTCGTAGTTTAATTAATTGTAAAGTCTTGCATCATGAAGGAATATGTCACTGGATATCAGTGTAGATGGTTTTAATGTTCTTGTCCATATATATGTTGTTGGGACCGATTCAGGTTCATGAAGGGGACTTGAATTAGTCCAGGTGGTCACATTTGTTCTTGTTCTTGTCCATTTTTGGTTATTGTCTCTTCCCCTTGTCTGCTGGTCAGCTTGGGCTTCCTTGGTGAGGGAACTAGAGATATCACTTGGGGTATAGGGTATAAACTAGTGGCAGGTTATATCACTGCCGATTGAGGTTGGAAACTTTCTTTTTGTGTGCCTTGAAGAAGATGTTACGTTCAAATACTAACGAAAATCCTAGACTTTCCCAGGTATGAAAGCCATGTTTGAAAATCATGTGACACTGACATTTTCAAATACAATAAGCCTGCAGGCCAATTGATGGAAATCATAAACAACTCTGAGAGTCTTTGACAAATCCTTCAATATGCCAATATCTTAATGTTGATTTCTTTTTTCTACAGCTTAATATATAGAGATGGTGCATACCCTCAAGATCAGAGGCAAATCATGCATGACAGATGAGAGTGACATTAATGAAATTCCTTCAAAAGCTTGCTATACTATATACTTTGTCCATTTGATTTCTTATATTGGGTAAGTGAGTCATTCAAACTCACTACTTCATGTGTGGATGTATTTTCATTTCCATTGACTTTAGAATTTAAAAGGCATTTGTTAATATTTTGATCGGATAAATCATTCAGCATAAAATCATTAATCCCATGACAGGTCTGTGGAACCCATAACACTCTACTTGGAGGACTGAACGAGTTTAACCATGAATGATTTGATCATGATTGAAATTGACAAAAACTGAAATCGAGAATATTTGTATCCTTTTGTTGTGAAGGGGTATAGAAATCCCATTGACATACTAAACATATTTCTTTCTTGTTCTAATTGGTATTTTTTTATTGTGAATGGTAATTATCCCAATGTGTCTTTGTTTTGGAGTCTAACAAGTGAGTAGTATATGCTCTTCTCTCTTTTGGAGAGCAGCTCGTGGTGAGAACCCTCTTCTGCTAGCTTCCCATTGTCAATCACTGCTATTGAATCTGCTTTTTGAATTGTTGATAGTCTATGAGCTATGAGAACACATGTCCTACCAACCATCATTTTCTCCATTGCTTCCTGCACCAATCTCTCTGATCTACAATCTAATGCACTTGTTGCCTCATCCAACAGTAGTATTGAAGCATTCTTCAATATAGCTCGAGCAATGGCTATTCTTTGCTTCTGTCCACCTGAGAGCTGCACACCTCTTTCTCCGCAATAGGTTTCATAGCCATCCTCCATGCAACTGTTTTCATCAAAGGCATTCACCAAAAATTAGATTGCAGGACGGTTATTATACCTTAGTACATTGTATGGGGGAGCGGCATAATGGAAAATGGACTGTACTTGAAGTTAGAGTATGTGTGATTCATATTTGCTGTGTGCATAATGGCAAGGAGGCAGATGCCGGAGCGGAGCCCGCGACGACATCTGCCTTGCGGGATTTATATAAAAGGGACGCTGATTAGTTGGGGGTGCAGGGGCAACGCCCCCGCAGTACGGTACATGGGTATTTTTGTAAATACGTTCGTATTAGGGTTATATAAATACTTAAGATGTAACCCTACTTTGAATAATGAAAAAGAACGGCCGCTCGCTCTCGTGGATGTAGGCACATTGCCGAACCACGTAAATCTCTGTGTGTTATTTTCTCCTGCTTTCTTAATTGTTTGATTCCTTACTACTCACCATAATTGCTGCACGATCACAACAGTTCAATTGTACAAGGTCATATTGAAAATGGGTTCATTCATAATGCTTTGTGATACTGGGGAAACAAACGCTTCACCTGATGAATTCATGGGCATTGGACAGTGTTGCAGCATCAATAATTTCAGCTTCCGTTGCATTCTCTATTCCGTAGCTAATGTTGTCATGGATTGTACCTGCAAAAAGAGTGGGTTCCTGGCTGACTAATGCAATGTGCGATCTCAATGCTCTGAGGTTATAGGATTTGATGTCAATTCCATCTATTTTTACTAGTCCTTCTATTGGGTCATAGAATCTCTCAATCATGCTGATGATGGTTGATTTTCCAGACCCGCTCTGCCCAACCAATGCAACTGTTTTTCCAGATTTAATTTCGAGGCTTAAACCTCGAAGGATAATTTGTTTGGGCCTTGCCGGATATGCAAACAAAATGTTGTTGAGCTCTATGTCTCCCTTCAGCTTTTCTGGCTTAATCCCATCGGGATCATCTGGCTCCATCATACTTTTTCTTTTCAGGATCATGAAAACGGATTTGACAGCGTTGGTGCCCTTTGATAGATCTGAGGTCATGCTTCCTGCCTCTGCTATAACTCTCCCTGTGGTCACCAATATGAAAAATGTTTGAAATAGGTGCTTGTATGTGATCTTATTATGGTATAGCAATCTTCCCCCATACCAGAGAATTAACCCAGAAATGGCAGCAGTTAGAAACTGAGAGATAAATAAACCCAGTCCAGCGTACCAAGATTGCTTTCTGCTCTCTCTCTCAGGATCTTTTAGCGTAGCCTCGAAGAGCTTCATGATTTTCCGCTCAGCTGAGAAAGCGGCAATTGACCTCTGATTCCTTACAGCTTCACTGGCTAACTCACTGCTCTTGTTTTGCGCCTTGAAGACTTTCTTTGACATACTTTTCATTAGGACAACTCTAGCATAGAAGGAGCCAATAATGAGAGGTTGCAAAGCGATAATTACAAGTGCAAGTCTCCAGGCCAGCACTACACCAAGAATAACTGCTAAAATGGCTGCAGAGAGGACTTGGGTCAATAACGACAACCTATCACAAACAAGAGATCTGACCATACTTGCCTCTGTAGATAGTCTTGAGCAAAGAGCTCCACTTGTATTGTTCTTTTGTTCGAACCATTCGACCTCAAATGTCATGATCTTTGCCACCAGTTTCTCCCTGACTTGTTTTGTTAGATGCTCTCCTACAGAGCCAATGCTGTAATGTTGAATCACAGTAGTGGTGAAAGCCAAGACAGCATTGCCTAAGAAGATGGAGCTGTAAATTTTGGTTTGCTCCTTGATCTCATGATGATTATTGAGAAAGTAGACTGAAAGGAGTGCACCCATACAGAAGGAGTGAAAGGGCTGTATGGCTCCAGAGCAAAGAGCAGCAGCACTGCCTAGAATGGCCCTGTTCCATTCAGGGGCTGCCAATTGCAAAAGATGCCATGAAGATGGAGTGCTGTTATCATCTTCTTCATGTTTGTGGGTCGTAGTATCGTGATCCAATAACTGAAGTCCATTTCTTAATTCCTCAGATGTGACTTGCGCCACCTTTGTTTTAATATCTTCAGCATCATTACAATTTGTTCTAACAGAAGGTTCATCTTCTGCAGATGTTTGTTGGAGCTGCACCATTCTGAAGTATTGGCCAAGTTCATTTTCTAGAAGGTGGGCATGAGAACCATATTCTACTACCTGTCCTGCTTGTATAACTGCTATTAAGTCAGCATTTCGAAGTGTAGTGAGACGGTGAGCAACTATAATTGTCGTCCGCCCTATGGAGGCCTGATCCAGATCATCCTGCACGGATTTCTCTGACTGAGAATCTAATGCACTTGTTGCTTCGTCGAACAGAAGAATTCTTGGGCTCTTCAGTAAAGCCCTTGTGATGGCAATCCTTTGTTTCTGGCCTCCGGACATTTGCGTTCCAAATTGACCAACCTATGAAACATAAAAAATTAGGCATCTCGGGGGCTCATGAGTTGTTCCATTCTTGATTCACAAGATGACCTCTTTAAAGTTCTGTGGGATATCACAACTTTTATTGGCTACTCTGTGGAGGGGATATGTGACATTTTGCAAGGTCCCTAAGATGATTTGAAGTTTTAAAGATATCCCCTTATGGGAAATTTGTGGCATTGTTACACCCTTCAAACCTAAACCACTAGTTAAATCAATCCAGAGATGCAGTGAACAAATTAGCGCCTTAGGGTTTTTTTTTTCCCATTCAGGCACTGGTAAAACTGAAAAAGATCTGCAATTTTAAATATTATGCCTATAGAGTCTGAACAAGTTCTGCAATGGAAACAGTTCTAATTGCTGGCATTGTTGGTTAATGTTTGTTTACTAAGTTGGTATTTATTTACTGCTACCCAGGAAATGCTTATTTGCTATGACAAAACTCTGAAAATGCTGCCTGAAGTTCACCAGAAAATTTGATTTTAGTTTGGTCCTATTAGATATAGCTTTGATAAACTATTTTGTTGCATTAAATGCTTAATGTATCTACATACCAAGTGTTAAATATGTAATTGGAATAGTCCATACTGTTACGTGAATTGTGTGTGATGGCAATTGTAGGAACATTCAAAATTCTCATAACTTACTTGTGTGTCATAGCCATCTGGTAATTGACTTATAAAATTGTGTGCATTGGCTGCTTTAGCTGCATTGATGATCTCATCCATTGAAGCTCCTTCTTTCCCAAAGAGGATATTTTCTTTAATGGAGGTTGCAAAGAGTACTGGCTCTTGGCTAACAAGACCTATTTGAGACCGTAACCATTTCAGTTGAAGAGTTTTTGTGTCTATCCCATCCAGAAATACTTCTCCTTTGATTGGATCATAAAATCGTTCGACCAGTGAGATTATGGTGGATTTTCCTGAACCACTGCCACCTACTAATCCTACAGTTTGACCTTCCTTCACTATTATGTTGAAATTGTCGAGTACCATATTCCCAGGTCTTGCAGGATATGCAAAATCCACATCCTTGAACTCCAGTTCACCTCTAAGATCTTCAATTATTTTTCCTCGTTGGTCCTCGGAATCTATAGTTGGCACTCGCTCAATCATGTCAACTATCATGGATGCAGAGGCTGCTGCCTCCATGAAGAACTTAAGATTGGCCAGAGAGCCCCCGAGTGCACTGTAAAAGCAGGTAAGCATTTTAGCTCCAAATCTCAATTGTTGTTAGATAGATTTGGGTTTCCTATTATACATTTTACATGGTTGTTTTAGTTTCCAGTTTGGTAGGAGCTTTTTGTATAGTTTAGTTCTTTTTTTCATCTTCCTGTTGCTTTTATATATAATTTTTAGTATCCAGACTTACAGTCCTCCAACAATGATGCAAACTCCTGATGTGAAAACATCCCCACCTTTTAGTCTCTTCTCAGTGACTAAAATGCTTCCATACCAAGCTTGGAAAGACCATACAGCAAAAGCTATGCCTATGCTTCCAAGAGCATACCCTTTTATGAGTCCTTGTTTAATCCCAAGCTTCAAACTTCCTTGTAATGCTGCTGAATAGCTTCTTTTTGTCTGATCCTCACCACCACAAGATAATACAGTCCTGATTGATGAAAACGCTTGCTCCGCTATCGAGCCTGCAGCTCCATAAGATAATAGAATCTTTTTTCCAAGTGCAGCTATCATCCTCCCATAAATGATTCCTGGAATGATCAATACAGATAGTGCTGGAATGGCGATAACTGCCAGTTTCCAACAGAGGTACAAAGCCACCACCTCAGAAGTAATGAAAGTTGCTATATTCATAAGGAAGTTTGGCATCTGCATTAATGAAATTACTACTCAGAAATCATAGAGGAAAAATGGGAGATTGAGAAGTAATAATTTGGATGGTAGAGGTAGAGATGGACCTTCTCACTGAGAACACCTTGAATGGTGAGAGTATCAGTTGAAATACTTGATACGATTTGATATGTTGTCGAAGTGCCATCTAGTTTATCAAGGAAGCCGGCATCTTGCCTTAACACTGCCTGTAAATATTTCTTGCGCAGGCGAGAAGTTTGCCTCTCAGCAGTGCGAGCCCAACACAGTCCTTCTGGTACAAGAAGAAACACTGAAAGATGAGAGAACTTTCTGTCTAATCAGACAATTGACCTTGGTGTCTCTTCTGGCTAGTAATATGACTGGTTTGATTCAAACCATGGCAGTCAAGAGGTATGAACCTAGCCTAGAAATGTCTGTATAAGGTATTCTAAATTGAATTTTCTTGCCAGAAATTAAGTTTCTTTTGGTGGGGTGTTGGGCAAGATTTGCGACAGTTATGTGTTTTTATCCATGGTCTCACTGCTTCCATAACTATTGTGCATCCCTTAAGCACAAAAAGACCTGATTATAGAATCATGGAGACCTAAAAAGTGCATTTAAAATGATGACTTCAGATCATGTAGAAAGAGTTGCAAGTTGGGGGTTTTCAACATTTTGTTCCAGTAATCCATGCCTCCTCCTGATTACTATAAAAAGGGTGGAAAAAAACATGGAAGAAAAAAGGAAGAAAATTAAATTTCAAAAACAAAAAACAACAGTCAGAGACAGATCCATACGAACACCATGCTCCCTTTTTAGAAGGAGAGCATTGACATACTTCTTCCATTTCCTGGCCGGCCTTTTGTGGGCTTTCTGGGGGTATATATATTGTTTGGTTGCCTATGTTAGGTTAATATTTACAGAGCCAATCTGCATAATTATCCCATTTGGGTCATGACATAGATCCCAAAGTTTCTGGCTTTCTTTTTTCTTTCTTTGATCGAAACATCTTACAACTGAGACTAACATGTTTGTAAAAATTTTATTTTATCAGAAACATCTTACAAGCGAAGTCCATCGCAGTTCCTTTTGACCGAAAAAATTTACCAAACATTAGCATATGAGTGAGTTGAATTTTGGAAGTGATTTTACACTGTTAGCATGAAACTTTTCTTAAGCTATTTACCTTCAGAAACAAAAGGTTCAGATGGCAATGATTAACCAATCAGAACTTTGCAAGCAACATGTCCTGTTTAAAATCTGAGAGCTTGCAGGGTGCATTTGTGTGTGCGCGCTTAAAACTTTCAGTCTCAATAAGTTTTTTAATTTTTTTTCCTCTTGCTCTTCTGTATTCAAGCTGTATTTTGTCTAGTTTTTTGTCTGAGAACTGATCAGCAGCTTATTGTGGGCTTGCATCAAAGAAAGTCATGTTTGCACCCCCATTTGTAGGCCTTCTCAATGTGCAGCTATGGTAGGTTTAGCACAGATTTTGGATTCAGTGATTTGCTTGTCTACATGATACCTTGCAGTGAATATCAACTGGCATGCATAAAAATCCAAGTGATTTGTCATTTCTTTTTTGATTGATAAAAAGATAGTTTGATTCGCAAAATTAGTCCTGCAAGTTTGGGGAATATGAATAATCTGCCCCTTCATAATGTGTCACCAGAAGTTCAGGGAAATATTTTTCTGCACAATGTAAGTATGTGATGACACTCTTGAGTTAAATTGATGAGCCTGAGAGTTAGCAACTCACCCAGAAAGGCACCCAGTCCTACAGCGATGGCTACATAGATCAAGGTCAAGGAACCCTGTCAGCACAACATATGGAAAAGAGACTATGCAATTAATGAAGCAAATAAAAACAAACTTGTAATCTTGGCACAACATGAGAGCAATCTGTGAATGTATATACTTCTTAAGAAGCCAGAACCAACCTTATTGATGTCTTGCAGTGTAAAAGAAGTGTGAATAGCATACTTATCCATCATCTTACTGAGGACCAGCATGATCAAAGGCGTGGACGAACCGTCTGCAAAGCAACCAAATGATCCCAGTGCCATTAAAGACATGTCCTTGTAGTCGGAATACCTGAAAACTGTCTCGGACAGCCCTGGTATGTTTCGCTGTTCTCCTTTGTCTTCGTTTTCCTCTTGTTTTATTTTAAGGTGTGGCTCTCCCATTTTCAAACTCTGTTGTAGTCCATTGATTCACAGCTGCAAATATTTATAGGAACAGAAAATAGGATCCAATGACTGAAACCCACGTCATTTTATGGTTAATACCCCTTTACCCTGACTTTTAGATTTACCAAGTGCTCTAAACACTTTATTTTCGGGACATAGATATATTTGATTGATTGTTGATAAGATTTAGGGATTGTTAACTACTATCATAGACCGTCCAGGCATCTGTTAGTGATTGGTGGTACTCTTAGATTAATTGTTTTATGTTTCATATTGACGCTATAAAAAATTGAATGAGGATTGGTTTGATTAGGGTCATCCAAGTTGACTCAAATTAGCAAACCTTGAGTTGGTAATAGGAAGCCCCCTTTTTGAATTGGTTTGTCTGCTTGTCTTTTTACCTATGGAAGTTGTGTGTTGTTGAAATTGTGTTTACTTCATTTTTAATGTGTTTGGATGATCTATTGTCGAGGTTGCTTTTGGAAGTATTTGCACAAGCGGCTCATTTGATTCGATATAGTGATGTTGCCATTTTAGATTGCTTAGATTCACACCAATGGTGAAAGTATTAAGGAACAACAATTGCATGATTCAGCTATACTGATTCTGCAATGGTCCAATACGTAGTTCCCTAGGGATCTCAAACTTGCCCCAAGCGGACACATTTTTGTGCCATTTTTTTGTCTGTAAAATGCTGATATACTTGAGACCTATATTACTTGGATCGTGGGTTGTTTTAGTACGTGATATGGGTACAGGTACGATATATTTTTAAGTATGTGGTACGATCAGGGTAGGTTTAATTAGTATGGTATTTTAGGTCGTAATTCGTTTTGAAATTCTTATCTAGATTGTTTTCATTATTGTACAATATTATATATATATTATTGAACATCCATAAACACCAAGTTAGTTACTATTTATCTTACATTGTGCATGATTTTTTATTATTTAAAATAATATATAATTATAAATTTATATATGCATAGCTAATTAATTATATTATATTTATACTATGTGTACAATTTGAGATCATACATTTTGGTGATCTAAATTGCAAACCCACTCCATTTGGGATTGATATATCCAGATTTTGGGTCATTAGGTATTTAATGAATTCTAGTAATTTT
>CAUOFW020008381.1:0-17715 GCA_963454935.2 Ilex paraguariensis | reverse complement strand
TTCTTCCCCAAAAATACAGATCGTCAATAAGTACACTAAAAAAATGACACATTCATGACCAATGCACCTATTAACTGAAAGTTTGAAGGTACATTACCTTAAATTTACTAATAACAGCTGCATTCAGTGTATCTTTATAAAAGATACATTGAGATCAAATGTCTGAATAGACGTCTATTCGATTAATTACAAAATTAGCATAATAATAAACATACATTTTAACCTTCTTCATCTACCTCGTGAAAAAATACCTCTATAAATAGCGTATCTAAAAGTCAAAACAAAAACACAATAAAAAAATGGAACAATTAAGACAGTAAAGAACACAAACTAACATACAAATACTTTCAAGTTTTCTGGACGTCGCGCATGCAAAACAAAAATTGCATGCAAGTTGATATTGACCATCTCGAATCTAAACTCTACATGTCCAACCAAAAAAAGATCAGCAGAAGAAAATGGTGAAGTCCTTCAACAAAAAGCTACAAAACAGAGAAAACTACAAACAGAGAAGAAGAAAGCGAATAAGCTTGAGGTAGAGTTGAAGGGCCTCAAAATTAAATTAAATATAAAAAATAAACCACATATGTAACCTCCTATGAATGAAATATAATATATTAAATTTTAATTTGTGTACCTATGATATTTAATTTTGTGTATCTACACGATGAGAAATGTACGTGAATTTCAAAAAAGACATTATTCAAGTTAGCTAAGAGGTTTCCTACTAATTCATAAATCCAATTTAGCATCTTTTTAAAATTCTTTTAAATATTGAATATATTGTAATTAATTAATTTAAGGGCAGAGATCCATGGGCTCCCTTAGGTGTAATTTTGACCTTAATAAAGGTATACTAAAAAAAATAGGTACGTAATTAAAATATATATATATATTTTCGAGACAAAAAATAATAAGTACACTAAAACACAGATCGTCAGATAGATACATTAAAATACATAGAGTTAATAAATTTTTTTCTCCATAAACACAGATCATTAATATACCTTATTCTCCATAAATAAATATCATTAAACATGTACACTAAAATAAAGATCGTCATACAGGTATACTAACATACAAATCATTAAAATATATTTTTCTCTATAAACACAGATCGTCAAACAGGTACACTAAAATACAGATCGTTAGTGTACATTTTTTTTCCTTAAACACATATTGTTAAAACAGGTATATTAAAACACAAATTGTTAGACGTCATCATAATGTCTAAATTATTTAATTCACGAGTTTAAATTTCAAAACTAATAGACAACACATCAAAAACCTCAATAACAAACACAAAATGAAAAAAGAAAAAAAAGAAAACACTAATTATATCTTAGGCTGAAATCATGTGATGAGGATAAAATGAGTAATGAAAATCAGTAACTAACCAATCCCTTAACATTCGCGCCAACATAAGGACTGCATGCAAGTTTTTTTAAAATTTGAATAACCTTTTTTAATAGTAAAAAATCAGTAGAATTAAAATTAATTTACACACCAAACGATAGACTTTAGCCTAATTAACTATTAATTTTAAAAGGTAGAACTTGACCATTAAAAAATAAAAACTTTTGATATAGTACTGAATTTTTTTGGGAATTTTGGAAGCTAGTACACAAAATTGGACTTAATTTTTAAAAAATACATAAAAAAAATATTTTATAAAAAAGTCCAATTAATACATAGAAAAGACTTGAATACCCTTTTATTGTAAATAAGTTTTTGAATTTTTTTTAAAAAAAACCCCACATATATAAATCCTCTCTATTTTTTTAGGAATTTGTTTCAAAGTTTTTGAAATTTGACAACTAAAAGTACGGAATTTTAATTCTCTTATTTTAGAAAGGATTAAAATTAAAGAATTTTGATTTTAGATTTAATTTGATAACGTATATATATGTATTGGTACGCTTTAAATTTGTATAATTCTTACACTTGTATCAATATAGTGTATCAAAAGAGTATATGAGTAATAAAAACTAGGCTTCATAGTGTGATTTCGTAGTATCATATTTGTATATTAATACATATATACGTCACCAAATTAAATCTAATGTAAAATTATAATTCTTTAATTTTAATACTTTCTAAGATGAGATAATTAAAATTTCTTAATTTTAGTTGTCAAATTTTAAAAGTTTCTAAAAAATTTGAAACATATCCTTAAAAAAATGGAGAAAATTTATTATGAGTTTTGATTTTATTAATTTTTAGATTTTTATTTTATTAGAACTCATATATATTAGAACTTATATATATATAAATTTTAAAGAAAAATTGTAAAAATTCAAATTGTATATTTGAACATAATTAAGTTCTAAAAATAAGGATTTAGTGACCTAAAATTTTTTTTTGGAGGGGAGGAAGGAAAGGGGTTTGAACCCTTGATTTCAAGAAGGCAAAACTTTTAAAAGACAAAGAGTACCGTTGAACCTAACATTAAGAGGTGTATCCTTTTTGACAATTATATTTAATTTTGTGTATTTTTTTACGATTTCTCCAAATTTTTTTATGTCCTGCAGTCATTTGAAATCCACGCGCCATTGGGTTTTACCAAGCCTATGCATTTTGGCTTCGAGACACAACAGATTGTGGGCCTTGGACAAGAAAGGCTGTAAATGATGGGCCTTAAAAGTCTATCAAAAGTAAGGCATTAAATTTGACAACTTTATTTAGTCCAAATACCTTATCCAGCCCAAACCCATAAAACAGACAGGAGATTAGGGTTGAGGCTTACCCGGTATTCAATATCAACAGGGCCTTTCAGATCCGTGGGTACTACCCAAATGGTAAAATCTAAAATGTCACTCGTTTCAACGGATTAAGAGTCTCTTTATTTTACTTTCTCTCAATTTTGTTTAATGATAAATCATCTATATCTTGTATATTATTAAATGGTGGGTCCTATGTATATTAATGGTAGATGATCTACCGATGAATAAAATTGAGTGAAAGTGTAATGAAAAAGATCTGAATTTTATCTTTTCAAATGATTTGATATTTACCTCAATCTTAATCCTCTCTCGTGTTTTGAGTCATATGCATAACCCATGAACTACAAAGACATGGCTAGAAATGTCTTCTCTCTCAATCAAATTCTTCATTTATAGACCCTGATAAACTAAACAAATTCGAAAAGTTTCATCTTATACCATATTAAAAATAGAACTAAAAAAAGTTCAAATACTTCTGTCATACAATACCAGCTAAGCATCATGTAAAAATCAAGTTATTCGTCTGACCCTTTTATTGGTCCTCTAAGCCGGTCTTGTCATTTTTCATACCCATATTAAAAACTAAGTCAATTTTGACCCATTAATTTCTTGTCTCGTTAATTTTTTGTATTGAAAATTACCACCCCTGCAACTGACAAAATATGCTTCCTCGTGTAGCCCAAGAGTTTGACTCAATACTCTTTTGATGATTTTAAGGTTTGACAGAATTACACTACTGTTCATTAATTTGTGAACTAGGCAAGTTAAGAACCTCACAAGACGAATGTGCCATTATGATTTGAAAATCAATCTTTCATTCGCACCATCAATTATCCATCCACACTTGGATGATTTCTATACTTGCCATTACAGGGCAGTTGTTAATTGCATTCTTGTCACAAAAACTCTCTCTCTAGGCAAGGATAGTATTGCATATTATCTAATATTCCCTAGATTCCGCAACAAAGGACCCTTATATGCCCCTTACCTGACGTTAATGTCAGGAAGAATACAATTTTAAAAAAATATGTACCTAGTGCATGAAACTCCTATCATTATGGAGTCTGAAGAATGTTAGATATACGTAGTACACAATTTTATCTTTACAAGCAGAGAGACTGTTTCCATAATTCGAACTCGTGACCTCCAAATCACAATAGAACAACATTACTGTTGTGTCAAGGTCCGCCATCAGGTAGAATACAATCTCTTCTCCAAAAACACAGAGTAAAGAGGCAACAATCTGGGAAGACTAGTGTTAAAAGTAGTATACAGTACCAAAGAGGAAGAATATACAGTTTTCATTTTAAATATAATATTCAGATACAGAAACAGCGGTGCTGCAGATTTAGCACAATTTCAACAACTTTACATTTTCAGCCTTTGCGGTTCCTGCTTTCGGGTTTCTATGACAAGAAAACTGTGTATCAAGGGTGAAAATAAAAAGCAAAATTTTTTAACACTAGATTCATCATACCGCCCACGGATCCCATGTAAAAGAGCATACGCAACTATATGTGCTAAAATTTAATTTGGTCATAGCAGTTAGAAAATGAATCTGAACTGACAACTGGAGTAGAAGAGGGCACAGCAACCAGATGTTGTGAGGTACGGTTGACTGGAATTGGCCTATATGCGCGTGGGTGCTGAATTACTACCAAGACAGAATTGTTTACGCATCTGTCACTGGAAGAAGTTGGCTGCAAGAGAACAATTAGAAACTTCACATTACATGGATATCACCAAGGGATTGCTGAGTTCATAATGAAGACAATATATGTTCATGCTCAGGTTTGTTACTAATATATAACATAAACCCATGAAAGGCATTAATTTCGAGCTGGCATTACTTACCACCCCAATATGCCATTCATGACTACAGAAATCTTTGAACGCTGCTGCATCCATTTCCTGAAGTAACATGAGCAATATTAGAGAATAGGAATGTATAATTGGGACATTTATTTTCACACAGTTAAGCTTCCAGTTAACAACTTGGATCGCCTTTTTGAGCCTCATCAACTATGTAAAATGGATATGGCTGCATCTCAGTGATTGACGAACGTATATGGTGCTGGACACAACAGCCTATTAAGAAACTATGTTCTGTTCATTGCGACAGTAAGTGAGAATGGCTAAAATGGAGACTAGAACGTACGAGTATCATAGTTAGATATCTAAAATTAGAATTGAGAATTTTGCGTTATGGTTGATGTGAGCTACAAGTGCAATGCTTGGGACTCCAATTACGATTTTTTGGACTTAATTTTCATTTAACTGGTGCCCGAGAGGCAAAACAGCAAAATGAGGTACATGAGGAGTTTGCACTAAAAAATTCCACAGAAATGATGCTGGGCTGTTCAAATGATATCTATTAGAACTTACAATGCTGTAGATGGGAGGCACCATTTTTTCCTCTTTAGATTTCATGGTAGGCATAACAGAGAAACGTGGCGCCACATCTTGCGACCTGAAAGTCCATCTGTAATAAAGAGGAACTATATTTATGTCAGAATGGCTGAGGACAAACAAAGGAAGACATTGCTGTCTGTCAACTGCATCTGCGATCCACAAGTTCATAAATCACTAAAAACTGAGCGCTCCCATGTAGGATAACTCCAGAACACTATGTAAGAATTACACACCCTATATACAGGAAGATGCAGAATTGTGCCCATTCACGAACTAACAATCGTAGCCAATAGTTTTCCAATGAATTGTCCATGTTGATAAAAATCTGAAAACCAAAAATGCCCAATTATGACTCAATTCAAAAGTCCGCGTGTTGCACTTTTTAACATGCTGCTATAAGAAGTAAAATTAAGAGACTCATACCGCAATTTCTGTCACTGCTACAATGTGCATTGCACCTTGAAATTTCCTGAACAGTAACAAGTTCCAAAGATAATTGTAATCTCTCCAATGGTTTATGCTATGTACTGAACTGCAAAATCTTAGAGGAACATAAAATGGAATGTGAAGTTCATACTTGAACATGGTGTATTTTGTATAAACTGCATCATGCATTGCCTGCACATCCTCGTCCTCAATAAAACTCAATTGTTCCCGTAGGACTAATAGGTTTTGAGATATGTGGTGGAAAATCAAATAGAACGAGATGAAATAGTTTAGAAGCAGAAGGACCTGAATACAGAAAGTTAAGAGGCAATTAGTATGTTATGGTAGAAACATCTGGCAGCCATGAAATCAACATAAAGTAGCAGCTACCAGATTAAAGTCTCTACGATTTAACTAGTCAAGAAACTCACTGAGAAGTAAGGTATTGAAGCTCTGTAACCCACAAGGGTTAAGTAGAAGACACAAGCAAGTGCAGCCGTAGATCGCCTCTGGGTTACTGACAGACGCTCATACATGATGCAATAACCATGGGAAATGAGAAAGAATGACACAAAAGAAATAGTTTGGAAGAGGACTCCAGTTATATACACTCCAAATGAAATCCACAGAGAGCATATTTGAAGATAAAAGCAAGAATACCTGCAGCAATATTAAACAATTCACTGGATTGTGTGCTCAAAATTGCAAAAACATTTTTCTTAATCCTTCACATCAAACATTATATGGACTAAAAATGCGACAAGTGAGTACCAGAAGAGGAAAGACAGCATGAGTTGCAAAGCTTTGATCAATGGAACAGACGCAAGCGCCAATTGCAAATTATTCGTCTGCTCTAGTACATACAAAAATACCAATAACGAAAATCTTTAACATAATCATAGCAACCCCAAAAGAAAAACAATTCAATTATGGATAAAAAATCAAAATCAAATATGGAAATAATGAACATACGCATTTTTTTATTAAATTACGCACACTCCGACTGGTTCGGTGCCATTCATACCGGGTATTTATAAAAGATAAATCCTCGTAGCCTAGCTAAAGGGTTAACAAGATTCGAACTGCGTCTGGGTATTTACAGCTGTTGGGAGCTACCTTTGGGTTGAACATAAGCATAAAACTCTACTAATCACCACCTAAGAATGGGGGAATTTTTTCTCTCTCACTGCACAAATTTTCTCTTCTTTACTTCAAATTCAAAGAAGAAATGAACAAAAATTAAGTGAAAACATACGGATAACAATGAAACTGAATCAGAAAACATATCTGGGGATTTGACCTGAAAATGGCGGTTTTTGTATGTAATGATGGTCCAAGAACACGCAGAGACGAACCAGATCATCGAGAAAGCCAGGTAGATTGAAGGGAGTGGCCTATAAGCTTCATCGAGACCGCAATGATCCATTTGAAGACTGAGAACAGAGAACAGTGGTTTAATTCATTAATCGAGTTGTAATTATTGAGTTTAGTTCTCAAGAGTTTATGATTGGGAGGCGGAGAGTGGCTATATATACGCACCCACGTCCTAAATGTGTCCATTTTTCTCTAACAAATACTATTCAGACTTAAAAGATAATTTGTTGAACTAATTCGTTATGATTTTTAAATTAATTATGGGTCCATTAAATATTAGAATTTGATATTTTTCTGATAATTTTAATGAAACTATATCATTTGATCAATAAATTATGTCAAATTTTTACGTCTAAATAATATTTTTTTTTCTCTTCTTTGTTAATTAATGTCTAATAAATTAATTAAGAATTAAGATTAATGATTACCGTCCCGCTGTTAAATTTTAAAGTCATGGTATCGTCACTTTTCCATAATCGAGACCCATAATTAATTTAAAAGTTATAATAAATTAAATTAACAAATTAAATTCAAATACAATTAGATAAAGTTAAGCGAGGGTGTGAATTGGCTTATAACAAATTGTATCATTTTTGAGTTTGTATAGAATATTAATCAATCATAACTCACCTAATTTAAGTGATTATGACCTGTGTGGTGATACAAATCTTGCACGTTTATTTGTCAAGTTGATTTTGAATTGGCACATGAAAATTGTAACCACGAGACCAAATAAAAACTCATTACCGATCAACCAAATCCATTCTCTCATGGGTCCTTATAAATAAAAATCTATCTATAAAATTATAGAAAATCACCTATATTTATAAGATACCAGATCAACCAAATCTATACTCTCATGGGTCCTTATAAATAAAAATCTATCTATAAAATTATAGAAAATCACCTATATTTATAAGATACCAATTAAACGTGTTTATCACGTTAAAATTGAGTTATTCACGTTTGACGTTAACTCGACTTTTTTCTTCCTTGTGTTCAAAGGTTATGTCATTTTTTTAGTTTGTACCAAAAAATAGTTCACCCCTAACCCACTAATTCGTGTTAACATGTTACAAACATTGTTACCCTTAACTTTGGCATCTTATTGACATCTTTAATATAAAATATGACAGACTTCAATATATCCATTCAACAGTCTCAAATAAATTTATTCAAATATTATCAACATTCATCTTAAAACAATTCACATTGTATTGTGCATTCAGACACGAATTACGCTTACTCTATAATATAAAATATGACAGATTTTAATATTTTTATCCAATTGTCTCAAATAAACTTATCAATAATTACTAACATTCCTCTCAAAACTATTCGTATTAAAATTTTTTCACCCCAAATTCATCATTTTTTATCTACGTTGTATCGTGCCTTTAACCATGAGTTATTCTTAGTATTGTATATTACAAAAGGTTGTTTGCTTGCATATGTATTTTCTTATCTTTTTTAGACGCCTCCAAAGTATTTTTTTCATTAGTTTGATAGAATTTATGTTAGACTTTTGTTAAGAACGCAAAGCTCATGGGGGCAGGTTTTGGGGGAGATGCGGTAGTTGGAAGTGCATGATGATGCGGTCATGCATGCAACAACACCACCTCTTTACGGATTAAACTCAACCATCTAAAGATTGTTTACAATAGAGACTCCCCATTGATTATAGATGGCTTTTGTAATGTAATGTGAAGGATCCGTTTGGTTAGGAATAAAAAAATTAAAGAAAGTGAAGTGAAAGAAAAAAAAAAATAATTTCATGTATATATTTGGTTAGCATGAAAAATTTGTGAATTTTTTTTAAAAAAAATACATTTTATTGTTTGAAAGAAAAGAAAGTTACAAATTTTTTTTTCTATTTGTCTAAATTACCTTTAAGTATAATAAATTGATCAAAAGAAGAGAAAAAAAATATGTATTATAATTAAAAATTTAAAACATAGCTAAAATATATCACTTTTCATTTTAAAGACAAGACAGTAAAGGGTTTTTCATGATATTCAACATCTTTCTGATAGAAATCAGATGAATAATCTTGTAAAATCTATTAGTATTATAAATTATTGAGAAAGAGGAGTTTGATGTTCACGAAATAAATACTTATAAAATCTCGCATTTTGCTGCATTCAACTTTCTGTTTGTTTTTAATTACTCTCATATCTCTCTCTGTCTTTTACTCTCTTTTTATTTTACTCTTTTAGAATAACACACCCGTGACTATGTATAACACCCACTAGTAACTAATAACATTCTCGACCCGACATTCTTTTAATTTATAATTACTAAGTAAACTTGAAACATAGACAAATACATATAAACCACATTTATCGAGTTAAAAAAGTCATCTCTTAGAAATATCAAACCTAAAATGTTTGACATATGCACGTGAAGCCTCGGATTTGGAAAGGAAAATCAACTACTCCACCAAATAACATAGGACAGGTAGGATGACAAACTGACCAACAACTTTTCAAGTTTTGGACAACCGATGCTGACCTTAAAGATAGTCAACAAAATTCCTAGAGGGGTCAAAGTTTAGGCTTTAATTCACTTATATAGTCTCATAGACAAAACGCACATTAGGTGAGCAAACACCAAAACAACACTAGTTTCTTAACTCCCACCCCACTAAAGCCAGGACATATGTTTTCTATTATGTGGGTCCTCCCCCCCCCCCTCCCCCCTCCCCCCCCCCCCCTCCTTCCTTCTTTTTTGGGTAGGTAAATAAAACTACAAAGACATCCTAATAAAGGAAATGCTAGCCGAGTGCCGTTAAGCCTCGTTCTAATATGGGGTGGAGGAGAATCAAGTTCCATAAAAAGGACTCTAATTGTTGGACTTTAAGATCTATTATATAAAATAAGGTAAGCATCAGTAAACTTATTTGCCGATATCACGTAGACTCATTTAACGATTATTAACACTCATCTCAAAACCATTCATATTAAATTTCCTCCCTTCTTCCCTCTCAAATCTATCATTTCTCACTTACGTTATACCGTGTTTTCATGTACGACTTCTAATTTGCCAATATATCCGGATATTGGTTGTCTTCTCAGAGTGTGTGAATGATAGGTGTATATGGTTCTCTTTCATCAGGATTTTGCATCTTGCCACAAGGTACCTACTAGGATGTGAATCCTCAATGCTCCATTTAATCCGAATGATCATGTATGCCGGGTCAATTCAATGGGTCACAAGTCCGGCCCCAAGTAAAAGGGCCATCTGCCTAGTAAAGATATTCATAGGCCTTAAACTCGTTGGACCTGGTTAACCGGAGACCTTTGCCCAAACAACAGTCCATCATTGTGGAGGCTAGAATACCCAACTGTAAAGCTTCTCCTCTCGCTTTAAATGGGCCTGGGCTCTGGAATTCATCTGGTCCGCAGATGGCCTCAAATAATGTATCTGTTATCGTCAATATGGAGAATTGTGAAATGGTACATTAAATAATACTTATTGGCATTAAAGTAAATAATACATAATGTTAAGTCATTTAGTCCTAAATTTTCTAAGTTTATTGTGTCCAAATACACGTTTTGAGTTTTTTAGATTTTTCTTTGATGTATTTGTCCGCTCTTTAAATCATGCATTTTAGATTTGACAAATATTTTATTTTTTGAATTTGTTACATTATCTTATATATATTTTTAATTTTATGGATGAATTATATTCTTAGAAGATTTGTTGTCTAACGTCTATTCCTTATATCATCATCTATTTTGATTTTTGAAATATGTTTTTTAGTATCTTTGTCATCAAACATATTTTCTTTCTTCTTCTTCAACCGTCAGTCATTATCATTCTTTTTATTTTCTAACCAGTTTTTGTTTTTCTTCTCCTTCTCCAACGTTCAACCATTATTAGGTTCAAAATTATGCTTTTATTCATTTTTTATTCTTTTGTTTAGTTTTTTTTCGGTTCATTTTTTATTCTTCTGCTTGGTTTTGTTTGATTTACCATTTAAAATACAAAAAATAAAAAATAAAAAATCCACAATCTATGTGTGAAGTCGTAGTCCTGAGCTCGTATTTTTTTTTGTTTTTGATGTCATTTTATTCCTAGCCTTGTTTGAGGCCAAAAAACGTATTCGCCATCATCAAATTCTAAAGACACAAATTGAAGAAGTGTACCATCTATAGTGTATCAACAAAGTGTAACACTAGAGTGTGTCACCAAAGTGTACATTCATAATATGTCTACAAAGTGTTCCCTGCAATAATGTCAAAACTAGGTAGACTTACCTTTTTTAATTTTATAAATTCATATGCCAACATAATAAAAATATCGTGACAACAAAGGGCTACTCAAACACATCTGTATGGAAAACAACATATAACATATAATTGTAGAGACTCAAGATATACGAGGTGTGACTCTAAAGTGTAGCAATGATAAAAAATCAAGCACTTAGCCGTGTAAATTGAGTTTCTTGTGTGTTGATTATGTGCATGTCTTCGTCAAAACATAGGTTCATTAAACTATTTTATTCCAAAATTTGACTTCTTATGAAGTCGTAGTGCTAAAAGTGTTATAATACAGTGTGGTAATAAAGAGCTATACAATGTAAATGTTGAATTTTTTAACATTCAGATTCATAATTTAAAATACATTTGATTTACCATTTAAAAAAAAAATCCACAATCTACATGTGAAGTAATAGTGTTGAGCTCGTGTTTTTTTCTTGATGTCATTTTTTTTCTGGCCATGTCTGAGGCAGGAAAACATATCCACCATTATCAAATTTTAAAGACACAAATTGAGAAAGTATACCATCTAAAGTGTATCAACAAAATGTACATTCAAAGTGTGTAATTCGAGCAAAACAAAAATTCATGACAATAATATTTATATAATAAAGTATAATATAATTCAAATCTCAAAAAGATAAACAAAATATTTTTTGTTTTTTGTGGGTAAAATCTCTTTAAATTTTATTTTAAAGTTAATTTGACGGCTAATATTAACACCCCAAATTTAATGAGAAAAATAGGCTTTTAAGGATGTTTTTGAGTGACTTTTTAAAAGTGTTTCTATGACTTATAACTTCTCATAAATATTTTAAAAAAAAAGTAGCGTTTGAAATCTCCCTATCACCACCCCCACTACTAATACTACCCCCACCACCTTCATTGCCCCACCACCATCATAGCCCTAGCCCCACTGATTAACCATCAAAATTGTCATTTTATTATATTTAATGATTAGTTAATTGCATATTATTTGGATTAAAAGTGTTAAATTCCTTGATTTTCTATTTTGATACTTTTTCTAGTTGTTTGGTTTATTTTGTAGGTAAATTGGTTGATTTAAAATAATAATGGATAATGTAAGTGAAACAATCACTAGAAGAAAAACCATAATTGATAAGGATTGAGGAGTCAAGATTGAGATAGGAAGACTTGAAGATATGACAACAATTTAATCCTTATAAGAGTCCAAGTTGGAAGAAAACTCATTTAGAGTTAGATTAGGAAAGTATCCTAGAAGATAACGATTTGATACGTTTTCAGTATTTTGGTCAAAACTTTTGACTCTAATATCCGATTTATTTGATTTTTGGGGGTTGAAAAGAAGACTTAAAGGGCTACAAAAGTGTATTTCACGAAAATTTCGTGAATCAACCTCTAAATATGTGAAATCCAAGATTGAAGTCTGGATAGATTTTATACCCGCGCCCAAAAGATTTTATGCACAGAATTTAAATTTACAAGACTTCTTTTTGAAAAAGGAATTTCTTCCTAGACAACCTTATATCTTCTATCTATATTTAGGATTTTTTTTTAGTATAAATAGGGATTTTCATTTAGAGATTATTATTATTATTTTTTTTATTCATCTTTTTATTTTGATTTTAGTTCGTTATGTCTGGCTAGAAAACTAAGCTAGGGTTAGAGAAGAACCTCTCAATGAAGTAAGATAATGTTATTGATTCTGAGTTTAATGATTTATGATATTTTGTTAACTTAACTTCTGATCTTATAGCAAAATTTTTGTTCTGTAAAAATCTTTGATTCCTTGTGTTATGTACATCGATTGCTTGAATTTCTCTACGAGTAAAAAATTGGTTATTCCCGCTTGAGGTAATTATCATTATTTCATAAAATAATATAATTGGATGATTATTCAGTTCCTGAATAATCTTTTGATTATAACTTTTGGTTTTCTTACTTGATTTGTTACTCGAATCAACCGACATCTGATTCTTGTCTCAAGTTAAGATTTAAGTCTTTAATCATTATTGTATGGAATTGAGAGGGAGTATCTGATGCTCTAGTATTTTTATTATTGTTTTAATTATTAAAATTAATTTTCTTTGTTCAACAATTCTTTAAACAAATCATTTACTTTTAAATTTGTTTTAGTATTTGTGTGATTACTTTTTTGTTACAATTCCTTGAGGGTTCGACCTCGATCTTTCGAGAAATATATTAATTCGCTCAATCTGCGCTTGAGTTTATAATATTAAAGTTGAAGCAAGTTTTTGACGCCGTTGCCAGGGAATTGTTTGATAAGGAGCCATCACATCTATTGAGGTTTGCCAGATTTGAGATTCGTCACAGATCTGGTAATCTCGTCATTTTTTATTATTTATTTTTTATTTGTTTTATTTTTTCTTAGGTTAGATATTTCATAATTTTTATTTTATATTTTTATATTTTTTAATGTGGTGTGAAGATTTTCCCTGATGGAGGAACTGTGTGTGTTTTGTGATGTGTATAGGTATTCTATTGAGGTTTGCCCTTTAATTCAAAATGCTCGACAATATTTGAGGAATGAGACAATTGTATTACCTAATTCTTCTCAACCTTACCCCGACCATTGTTTTAAAATTTTTTATCCCAAATTTGGTTGGGGGAATGAACATTATCAATTACCTATATATGTCACATCATCACAAGGCCTTCCCCAATATTCACCCTACCATGACCCACAAGAAAAGAATTTGGAAGACATTCTTTGTGAATTTATGCAAAACCAACTAGCTTTCAAAGACATTCTTTGTGAATTTATGCAAAGCCAACTAGCTTTCAATGTCAAAATAAGCCAAAATATTGAAGAGATAAAAGATATGCTTAATACATTAAAACAAGAACAAGAGGTTGACAATAATCAATATAGTGAGAGTGATTATTTTCCTAAACTACAAACTGAGGATGAATCTATTAATACTCTTGATAATGAAGAATTAAGTGACATTATTATTCCACAAGAGATTAATAAGCCCAAAGACCTTTCATTATCAACAAGTAGTAATGAGATTCACATATCTAATCTTGGTGAGGGTATAAAAGTTGAGTTGAGTGTCATAATTAATAAAAATTTATTTTCTATCTCATTGTTAGATTTGCATAAAAATGTATATATCTCCCTTTTCTTGCATGTTCAAAAGATATATTGGGTATATGAGTGGGTAGTTTGATTAAATGAGTTACGTCGACACCATGTTTTTAAGCTATTAAAAATTAAATGGCGTATATTCAAATCTGATTTTAAACCAGATAGAGTATGACCTTTTATTTTTATTTGTACATAGTAGTTAGATTTTATTTTATTTTTTTCTTTAATTTTAGTTTCATTTCTGTTTGTTTCAATTTATAGTTTTCTTTGTTTGTTGAATTTTTATTTTTAGGTTTTAGAGTTGTTGCGGCACCAGGTATTCCTATCCCTTTGATCTTTATTCATTATTTTTATTGAGCATTAAGACATTTATTTTTACGTTGAGGACAATGTTGGATTTAGGTTGGGTGTTATGAGTATGTTTTGTATTGTGAAAATTTCTAATTTATGTTTTTTTTCTAGTTTATTTACTTTGCTAAAAATATATAAAAATATAAAAAAATAAAAACAAAAACTTGTTGATTATTAAATATTTAAATAACATTTTTATGCATAATTTGACACCACAATATAGAAATAATTTGTGTAGCTTTTAATTTGCAGTTGTTTAAGCATCACATAGAACTTTATTCTATATTTTTGTATCTCATATCATGTTCTTATAAAAATTCATAATTTGTGCAATTTAAACTTTACCAAGTTGAAAATTTATTAGGTATTTTAACTTGAGAACTTGACTCATATAGTGGAGATGCATAAAAATCCTGGTGCGTTTTAATCCAACATTTTTTTTGGAGGGTTATTTACATTTACTCAATAAAAAATATTTTTATTCAACTAATCTCCTTTAATAGTCTCATTATTTTTGTTTTGATCAACACCAATATTGTGAATGATTGCTTGACTTTAAATTATTTTCATGGGAAGTGTGTTATCAAAAACTCTTGAGATATAATTTTAGGTCATCTTTGTTATTATTTGAGCCTAAGTCTTATTCTTTGAATATTATTATCTCTAGAAGCCGTTGATTGAACCTTTAAAGAAAAATTTTATTTCTTATACCCAACATATAAAAACCAAGCTAATGAAAAAAAAATAATATATTTTACCCTTGGTTATCCTAAGATTGAGCTTTTTATTATTTATGTAATTGAGGAGATGTTGAGTGAGAAAAGATGATAAAAAAAAGGAGTTTTGCATACTTGTGAATATTTGCATTAGATGTCTTGCTGAAAAAAAAATAGAAGTATAAACATTCAGTTGTCTTGCTAAAAAGAGAGAAAAAAGTTGAAAAAAAAAAAGAGAAAGACTATATGTCTAGCAGGAAAAAAAAATAGCAATCATGAGTTGAAAAAAATATGAGCAAGTGTTGTAAATTGTGTTTTTAAAGGGTGAAGAGTGAAAGGTTATGGAAAGAAGATTGGTTGTATAATGTAAAAATATATTGAGATAACTTTTTGAATTCTTGAATATCTTTCGTTTCAAAACCCTAATCTCAAGGCCTTATTACAACCTTAAATAAAGTTTTATATGATCTTAAGAGTGTATTGATGGATGTATGACTTGTGTGAGTAAATAAGAGAATGGTGATTGTTTATATATTGTGTGTTGATTTTCTTTCATGAGACTATGTCAAATCCTTTTCTTTTGGATTACGTTTTTTTAATAGACATGTGAGCATTATTTTGTTTTGACTTAAATATCTTCTTCTCACATGTGATATTTGAAAGAATAGTCACTGTAATCTAAGAGAATCTTTTATGAGTGAATTATCTAGTGAGATTTGACATTGAGACGAATAGTTGATGGTTGTAGAGGTGATTACCAGATAAATTGCTAACTTGGTATAGTTAATTCACATTACACACGAGTTTATATGGGAATATGATAAGTGCATACATTTATATAACGTATAATTCTATATTTTGCTTTGTATGTGCTTATTATACAAGCTTGTAGCTAAGAATTTTTATATTGTGGTACCAATTTGTGTTATAAAATTATTATTCAGATATTTGATCACAGGGTGATGTTTGTGGGTATCATCTCTGGAAACCCTCACGATACTATACTCGTCCACTAGGGGGAACTTAGAGGTTTAAAGGCTTATTACATATGCTAAATGCAATCTTGAGTTCTACGAAAGTGAATTTGTGTTTTATTTTATTAAGATATTTTGTTTTTAGTTTTTAGATTTTAGAATTCATGTATTACTAGAGATTAGTAATATTCTGGTTGGGAGGTGTAATTAACTATCAAAATTGTCATTTTATTATATTTAATGATTGATTAATTGCATATTATTTGTGATTAAATATGTTAAATTCCTTGATTTTTTAGTTTAATACTTTTTCTAGTTGTTTGGTTTATTTTGCAGGTAAATTAGTTAATTTAAAGTAATAATGAATAATACAAGTGAATCAATCACTAAACGAAGAATCATAATTGATAAGGTTTGAAGAGTCAAGATTGAGATAGGAATACTTGAAGATATGACAATAATTTAATCATTACAAGAGTCCAAGTTGGAAAAAAACTTATTTAGAGTTGGATTAGGAAAGTATCCTAGAAGATAAGGATTTAATATGTTTTCAGTATTTTGGTCAAAACTTTTGACTCTAATATCCGATTTATTTGATTTTGGGGGTTGAAAAGAAGACTTAAAGGGCTACAAAAGTGTATTTCACGAAAATTTCGTGAATCAACCTCTAAATATGTGAAATCCAAGATTGAAGTCTGGATAGATTTTATACCCGCGCCCAATAGATTTTATGCACAGAATTTAAACTTACAAGACTTCTTTTGAAAAAGGAATTCCTTCCTAGACAACCTTATATCTTCTATCTATATTTAGGATTTTTTTTTAGTATAAATAGGGGTTTTCATTTAGAGATTATTATTATTATTTTTTTTTATTCATCTTTTTATTTTGATTTTAGTTCGTTATGTCTGGCTAAAAAACTAAGCTAGGGTTAGAGAAGAACCTCTCAATGAAGTAAGATAATGTTATTGATTCTGAGTTTAATGATTTATGATATTTTGTTAATTTAATTTCTGATCTTATAACAAAATTTTTGTTCTGTAAAAATCTTTGATTCATTGTGTTATGTACATCGATTGCTTGAATTTCTCTACGAGTAAAAAATTGGTTATTCCCCACTTGAGGTAATTATCATTATTTCATAAAATAATATAATTGGATGATTATTCAGGTTCCTGAATAATCTTTTGATTATAACTTTTGGTTTTCTTACTTGATTTGTTACTCGAATCAACCGACATCTGATTCTTGTCTCAAGTTAAGATTTAAGTCTTTAATCATTATTGTATGGAATTGAGAGGGAGTATCTGATGCTCTAGTATTTTTATTATTGTTTTAATTATTAAAATTAATTTTCTTTGTTCAACAATTCTTTAAACAAAT
>CAUOFW020008380.1:0-17719 GCA_963454935.2 Ilex paraguariensis | reverse complement strand
TTCGAGTGAGGACCTGATGCAGAGGAGGCCTTCCAGGACTCGAAGTCTAACAGGCTATGCCCCCCCTCCTGTCACATGCTACTATAGGAGAAAACTCTATATCTGAACTTTCTGCTTCTCTATCTGCAGTAAGTTCCATCCTCGTCAGAAACGATAATGGAGTGCAAAAGCCCATCTACTATGTGAGTAGAGCATACCGAAGAGTAGAAGTCAGATATTCAGGGCAAGAAAAGCTAGCACTGGCCCTGATCTCAACAGCAAGGCGCCTACGACATTACTTTCAGAGTCATAGCATAGTTGTCATCACAGACCAGGCCTTTAAAAAGAGTCCTAGGGAAGTCGAACATATCCGACAGACTTCTTAGAGTGGGCGGTGGAACTCGGCGAATTTGATATTCAATCCTAATCAAGGGCAACCATCAAAGCACAAACCTTGACAGATTTCATTGTTGAGCTTACACTAGCAGAGGAAGAGAGCTACAAAGATACCAGATGCCCAACGGGGACACCCAAGAGCCCGACGAGGACACCCAGACGCCTGGCAGGGACTCTCAGGCACCCAAATTGGATGCCCAAGCCTTCTCAGGCGCCCAGACCTCTTCCTTAGGCACCCAAACTTCATCCTTAAGTGCCCAGGTAGCTCTAGCCGCCCAAGCCACTCCCTCTGAGGCCCAGAATGGCGCCTAGGCATCTCCCTCAGGCGACCAGACACTCCAAGGCACCCAGTCTGGCGCCCAGGCTCCCCATCCTAATGCCCAGTCTCCCACTTTAATCTCTGAACCCTCCTTTATGCTACTTTGAAAACTCTATGTAGATGGCCCCTCAACCAGTGAAGGAGGAGGAGAGCCTGATCTTGATTAGCCTCGATGGTACCACTCTCAAGTATGCAGTGAAGCTCCACTTTATTGCTTCCAACAATGAGGCAGAGTATGAAGCCCTCCTCTCAGGAATAAGACTGATGGCTGAAATAGAAGCTCAACACCTCGCCACTTATAACGATTCTCAGCTGATAGTTAATCACGTAAAGGGCGAGTTCGAAGCCAAAGGAGCCAGAATGCAGGAATACCTCAGCATTGTGAAAAATATTATTACAAAGTTTCAATACTTCCAAATCTGTCACATCTCGAGAGAAGACAACATGGCCGCTGATGCACTCGCGAGGCTCACCTCATCCTTGGAAGGCCCACCAAGAGGACCAATATTCATCGGTCACTAGTTCGAGCCGAGCAAGTTAGACATGGAGGCCACAAATGTCAACTGTGCATTAGCTGAGTCAAATAGGATGACCATGATAAGGACATACCTCCAAGAAAAGTGTGCTGTCAGATGACCCTCTAGAGACCAGGAAGCTCAGGATGAGAGTCTCAAAGTTCACCATCCTACATGACACTTTGTACAAGAAAGACTACTCCTTTCTCGTTGTTGCAGTGCCTGTCACCTAAAGAAGCTCACTATGCCCTACGAGAGATCCACGAAGGGATTTCTGAGAACCATTCAGGAGGGCGCTCCATCGCCCATAAGGCATTCAGACAAGGCTACTTATGTCCTATCATGGTAAGGGATGCCTAGGAGTTCTCCAAGAAGTGTGACAAATGTCAACGCTTCTCAACTATGCCCATGCAACCACTGGAGGAGCTAACAACCATTTTGAGTTCGTGGCCTTTCTTCAAATGGAGCATCGACATCCTAGGCCCCTTGCCTCTCAGCAAATGACAGTGCAAGTTTGTGATGGTAGCAGTCGACTATTTCACCAAGTGGACAGAGGTCAAACTCTTAGCAAAAATCACAGACGCAAAGGTCAAAGATTTTATCTGGAAGAACCTGGTCTGTCGCTTCAGGATACCCCACGCCATTGTCAGCAATAACGCCAAGCAGTTTGACAACAAGCTGATGAACTCTTTTTGCTCCAACCTTCAGATAAAGCAGCCTCACTCCAGCCCAGCACACCCGCAAGCAAATGGACAAATAGAAGTCATGGTGAGAACGATGCTATGCAACTTAAGAGACAAGGCTTGAAAGAATGAAGGGTCTTTGGGTCGACGAGCTCCTAAGTGTATTGTGGACCTATCGAATCACTCCAGGAACTCCTACTAGAGAAACCCCTTTCTCCCTCGCCTTTGGAACTGAAGCGGTCATCCCCGTGGAGATAAAGGTATACTCTCTAAGGGTCCGCACCACGACCTCATCACCAACGAGGAAGGACTCCGCATCAACCTTGATTTGGTGGAGGAGGCAAGGGAGATGGATGTGGTATGCAAAGCGGAATACAAATGACGCATGGCGAGGTACTACAACTCAAGGATGAAGCCTCGTTCCTTCGAACTAGGAGACTTGGTCCTCAAGAAAGTGATCCTCGCCACAAAGGATTCATGCGAATGAAAGCTGAGGCCAAATTGGGAAGGGTCATACCTCATAACAGAAGTGGTGAGGCCAGGTACTTACAAGATCTAGAATTCTGAAGGAAAAGTCTTACCCCATCCATGGAACGTGGAACACCTGAAAAAGTACTACCAATGACACCTTGAGAGAGTCAAAGTAGTAGAAGTTGGAGACTTGATTTTATTTTCTACCTTTTTTGAGATTATTACCCAATATTCAATGTACTTTTTGGGATTATTACCCCAATATTGTTTGACATAAGCAGTAGATGAATAAAGTCCCCAGCACTCTGATCACTCTCATGGTCCTCCTCCTCCTCCTCCACATCCTCAACATCATCAGAGCCTCCATTACCATCATCAGGAGCCTCAGTAGGCAAAAAGCCTGAAACATCAATGTCAGGAAAAATAGCAGAGATCTTCCCTCGAAGCTCATTATAACCGTCGATGAAGGCGTTTGCAAGGCCATTCTCCAAGTCCCTCTTAGTTATAACTGCCCTCTCCTCAGCTTGCAAAGTTGTCTCATGAGCTGCCTTCACCTCTGCCTCTACAGCAACCTCTCTGAGCGAGGCCCTCTCGCAGGTCTTAGCAAGCTCAGCCTCACTGAGCATGGCCCTCTCACGGGCCTTCACAAGCTCAGCCTCCTTGAGCGCATCCTTCCTACGGGTCGCCAAAATCTCAAACTCAACCTCAGTTGCCCTCTCACAGGCCCTTTCTAGCTTGGTCGCTCCCTCATGGGATACCAAAAACTCAGTCTCAAGTCTGCTCACTCTCTCACAGATTGCCACAAGGTCAGCATCAAAAGCCTTCACGGCAGTTTCAAGCTCGATGATCCTTCTGAGCAGCTAGAAACTCTCTTTGCATAACTTCATTATTCTACTTCAACTGACCATGATATTGGGTCCTTGAAAGCAAGCAGACAGATGCAGTCGAAGCCTAGAAAAAAATAAAAATAAAGGAAATGACAAAACACATAAGAAAGGACTGGAGAAAGGGAGATAACAAACCCTTACCTGAGCCAGACCTTCCAAAAATGTGTTGATAATCCCCTCGGTGCCCAGGGCACTAATCTGAGTAACTTCAAGTGGAAACACAAACCTCTCAAGCCTTTCCCTGATGACCAGCGGGTTGCCCAACATGGGACCAGCCTAAATCGACGTCCACTATAGAAGTTCCTTCATGAGGAGGAGGCGAACGAGGGGCAGAAGATGTGGCTGGCAAGGAAGACTCTGGGGTAGCAGTCATGCTTGATGGGGTCACTGGCTGAGGGGTCACCACCGGAGGGATCACTTGATGCGAACACGCCCGAGGCTCCACTGAAGGGGCTGCTTGAGGAAAGTTCACCCTAGGCAACGCCGTTGGAGAAGTCACCTAGGGGACATCGCTCGTCCTTGCCACATTGGAAGGAAGAGGACTCCTACCAGAGAAGTGGGACCCAATCACTTTTCTATCCATCATTGCAAAGAAAATAAAGCGTCAGAAAAGCACCAAGGAAGGTACAAAAAAAAATCAACTCACCCTTCCTCTTCAAAGAAGAGTTTCCGAACTTCAGGGAGGGAGTAATAACCCTAGCACTCTTGGGCTAGAGGACTCCCAAGTCTTTGTCAGGATGAGCCCTCACAGCCTGCAATTTTCACTCTTGGTCTTTGGAGATCACAGACGAATCTGCGAAGAGATGATGGGTACACACATAAAAAAAAAAGAGAGAGAGAAAATGAGTAAGGGTGTACCGAGTTTCCTAGCAACACCCCATTGTGTTGGTACCAAAGCCCTATCGGCTTCTACAACCCACTTTGCACTAACAAATAAGAAATGAGATTTTTAGCTATGGCAGTTGGAGCGTAATCCTGTGAGCATCTTACCCCTTCTCGTGGTAAAATAGTATCACCCTCTATTTGGAGCAGGAGTCTCGCTCAAATTATAAGCTGCATGGAACTCTGTAGGATAAGCATCTTCATGATGCACCTTCCTCCACAATGCAAGAAAGCCCAGCAAGACTCTCTAACCATTAGGCGCCACCCACCCCGGGGTCAATGAAAAGTAATGCAGAATGTGACAAATGGGAGAAGACATAGGAAACCTAAGCCCAGCCTCAAGCATTTCCTCGTAGATGACAATGTCACCAGAGAAGTCATCGCAAGCAGACTCACCCGTCTCAGCCCTGTGGCACAGCATAGTCGGAGGAATATGATAAGTAGAAACAAGTCTCAAAATATCATCATCTGAATTGAGCAAACTAGAAAGGGTACTTACCTTAGACCCGTCATCATCAAATGCCACTTTGCCTTTTGTGTGTTCTTACTATGGGGGCGTGAGGAATGGCCTGAGCCACCATCTAGGAGGTCTTGAGGAATGTGGGTTTAAGAAGGTGCACTCGAAGGAGCTGAACCATCACCACAAGAAGTGTCTGGCGTACTCTATACCTTGATTCCAGGACCAGGCTTGCCAAAAAGTGCCTGGGCCGCCCCGCTTGCATGGGCACGAACTAAACTCCCTAAAAGGGCACCCCAAAGCTCCTTGGTCGTCTGAACTCCTCGAATCATCACCAAAAGTGGCGCCCAAAATTTTCTTGTAGCTTGCACTACTCAACCCACCATCTATAGAGGCGTCTGGCACCCTCTGCTCGCCCAAACGGGGTAGCGCAGAACCTGGAGAGGTGTTTGGCCCCCTCTACTCACACAAACCAGCTGGGGACAGCGCCTAAAGGGGTGTATGGCCTGTTGTACTCGCCCAGATCAACACTTAAAGGGGCGTCCAGGTCCGCTTCCTCATCACTCATGTCTAGCTGTGCACCGACGACCACCTTGGGCATCCCATGTCGCACATCTGCACTAAAGTTGGCGCCCAGATCAGCGTAACCAGCGCTCAAATTAGTGCCCAAACCAGTCTACACATCCCCTAGGCCAAGCCGCCCAGTCCTCTCTAGTTCCTGCTTACACAAGCTGTCCAGGACAACACCTTCGGCTCCCAGGTGGTCCAGATCAGTACTTTCGGCACCCAGGCAGTCCTCTGCATGCTTATTTGAGCGGGACAGCTCGCCAAAATTGCCCAGACCAGCGCCTGTGGCGCTCACCATCTCCTTCGTGAACTGTTTGCGTGCACCAATGGCAGCGGCGGCCAGCGGGGTTCCCTCCACTCCACATCCTTCGATCTCCATCATTCCGAAGACCATATAGCCACCTGTTTCAGCTCCAACCTCTCCATTCGCCATGGTACCAATGGATTTTTGCACTTCACCTCCCTCAACTTACATTGCCCACTTAGATACTCCACTCAAGAATCTCACCAATACACTCTTGAAAGGCTTCAGGCTTTGCCTCTCTTCTCTCAAGTCTCTATGGAATGGGAAAAGCTTGGGTTCTCAAGGTTCACAAGAATGGGTTTTCAATCTCAAGATGAAAGAGATGGGTAGAATGAGAAGGAAGCTTCTATTTATAGCCTAGGATTTTAAAAGAGAAAAAAGCCCCAATTGAAAATCAAGAGCTCTCTTGAAAAACCAAGTAAAAATGGAAAAGATTTGAGGTGTTCGCCTAGGCGAAAATATATTATGAAAGGGAAGAGTCATCTAGCAGAGGGAGTCTCCATCACTCAAAGCTCAAGATTCAAACTAATGCCCCCTTCTCCAAGTTTCATCAGACACGGGGCATTGGGAGGGTAAATGATGGGTCAAGCCCAAATGACCCAATTCATGTGGAAAGTTCAATCTTAATTAAGAGCCTAGTCTTATATGGACCCACCAAACCCAATATGGTCCAAAACCAGTCAAGCTCATCAGGAAGTTACGTTAGCTTGGCCACGTCATCAAAAGAGCATCCAGGAGTCACACCCTCACCATCTTGGAAATAGTTAACCCTCTCCTCACTTCTGACCAGGTCTTGTGGATAGCACCTCAACCACCTCGCCCGTTGAGGAGAAGTCGTAAGCTCCGCCAGAATTGTTATTTAGTTTCTATTAAGTCGCTCCGATCTATTAGGGGATGACTATAAATTGTAAGCACTGCCAACACTTGAGGAGAATCACACTCTCACCAAAGCACGACTCTCTCCTCTCTCTATCAAAGCTTGTACTCTCTGCTCTCTCAGCATTCCTGAATTAATAAAGTATCCGGCGACCCTAGCCATTTAGAAGTGGACAGAGGTCACATCGACCGAACTACTATAAATCTCGCATTCTCTTTCTACTTTAATTACTGCATTTATTACTCATACTTGACAGGTGGTGTGCAAAATCATTTCGTGAATCATCAAATAGAATTTTAGGTACTAAGTGAAAATTTTAAGCGCGACATTGACAAATTTATTAAACTTATTATAACTATATATACTATTTTATATTTATGTAAATTTTTCAATAAAGAAAGAGGATTTATGCTACTTTATGACTATGTTATTTTTCAATGTGTTGTGAACTTAAAATCATTTGAATGAGAGAGACTAAGAGAATGTGTGTGAGAGAGATGTAGGCAAGATTTGTTTATGTAAATGTATTTTTATATTGGAAAATGGTTAGATTGACAACAAATGAAAAGAGAACGTAAAATTTTGTATCTTTTGGGCACTTATTCCATAATATTATTAAGCCCGAACCCACATTATGAAGACCAAAAATATAATTTGGGGGTCCTAAGCAAGTATTTCACTTGCTTATAGTGTCTGCCAGCCTTGGATGGACCAATTAAATGACTAACATATGATTATATATTCAATAATTAAGCATGGAGTAAGATGGTAAACCATAGGCCTTATATGTTGAACTCTAAAGTGTTTTTCTTGTAATTCCATCTTAGGTTTGTACTAGGTAGTCCAATAGTTAAATAGGAGGCATCACACGCACGTTCTAATTTTGAGGTTTCTTTATTTTAACCAACAGGTGAGATTGGTGGATGATTGAATTCATCCAAAACTCATGTTGCAACTAATAAGTCATAAGAATACGCTGTTAAGATAATTGTTTACCTTCAAACATAACGAACAGACATAAAATTAGATCGATACCTGAAATGACTTTCTCATCTCTAAATCCAAGCTATGTGGAGGTTGGGGGAAGGGTTGTAAAGTAGGCTAGAGTTGCATTTGCTTAAATGTCAAAGTGTATGAATTCTTATCCACTTTACCAACTACTGATTCTAGTATAGGCATGAACTCGTTACTTCAGTTTCGATCTTAATGCTCCAATGACTCCTATTAAGTTCAATAGAAAGAATTCTTTTTATTGGGCTACATATGTGGAAGTCTTTTTTTTAGAGGCAAAGGCCGGTATAATCAGCTAGGCCTAGCTCTTTCAATAGCTCGCACATAATGCATTGATATTGTGTATAATAATCACATAAGATTCGCAAATCGCTAAGGATAAAAATGATTCAGAAAGTCTGTTTCGATATCAATCCCTAAAAAACTTTCATAAATGACTGTTTACCACAAAGTCAGAAAAATCAATAAGACTAGCGAAAGGTAAGTTCAAGTATGGTACTCTACTTCGTCTTGATTCTCAATCCCGATATGAAAAATACTAATGAAGAAGGCAACACAATCATACGAATCAAAAAGGCATACCCAAAAAATACCTTCTACGAGATTAGGATTGAAACTACAGACATCACAATTGCAGCAAAGTAGTAAATCCAACGGGTAAGTACAATGAAAAGTTGGATTTGGGCTCAAAAGTTAAACATCTCTAAACTGAAGTTCAACTTGAACCCAAAATTTAACACCACCTCTTCAGCTCTAGTATTATCGAGTTTAAATCTTTTGACTTGGATTGCATAACTCAAACTCAAAATTGGGTATATAAATTTTAATTCTCATGCTTATTTTAATCTTTTTGGATTCTTTGGACCTTAGATTGGGTCAATTTGATTTACTTAGTTTGATTTACCTTTTAGTTGATTTAGATTCACTTGATTTATTGAATCTGATCCGATTAAATTTGGGCGCCTCAATAAATTTTCTTGAAATAAAATTTGAATCTATAATCAATCGCTTAATGGTCGGCCGCCAAACAATAAATTTAAGAAAATTGACTTTAGTTGTGATTGAACAAAAATGAATTCGTCACTCTTTTTGACATTGGCGAAGAGGAAAAAAAAAAAAAAGGTTAGGATAGCAAGCCCCTCCCAGGATTCTAGGTATAATTGGTCTAATTTCTAGGTTCAGAACGTACAAATCATACTAGAGGATTATAGATTAGACCCTTTTGATCTCCTGTGGTAGCCTTGGACTGACCGTTGCCATGGCACATTACATCCGACGATTAGCAGCAATTACCAATCTCATCTCTATGAAGTCGCATGTGCAAGAGTCCCTTGCTTTGTTCACAACAAGACTTTTATCAAACAGTTGTAGTCGTTACCATTGTTCCTCTTGTTCGTCTGACCAGAATGGTTCTGGGTTTGTCTCTATTAAGCCCGGTGGGTGCTCACTTGCAAACTCGTTTCCACCATCTTCTGCTTTTCATCTGGCGGTTTAATTTTATGCACTTGACTAGTGTATATGATTGCGTTGAATCTGTTTGATGAAATGTCTCGTTCACTTACTGTTATTGACATTTCCTTTCGATTTTTAAGATTTCTAGTTTTTTAACCGCTGTATGAAAAGATACACACCCAGATCACTTCTAGTTCTGGGCATACAGAGTTTAATTGTTTTTATGATGTTGTACAATGCATGCAATCTAGAGACTCTATGTAGTTTGACTGCACTATTTGTTAAACCTCTCGTGAGCAACGCAATGGGTTTATATGTTGTTTCAAGCTTTCATTTGGAGTTTGTGCAGTTCAAACTTATGTAAAAAGTTTCACTTGTACATGCTTTCAATTCAAGATTAGAGGATGATGCTGGAATCGTTCATCAAGAATTTCAGAAATGGAATAATGGAGGTGGTACTTTCCACAAGTCAGCTTGCGTTGATCCAACAGTTCACATAGAATTTGGCGCAGTAGTCCATTCAGAATCTGTGCTGGGTGCAAATGTTCATGTTGGATCAGGAGCTATAATTGGACCTGCTGTCACAATTGGTCAATCAACGAGAATAGGGTATACTCGTCTGCAGATATATATTTTGCGTTTGTCTAATGCATTTTAGCAATTATCTGTTGTCAGCAATCTCAAGCTTAGTCATGCTACAGTTTATGGGATGTTTTCAAGTTGTAAAGGCGTACATAATTACATAAATGCATTATGTAAATACCTCTTAAATAGTACTGGTTCCAGTGCTAAAATGCTCAATTGAATGCCTATATTTTTTCCAGGTACAATGTTGTGCTTAGTAATTGCACAATTGGTGATTCATGCGTATTCCACAATGGGGTGTGCATAGGTCAAGATGGTAATGCTGAATTATATTGGTTAATATTTATCATGATGACTGAAGCATTGCCTAAGTATTAGTTTTTGGGGTTGTACATCATTCATTTGGGTTACAAATCTTGCACTGACACTAAAAAACTACATTGTAAACGTGTTGTATTTTTTGAATTATCATGATACATGTTTTAAATTGCAATTGCAGATGTTTGTGGATGAACATGATACACGCTGCCACTGCTAATGTAATTGCCACTAGTATTGCATTATTAATTTTTGCATTTGGTATTCTTGTTGTTTCGTTATAGGATTTGGGTTTTTTGTGGATGAATGTGGAGACATGGTGAAGAAGCCTCAGGTTAGTGGTATTTAAATTTGCTCCTTAATACACTTTGGGCCCTTCCTTTTTGGAAATGAAGGGCTTATTTTTTGCGGTCTACTATAAACAGAAATTTTCTGGTATTTGAAATTTGCAATACTTCTGTTCTCTAAAATGCACAAAAAAATTGTCTGGTCTGATATTTCATGTACATCAAAAACCATAGCTTCAAATGTAATGATTTTCCCAATATATATATATATATATATATATATATATATATATATATATATATATATATGTGCGGGCTCGATCCTGCACGATATATAAAATATTGGGAACAGATCTCTCCCCTGGTGAACCTTGGGTGAGCCGGTTGAGTAGCCAAACACGCTGCTTGAAACAGCCTACAAGGTACGGTGGCAACCGGAAACGGCAAAGGGTGATCCTGGGAAAGGAGGAACGATCCTGTACGTGTGGAAGGTATTTCCTGGAACAAAGGAGAACAAGTTAGAAGGGCGCCGGAGTGTTTTCCGGCGTATCCCCTCCGACGGTCTAGTCAGTCTTTGAATGAGAGAGAGGAAGGAGAAAACACTGAGAAGGATATTTTGTAGTTGAGAGTTTTTGATTGCATACCCGCTTTGTCTTTTGGGAGGGGTATTTATACCTTAGAAGATCATGATTGCTGTCAGTGTGGTCAGTAGGTAATCATCAGGCACAGGTAGCGTGTGTAATCATTTGTTGAGGAATGTCTTCTCTAATTGATTGCTCGGGGTCCCGAACAATCAATGCTGAGTCTGTCGGGACGCCGACGGTACAATATGCTCCTGTCAGGAAGGATGCAATAAATGCTCTGTAATAGGAGCATTTATTGCCTTTCATATCCGAACCTTACCGCATTGAATGCGGTCTCGTCAACAGAAGGGTGCAATTAATTGTTTGCTTTCCCAAGTCGCGTGTCAGCAGCGGCATGCGGTTTGTCTGCTTCGGATGTGACATTATTTGCCACGCGTCCATCCCTTATTGGCTGTTACGCCGGTATTCCAGCACGTTCTGACATTACTTGTGTAAGAGGAGGTCATGATGAATAATCCATACTGGCATAGGCTGATGTCCAGTATGTCAGTAGCTTTATCCGGGAGTAGAGGAAGCGTCCAGGATGGAGTGACCCTCGGCGCCGAGGAAAGGCTCACCTCGGGGACCAAGGGGGTGGTGTGTTCCCGAGGTACATGGTGACCGAGGACACATGTCTTTGTATAATGTACCGAATATGTGATCCTATATGAGAGGTACCTCGGGGAGAGGACGCCTTGCCGATGGTGCTCGAACCCGAGCAACATTGTTCTAAAACCCCGAGGACACGTGTCTTCATCGTAGGCTTTTCAGAAGAGTCCCATCAACTGCCCCCCAGCCTTCGATCTTCTGACACCGAGGACACGCGTTGTCAGGAGACGAAGGGTTTTTCCAACTGCCATCCGTCCTTCATTATGGCCTCGAGCAGCTTTCCCCGTCTTGGGATGTCGTGCGCATTAAATGCGCTGTTTTTGGTTCTCCCGCCCAATGATGACAGTTTCCCCCCTATATAAAGGGGGTTCTTCTCCGGTTTCTATCATTTTGCCATTCCGATCTCTGACCCAGAATACGCCTTTTCCGATCTGCTCGCCGGAGTTTTTTGTTTTCTCAGCCATCATCGACAGCATCTTCTCTTAAAAATCACAGTCAGTAAACCCATTGTTGACTCCTGGTCCTTCCGGTGCGAGTTGTTTTCAAAGTTTTTTCCTGAAAAACTCCGTTTCCGACGTCTTCTGGTGAGTTTCACAACCTTCTTCTTTATCGTCTTCCTGGCCTTCTTGTTCTCCGATTTGAGCGGTGGTGTCATCCGGTCGGTACCTCTTGATTTAAACCCTCGGGGAACTTCCTCGGGTTTTCAACAGAGAACACCTTTTCCTCCCCTTTCTTTTTAGAGATGCCTCGTCGTCGCCCTGTTCCCGAGAATCCATCGGCTGGTCCCTCGGGGTCAGGGAAATACAAGGTGACGGGCGAGGCACAGATCAATAGGTTTAGGGCGAAGTACGGCATCCCTCCGAGCGTGGACGTAGTGGATTTTAACCCTTTGTTGTACTCTCCTACCTTCGGGGCCACGGATGCCATGCCTTTCTATACCAAGGCCATCATAGAGGGTGGCATTAGGTTTCCTTTACCCCCCCTGCTTCTTCAGTTCCTGTCTCGCTTCCGTCTCTTCCCCGGGCAATGCTGCCTCAACGTCTTTCGGATAATTATGGGAGTCCTAGAGCTCAATAGGCGCCTCGGGGTGAATATTGGGCTCAACGACCTCCTTTTCTGTTACTCTCTCCTAAGAGTCATGCCCCACCAACATTTCTACCTCAAAGCCAGGGACCCCTCTATGTACCTTGTAACCCACCTTCCTGACTCGGACAAGGGGTACAAGGACGACATCTTGATCTTCAAGGGATGTTGGGAGAGGGGTGTCGGTCCCGAGTACAATGACCTATTTTGCCCTCGGGAATGGAGAACGACAAGTACGTCGGTTCCTTTGGGTATTTTTATTTGTTTCTTGGGACTTCTCATGTTTATGACAATCTTTTTTGTTATGCAGGTATTCCTTCTCGGGAAACAGCTCCACCCCCTCGGTCGCTGGTCAATTTTGGCGACTTAACAACGGTTTGGAGTTTCACGGGTGCCGACGGATTTGGCCGAGCTGCCCATAATTTGCTGCACTATACCCCTGGGTATAAGAAGTTCTCACAGCTCCCTCAACCTTTCGAGCCTTCACAGTGGTCAGAGCTCTTTGATCAGGCGGCGAGGTTAGAGGTCGAGCAGAACTTGGAGGAAGACCCGGATCGGGCTTCAGAGGGAGAGGTAGAAGGAGTTGCTGAGGTCGGGGTCAGAGAGGACGTTGCTCCTTCGGACGCCGAGGTGGGGACTTCGGGAGGCGACCTGTGGCCGGATTTTCAAATTCTCCAAACTTTGGACGCCGAAGACGCTCTCGAGGAAGCGATGTCCAACACCCCACGCATCAATTTGGGGTTTCTTAGGCAGAGGCAATCCCTCGCGGCCGGGAGAGGTCGAGGGACGGCCGGCGGTACTCCGGCAGGAACCAGCTCTGCCCCATCATCAAGGGTTCCTGATCGGGGTCAGGTGCGAGATCGGGACCCTCAGGTGGAGGAGGAGAGGAGGGTGAAGCATCGGCACGATGGCCTCAGCCGAGGACCCAGGGTGCCTCCCGCTCAGCAGCAAAGCGGGAGGGATCGTGGATTACCCTCTACTCCCTCACAACCGCAGCAACCGCAGCAGCAAACTCGACAACAGCAGCAACAACAGCAACCCCGACAACAGCAGCAGCAGCAGCAACAGCAACAGGCTACTCCTTCCCTCCCATCCACAGTGGAGGCCGCAGTGTGGAATCCTCGGGCTACTGATCACATGAACCGAGTGATCAGGGTCGATGATTCCATTCTGCAGGATCCCCATGTCGCCTATGCAGTGAGTGAGACATTGCATTTTGAGGCCGACATGGAGGCTCATCGGGGGCGATCAACCAACGTGTTGTTCCGCTCCATGATCCAGAACTCCCTGGTGGTGAGTTTATTCCCGTTTCGACCCTTCACTCTTGTTTTCTACTTTTGTGTTTTAACATTCTTTCCTTCTTTTACAGGCTGCCCAGCAGATTTCTATCATAGCTGGCCGGTACCACGCGTCCAGGATGGACCTTCAGAGGGCCAAGGATCAGAAGGCTGAAGCGGAAGCTGCCCTTGCTCGGGCAACGGAAGATGTAGCTGCCAGGGATTCCACCCTGGTGGGGCAGGCTGCCCAGATAGAGCAACTCCTCAAGGACGCTGAATCGGCCAAGTCGGGCGCTGAGAAGCTAAGTGCCGCACTTGCCGATGCTGAGAGGAGGATTACTGAGCAAACGCAGCGGCTCTCGGCGGCGGAGGAGAGGGCAGTGGGCTCCGAGGAAAGCTGTCTGGCCCTTACCCAGGAGCTAGATAGGATCAGAGCCGAGGAGCTGACCCGGAAATCGGAGCAACAACTTCTGGAGGAGTTTGCCGACGACGTGCTCCCCGCCCTTGAAGAAAACAGCAAAGAGTTCTTTAAGAAAGGGTGGGACGAGGCGCTCCAGGCTGCCGGAGTCCCGTCAGACTCCCCACTCTTCCAAGTGCACAACTATGTGCCCTCGGCAGAGATGGAGCAGGCAGAAGCACAAGTTGCTGCGGAGGATGACGCCCCTACACCGATGCAGACCTCGGCTGATGCTCCCGAGATGGTGATAGTGGACTTGTCCGAGGACGCTCCATCGGACCTTGCCTCTGATCCTCAAGCTGCTCAAACGGTTGAAGCTGTTCCTGCCGCCGAAGTTCTTCCCCAGCCCGCTCCTGAAGCTTCTCTACCATTTATCGCTGACTCGCCCTCGGCTGAAGTCCTGGAGATGCCTGGAGCCCGATGAAGCTGCTTTTTACTTCCCCTTTTTTGTACCCTTTTTGCTTTCCTTTTGTAGCTTTCGGGGACGCAAAGCCCCTATTTCTTTTGGAAATAAATAACTAGCCTTTTCATTTTTCTGTCTTCTTCTGTATACAGTAGTACTTTGCTTTTCTTTATCTGTGTAGAATAAACCACAAGTGTTTTCTAACTGTCTTCGGGGCGCGTTGGCCCGTTCCAGAGGCAAGATCTTGTATCAACCTCGGGGACTGGAAAACTTGGGGACTGGAATGCTTGTGAATGTTCTTTGTGGATGTTTGTTCCTGCATTCGCTTCGGGGACAGAAGTCCCTGAACTCTGTCCCTAGGGCCGCATCTTTGCAGGAGGCTTGCTCCTGTATGTACTTCGGGGACGAGAGTCCTTGAACTCTGTCCCCAGGGCCACACCCTTGCAGGAGGCTTGCTCCTGTATGTACTTCGGGGACGAGAGTACTTGAACTCTGTCCCCAGGGCCATACCCTTGCAGGAGGCTTGCTCCTGTATGTACTTCGGGGACGAGAGTCCTTGAACTCTGTCCCCAGGGCCATACCCTTGCAGGAGGCTTGCTCCTGTATGTACTTCGGGGACGAGAGTCCTTGAACTCTGTCCCCAGGGCCATACCCTTGCAGGAGGCTTGCTCCTGTATGTACTTCGGGGACGAGAGTACTTGAACTCTGTCCCCAGGGCCATACCCTTTGTCTTTTGTTTGGTGAGTCCTTTGAGAGAGTACTTCAAAAGTAAAACTTCTTCAAATTCATAACATTCCATGGTCGTATTACAGGTCTTCCACTCATATCTTCTAATCCATACGACCCGGCGCCCCCGATTGATATTACTTTGTAAGGCCCTTCCCAGTTAGGTCCCATCTTTCCTTCTGTTGGATCCCGGGTATTGGCCGTTACCCTTCTGAGGACCAGGTCGCCTATCCGGAATTCTCGAGTCTTGACCCTCTTGTTGTATAGCTGGGAGATCTTCTCTTGATACTTGGTTATCTTCAAGGCGGTTTCCTCCCTTCTTTCTTCCAGTAGGTCCAGGTCCAATCCCAGCTGATGATCATTCCCCCCTTCATCGAAAGCTTGGGTCCTTATGGTCGGAAGCCCTACTTCGAGGGGTATGATTGCCTCCATCCCGTATGCCAGGGAGTAGGGGGTTTCGCCCGTTGATGACCGAGGGGTTGTCCTGTACACCCATAAAATGTTTAATAGCTCTGTCGCCCACTTTCCCTTGGCTCTCTCCAGCCTCTTCTTGATCCCGTTGATAATTGTCTTGTTGGTGGCCTCCGCCTGCCCATTGGCTTGTGGGTATGCAGGGTGGAGTAGAAGTTACGGATCCCGAGATGCTCACAGAAAGACTTAAAGCGCCCGCCAGTGAACTGGGTCCCGTTATCCGATATCAGTGCGCGAGGAATGCCAAATCTGACGACTATGTTCTCCCAGACGAACTTTTTGGCGTCTATGTCTCGGATGTGACTCAACGGCTCCGCTTCTACCCATTTGGTGAAGTAATCTGTGGCCACAATGAGGAACTTCTTGTTTCCCGGAGCTTTAGGCAGAGGTCCAACCAAATCAAGCCCCCATTGAGCGAATGGCCAAGGGCTGGTGAGGGGGTGTAAGTCCCCCGCAGGTTGCCTGATCGCAGGGGAGAACCTCTGGCACTGGGCGCATTTTTGGACATATGCCCTTGCGTCCCTTTGCATTCGCGGCCACCAATACCCCTGAGACATAATGCGGTGCGCCATTGATCGTCCTCCAGAGTGCCCCCCACATATTCCTTCATGCACTTCATACAGGAGGTCTTGCACTTGATCTTCTCGGACGCATAGCAAGTAAGGTCCTGAGAAAGACCTCCGGTAAAGTTTCTGATCCGAAGAGACCCAAAATCTTGGAGCTTTCAGCCTTATCTTTCTAGCTTCCCTTGGACACTCCGGGAGATCTCCCGTCGTTAGGAATTTGACAAAGGGATCAATCCAACTGAGCTGCTGGGGCGCGTCCTGGATGACCATCGCCTCAAGAGTATGATCAATGCAGGATGTGGGAAGATACTCAATGGTGATCCTGCGCGACTGGGAGGAATCCACTGCCGAGGCTAGACAAGCCAGGGCGTCGGCATGTGTGTTCTTGTCGCGGGACACCTGCTTAATTTCAAATCGGTCGAACCTTTGGATAACGGTCGTTGCCTGGTGATGGTACGCCTTCATCCTAGGGTCCCTCGTTTCGAATTCCCCATTGACTTGATTGACCACCAGCATGGAATCGCAATGCACGATCAAATTAGTGACTCCAGTCGCCTCAGCTAACCGAAGTCCTGAGATGAGTGCCTCATACTCCGCTTCATTGTTCGATGCTTTGAACCCCAACGGATGGCCTGCTCTGCAATAATCCCTTCTGGAGAGGTCAGCAAGACACCAATTCGGACCCCTTACTGTTCGATGAACCATCCACACATAAAAGCCATGGCGATCCTTCAACATTTGTTGGAGATGCCAAGTGGGGAGGAGGCGATCCTTCTGGAACTGGATTCTCCCCGAAAACTCGGCTATGAAGTCCGCCAGTATTTGCCCTTTATTGCAGTTCGGGGTTTGAAATGAATGTCGTGCTCCCCCAACTCTACAGCCCATTTGGAGATCCTTCCGGAGAGTTCAGCTTTCCTCAAAATTGCCTTCAGGGGCTGATCGGTTAGGACAGTGATTGGTGCGCCTGGAAGTAATGGCGCAGTTTCCTTGCAGTGGTGACCAAGGACAGGGCCAATTTTTCTAGGGGCAGATATCTTGTCTCTGCGTCCAGGAGCGCCTTGCTGATGTAGTAAATCGGCTTCTGCTGGTGTTCATGCTCACGGACAAGTACTCCGCTTACTGCGAATTCTGAAACCGCCAGGTATAGGAACAGCATCTCCCCCTGGATGGGGACGGATAGGGTTGGAAGAGTCCTCAGGTATTCTTTGATCCCAGCCAGGGCGTCCTCGCACCCTGGCTCCACATTACTCTTCCCAGCACATTTGATTGCTCAAAGAAGGGTTGCATTTATCCGAGGAGCGTGAGACAAATCGGTTAAGTGCAGCCAGCATCCTGTGAGTTTGGACCTCTCGGACAGTGCGAGGGCTTCGGATATCCAGGATTGCTTTAATCTGATCTGGGTGGCTTCGATTCCTCGCTGACTAACCACGATACCCGAGGAATTTTCCCGACTCCACTCCGAAGACGCACTTCGCTGCATTCAGCTTCAAGCCCATACTCCCTAAGAGTGGAGA
>CAUOFW020008379.1:50000-343902 GCA_963454935.2 Ilex paraguariensis | reverse complement strand
TTGAAGATTCAAAAACTAGAGAGGGTGTCGTTGAAATTTTTACTACAAGTATTGTATATAACACACAAAAAAAATTAAAATTGATGATGTAATATAAATATTTCAAATATAATATAATTTCATTTCTTTTATTTTTACACAATTTTAAAACAATCTAGGCTCACTATTTTTCAAGAAAAAAATTAGAGTTTTCTCCATAAATAAGACACCCAAAAAATAACAACTTGTGCATGTGAATTGTATAATTCATGATCATATCTTAAAACTTGTAGTTAAATAAAATATAGTCAAAATCAATTATTGAACTCACTATCATGTCATAGTCCGACCTAAACACAATCTTTTATCGATTGTTTTATGGATTTAAAAAAAGGCAAACCACACACCACACCCCACACCATTGGATCCTAATCACCATCCAATTCAATATGAAAAAGAAAAGGAAAAAATCGAACAAGAAATTAAAATTCCAAAATTGGTTAAATCCATAGCCACCGGATCACCAATCTTGTTCATTACGCTAACAATATACACTAACCAACACACACATGAAATGTAAGAATATGATAGTGGAAGGAGTAATATGGAAAAAGGTTATAGTTGAGAGGGTTAAGATATAATTTATCCTTCATTTTATGTTCTCCAAAATCATTGGCGGAACAAGCAGTAAAATCACAGGGGCCCACCCAAAGGATGAGAACAAAGAATGAGCGGGATCATGACACAGTCCGAATTGTGCTGTCAAGAGTATTGTGAATGAATTATAAGCACTGCCGGGCACAAAGAGACAAATACCAAATCAACTCTGATCCCTTCCGCCCATAGTTTGGCAAAGCTGAATTCTGTATTTTACACACATTCATACGATTGAGTCCTTGAATTCATAATTTGGCAATGCATTTATTTCATACATTCTCTTGTACTCGAACTAGAATCTCTGACCCTCCTACACAATTTTTTGGGTGATGTTGTGTGGGTTGGACTTATATTTTGTGTGCTTTTTTTTTTTTTTTTTTTCATTTATGCCAAATGTATTTTATTTCATGTGACTTGATCTAGTTATATATAATTTCAACGTTGCATTTGATAGATGATAATGAAACATGAGAATTGAATAACTATTACTCTTAAATTACTCATTTCTATATTTAGTACGTAGTAATGAACATCCATTCCCATTATTATAGAATCCCTAATCCCACCATTATAGAACTTGTCATTCTTTAATATTTAATGGTATTTTCTATTCCTAACTACCATACCTCATTGTCACTCTCCCTATCAAACCACCATCACCACCAACCCCCCCCCCCCTTCTTCACCTATGGTCCAAGTTCATGGTCAGATCCAGGGTCGGGTTCCAACGTCTGGCTTGAGTTTATATCCAGAGTATGGGATCGAGATCAGCTCTAGGGTTGGATTTTGGATTCAGGGTCAAGTTCATAGTTCAAGGGTTTAGGGTTTGGGGCTAGGTCTGAGCGCAATGTCAGGCTTAAGATCAAGTTGACTTTGAGATTAGGTCCGAAGTCTAGGGTTGGGGTCAAGTCCAAGTCAGGGTTGGTTCCTGGTCTAGGGTCAAGCCCGAGTTAGGATTCGAGGTTAGATTTGGCTAGAGATTAAGAGGTTGGATATAAAAAATGGTTATATTATTTTAATGTCATCAAGAGTATTTTAGTCAAATTTAATTTATTAAAATTTTTTATTTATCCAATTATTTGAGTAAATTTTTAATTCTATTTCAACACTTAATCTTAATTGTTGCAAAATATTGAAATGGTAACATATATTCAATTCCACCACTATGTTTATTTCATTCTCACGTTCATTCCATTCGCTTGTTATTTAAAAGCATGAACATAATCCCCTCCGATTTATTCACTAACTTCGGTGTTAGTTTTGATTTGTTAGGATTAATAGTATTTTTTGTTATTAAAGCGTGCATGTTTTATAAGTTTGATCCACTCATTATATAATTTTGTCAATTTAATTCTTAAAATATTCAACTCATGTTTTAATAAAAATATATTCTAATTAAGCTAACGAGATTTTTACTTTGGAAGACAGGTCAAGCAAGCTTAGCCATTCCATTCAAATAGTTCTTGTTACATATCAACTTATTGCAAATATGAAACTATGAAAGCCTATCCATTAAGGCTGTAAATAAAACCAATTGAGCTGAGTGTTAATCTATAGGTGCTCGATTAAAAGATCATGATTTAGCTTCAAACCTCTGATCTTCATTCATTTTCTTTTGAAACTCGGGCATGGCTGAGCAAATTAAACGAACTAAGCTAGAGTTTGTGTTGGAGTCGAAACTCAAGTTTAGACATGTTTTTATGAGTTGAGATACGTAAGACAAGTCATTTCTCGAACTCACCTTATTTATTACACAAGAAGTTTAAAACTGAGTTGGAATTTGATTGGTTTTTCAAATGAAACATCAAACTCCTCCATCCCATAGCTCCTCAATTGTCTTGAAAGGCCCACAGGCTAAGATAAACTAGTCCTCCATTAGTCAACTCAATACTCGAGATCCTTAAAAACAACAACTCAATACTCAAGATCTTTTTAACAAATTCCTAACCTAGGGGCTATTTTGGCGACTAACCCGCTGCCCGTTAGTCAGTATGGAAATTCCTTGCACATAATTGAAGGAGCCATTTAAATGTAACTATAACACCACAAACTAGGTCTACCCGAGCTGATTATTGATATAAGAACACTTTTCGACCAAGTTTCATTAATTGATCAAAACAATACTGTGAATATTCTTATTTGGACATCTTGTTTGTGCTACTGGGCTTGCTACCGGAATACTATGTAGAGCCATTTCTGAGTTGGGGAGAAGAATATATATAGTTCTTTATACACATGATATTTCTTTCATTCTCATTTTTAGACAGATCACTTTTGGTCTTCCTTTGGGGGCGTACACATCTGATTTGGAATCTATTCATTGAGGAAATATTTGAAGTAATGGAATACCACGTCATCATCGTCCCGGATATCATCATCAAATAGATGGTTCACATACTACTATTAGAGTTAGAATATGAATATAAAATCTCAACGATCTATCACTCATTCTCGCATTTGAAGAAGCAACATTATCTAAAAAAAGAGGGATTCAAATGTGACAATGAGAATTTAATGCCTGAAATGGATAACAAGAACCAATTTAAAGGATTTGTGAAATGAAATTTCATGTTATAAATTAAAGTTAATTGAAAGTAAGAGAGTATTTGAAGGTTGAGGTTTTAGTTTGAGGGTAATTTATGTCATTTACCCTTTTTCCTAATATTTCAAACAAGTAATATACAGATAGTGATCGTAATCAATCATTGTGAGCGTATCTTAACAACTTTTTGACTGAACCGAAGAGTGAATTAGTCGAAGTGAATATAAGTTAATTCAAACACCTCCAACCGTTGAACCAAAAAAAAAAAAATCAATCATTTTGAGTGAAGGTTGTTAGTATGATGCAACCACTTGTCATTTATGTAGGGTAACGACCCTTTAAATTGTAGGCGTGGTCACAGTGGTGATGGCCACGGATGGAATAAGTGCCAAGCACAATATATAAAAGACACAGCACAAAGAAGACAAAAACAAGAAATATACAGATGAAGACGAGAATCGTGTAATCAAGATTTACTTAAATCATTCGCTTTATTACATCTGAGACGAGATTTTGAAGTTTGTCGCAATGCAATTGAATCTTACTCGCACAATTCTCATCATACTGCTATTGAAACGAACTTCACACTCACTTTGAGAAAATGCCAAAAACGCACTCCTCTATCATAAAAGTAAAATTAGGAACCAGTACAAGAGGATGGTACAGCTGCGTACATTTATTCCTCCCCAAACTCTGCAATGACGAGAGTCTCATGTACTCAGTATGCTTTTTTTTTAACAAGAGGAACTAGAAAAGGCCTGTATTGTAGAGGGGCACCTTTAAGTAAGCATCAACTACAAGCAGTCTGATCAAAGTTCTCCATCCCAAAGCTCCTCAATTGTATTGTAAGGTCCATGAACAGAGGTGTAATCCTTACCAAGACATGCTCTGCTTTGTGGGATTTCACTGATCTTTCTAAGACTCATCCTCACTCAATGCCCAATTGAATATCTCAAGGTTCTGCTTCATTCTCTCTTTGTTGAAACTCTTCACCAATACACCAAGGCCTTGCTCGTGAGCCCATCTCAGACAAATCTGCATTGAAACCAAGTATTGAGCTTCTGTTAATGAAAGGTGATAATTTTCAAGACGACCCGAATCCAAAAAGGACATAATCGACTATCACGAATAATAAACCGATCGGACTAGTTTCACTTAGGAATAATCGATTTCGTCATGACAATCTCATTTGATGGTATTGTACAAAGAAAATTTCTGATTTTCTTTTTGTATGTTCTTCATTTTTGATCTAGTATTATACGAGTTGTGAACGATTTTTGAAATAACATAACCCAAACATGACCCGATTTTTTTTTTTTAGTTTAATAGTAAAAGGTGTCCAGACTAACTTCTGTGCAGCTCGAATAATCTCCTTTCCGGTTTGGTTAAAGTAATACACACAGGGACTAGAATATTCAAGAGGGTTAAATCCCTCGTGACTTGGCCCAAAGGGATTGCTAAATTCAAATTCAAAACGTATGGGTTTATAATTTTTCTCTATTACCACTTGAGCTACCAAGGCGGTAATTATCATCCTCACCTCTTGATGTGAACAGTTGAAGCAAAGTAAAAAAACCAAAGACAATGTTGGGTGCACCTGAGGAACAGTCTTTCCTCTAGCCTTTGCAATTTCCTTTAGCACCTCACTCTCCATAACTCTGTTGGTGCCATAGAAGGTTCCTACAGCTCCCAAAACAGCATAAGCCACTACAAGAACTCCATTGTCTTTACATAACTCTATCAGCTTCTTTTGTTGCCAACATGGGTTCACTTCCACCTTTCAAAATGAACAGCTTCACTACCATTCCTTTCATTCAGACAAAACAAGAATGGGGAAAATAGCCAAAACTCACTTGATTAACAGCTGGGGGAATTTTCGCGACTGCAAGGACATCAGAGAGCTTCTTGCAAGAGAAATTGCTAACACCAATGGACTTGGTGAGGCCAAGTCTCTGGCACTCTTCCATGGCCGCCCACACAGACTTATAATCCATGGGAAGAAAGTCCTCTTTCTTAATTGGGTACTCATAGTTCCCTGGCGTTGAACTCACAGGCCAATGTATGAGATACAGATCAATATAATCTACATTAAGATTCCTGTAAAGGTCAACATTAGACTATCCAATGTATGCTACTAGAAAATGATGAACGATAAACTTTCAGAATTAAGGCAATATAGATGGAAATCTGTGTTACTTTAAGGTCTTTTGAATGGCAGGAAGAACATGTTCGCCATGAGAATCACTGCACCATAGCTTGGAGGTGATGAAGAGCTCGTCTCGTGATTTAATAATGCCACACTGAAGTGCTGCTGCCATAGCTTCCCCAGTTGGCTGTTCTGAATTGTACAGTGCAGCTGTATCAAAATGCCTGTAACCGAGCTCAATCGCCAGTGAGACGGCCTGATAAATAGTTTGCGAGTCTACAGGGAGATCGGCTGCTGTGCCTAAGCCCAATACAGGCATTCCCCTGCAGCCAGAGCTCAGTTTAATATCAGGCATACCCATCTTGTAGTAGTAGCAGTAGTTTCAATACAGAAATTATGACATCCTTAGAAGAGGATTTAGGTTCTTTCATACAATTTTCCCTCAGATCACCCATCGTGTATCGGTGTTAGACACCCAATTACATATAGTGTGTCCTATGTAAATTCACAATACATGTGTGGAATTGAAGGAAAACTTTAAGCAATAATATTAGACCCACCAACCTCTCTCTAACCTCTTTCAAGACCCAACTTCATTGTATTCATACAACACAATACTATTGTAAAGAAGTAGTGCAAGTGAAGATTGTTGTAATCTTGCTAAGCTTTTGGGGAGAAGATAAGCCATCACAGTCCTCCTTTCAAGGCAAATTTTGAGGCCTTTTCATTTGTTGTTTTCTGGGCAAAGGAATCTGTCCCTTTCCTTTGATGTCTCTATTGATGTTGATTGTTTTGGATGCACACTCCCAGGGTAGACCCCATGAATGAATCTTTTTGTCTCGGTTCAATCAAGAACAACACTAAGGGACTGTTCGGTAAGAGAGTATGGGGCCTGGTAAGATGGGTTTCCAAAGGACTCTTATATTCTATGAATGATTTGAAAATTCAGTTTCAAGTTTCAAATCCAGCTCATAGTTGGCCCGAAAACTAAACTCATGATCATGAGTTTCGTCAAACCTAGGGGAGGGGTGAGTTTAGAAAGATGGGTAAGGGGTTAAGGATCTAAAAGATAATTATACCCTTTAACATGTGTATGAATTGGATTAATCAAGAGTAAAATAATTATTTATATGACAAATAATTGTTAATACTTATAATATATTCGTGGGTCTTATATATGTATGTGTTACATATCAAACATGGATATGAACCGAATTAAATATTGAATCCCATTTTTACAAAAAGAAATTTGAATTTGAAAGGATTTAGAGAACTCAATCCAAACCCTTTTCCAAAATTCATCCAAACAAGGCCTAAAAGGGTGTTTGGATTGTGGGTTAACGGGGGTTATCACATGGAGGATGAGATAAAAACTAATGGGGCCCATTTATATCATGTTTGGGAAGTGAATTTGACGGTTGGACAGCCCGATAGGAGTTACTCCTAGCTCGCAATCTACAGATCATTTAAACATGACTACATGGGTTTTTTATAACCAACCTGGGTGGTGGGTTAAAATTCTATCAGATAGGATTGGTTTTGCAATTATCATTCTGCCCGTCTTTTTCTTGTTTTTACCTCTGGTTTTTGTGCAAAACTCTAACCTCTCTCTCTCCGTCCTGCAACTCCACCATGGATAGAGAAAATAAACAAACTTCTCCTAAAGAATCATCAACAGAAAACACATCAACTTGAGAGCTTCGGTTCGATTCATCAACATCTTCATCGGTGATTCCATGGAGAGACCGACTTGAGCTCTACCTCAAGAAATGATCGACACCACTGTCGATCTTACTGTGGTGATGTTGAAAAATACTTTGGTTATTGTTTCTGATTTTAGAAGACCAACAAAGAAGATAATTTTGTATTGTTGATAAAAAATATTTTAGAAATTTTGTACAGCAAGTCGGTCACCATTGCGCCGGAGGATGTCTAAATCAGAGCGTTAGTAACGGGAAATCCTTTTTTTTAATCTATTTTCTTGTGTTGGTATTTTGTTTTAATTTTTCTAAGTTGGTGTATATATATATATATATATATATATATATATATATATATATATGAGGGATAACTTGTACCTGAAGATACAGTGTATTATGAATGTTTAAGTACAGTACAATGTGAATGATTTTAAAAATAATGTTAATGATCGTTAGATGAATCTATAAGAGATTGTCAAATGAATTTATTAAAATTGTCTTATTTTATATATATACGCACACACACATATATATTTGATAGGATGAGTTTTAGTCAAATTTGGGATTAGATAGGTTAATAATAGAATAGTCAAATAGCAACTCATGATTGTGAGCCTCACAAAAATGAAAAATTACTTGCCAAACATTAAATATGACAGGATATGACATTACATCCGACTAGAAATGACAGTGAACTGAAGCAGAGGCAGGAGGTATAGTGTCCTTTCTCGTGCCCACTTAAAAAAATTTCGTCCATCCTCGATTTATTCCGTTAACAGGTATAGTTTTCATCTTCATTCCCTTTTGCAAATAAATTTATAATCCCAGCCCCCGCCCCGTCTCCTACCTTCACCTCCGCCCCCACCCCCTGTCCACCTTACCCGCCCAAGCCCATGCCCAATTCCAAGTTCAAACCAACATAATCCAAAAATTTGAATAAATCTAACATTCTAAATAATTCAACATAATTATAGAATATTATAACTTAATTAAAAGTTTGTCATTTATAACATAATATAATTTAAACATTGTCTACAACATAATCCAACATAATATAATTAAAAGTTTCTCTCTTGCAAATTCATCACAATATCATGCAACACAATATAATGTAACATAACTTAATCCAACATAAAAAAAATATAAAAACACAAAGATCTATACTTTTACAATCCAAAATTATGAAAAAAAAATTAAAAAATAAAATAATTTTTAAAAGAAAAATCATTCAATAATATGTAGATTTATATTCACAATAATATGTAGATTTATATTCACAGTAACATGTATATATGTGTCTTTTTTAGCAAACAAATCTCTTAATTTTTTGATATATTTGACCTTTAAATCTTGGTCTTCAATTTTACTAATTAAATCTATTAGAATATGTTCTTCCTCATTCTGTTTGGTTATTACCCTAACAGTTTTACAGAGGCAACTTTTTTGCAACCTATTTTAATTTTAGGTTCACTAGGGTTACTAGATACTGAATGATAATCTGAAGAACTTTCAGAGCTACTTAAGTTATCTGAACCTTCTTCACTATTGGGAAAATTGTTTAACCTAAAAATGTTAAGAATTTTCTCTTCATCTTCTTGGGTTAAATTTAATCTTTTTACTTGTTTTTTAACTGGACAATCTAGGCTTTTATGACCTTTTTTGCCACAATTATAACATTTAATACCTGTTTCGTTTTTACTATCTTTTTCCCTGGATTTTTTCTTATAAGTCTTATGATTATAAGGTTTTCTGGGTTTGTTACTTTTATATATAATAATAATAATAATAATAATAATAACAATAACGGGAAAAACGAGGCGAGGGGAAGCAGGACAAAGCAAGGTGGGGATAAGTGTCGGTCCATCCCTGCACGGGTTTATACGGGTATCTCCGTATACGTCCACTGTCTAATACGTATAATCCATCTCCGATCCAAACACAATAAATTTAGACAAAAACCCATTTTAACCCGATCTACTGCATCCTTACATCCAACCCCTGCAAGTGGGTGATTAGGTTGGGCATGGATAGGAATGAACACAAATTAGATATTTTATTCAATCCTTTCGAGGCATCCAAACACACCCTAATGGTAGGGGTGTTCATGGGCTAGACTAGGCCCACAAATTTTTTTTCGGGTCTGACCTGGGTAGTATAGGCCCAAGTCCATACCCAAGTGAGTTATCGGATGGGTCGGGCCGAAATTCGTATAGGGGTAAGCTACCTGCAGTTCAACCCATGAACTTATTAGGCTAGATTGTTGGGCGAGTCTGCTCACGGACTTTTTTATATACAACTTCATTTAAAAATAATAAATATTTTTGTAATTTAATATTTGTGTAAATTATATTTTTGAATAAAAAATATAGTCAAAATGGATAAAAATAAAATAATGAACAATTTTATTTTTAATTAGAGAATGAACTACATCTAATTAGGGAATAATTTTATTTTTGACATATACTTACTTATCTATCATTTGCAATATTCTACCATTTAAAACTTGTATACTTAATACATAGAAAATAAAATAAAACATTATTTATAGTATTTAAATTTTTAAAACTTCAAATTTCGACATTGTTAGACTTATTTTAAAGTTTCAAATTTAATAGTTTAAAAGTATAACTTTCTTTCAAAGAAATGGTGGGTGGGCTATGTGGGCAGATTGGGCTTGGTGGGCAGGCTCTTAGGTAGGACTTCGGGCCAGATAATGAGTTTGGGGACAAACTCAAGTCCTTTATTAAAAATATTGGGCTTGCGCTCGGGCGGGCTCTTGGGCCGGACTTTGGGCCGAGTAATGATTTTTGGGGCAAACTTAAACCTTCTTTTTAAGGATATTAGACTAAGGCTCGGGCGGGCCAACTATCAAGCCTATTTTTTTCGGGTTGAATAGCGAGACATGTGAGTAACTTGGCCCATAGACACCCCTACCTAAGAGATTGTATCACTGTTTAGACATGATATATCAAATCTTATGAATATTCAATATATCGAGATATAGCAATCTGGATACACCAAGAATGTGTCACATGGCCTAAATTCAAAAAGGCAAAAGATGATTAACCACTAGCGTATTTTTTTAAAAAAGGATAGTAATTGATTGGAAATAAAAATTGTGGAAAGCGACTATAAAAAGACATAGTAAAAAAGATGAAAAGGATACTCAAAAATTCACAAAACCCATGATTTGAACATTTTTAAGAATAATTTTAAGTTAATTTTAAAAAATAATTACTGCTGTATTTAAGATTATTAACCAATATTTTCTATAACCAAACTTTGGATTGAATTAATAAAAATTTTGTTCTTTTATTAGTTGTCTCCATTGTGTGTTTATTGGGATATTTTCGTCCATCTCAACAGAATTTAGAGCAACAATCAAACAACTAAGAAACAATTAAGAACATAAAATCACCTCATTAATTTAAAACCCCCTCAATGAACATGATAGTCTTTACAGATAAAAGAATCAACTAAAAATATAGCCTTGTACCCAAAAGGAAAAAAAAAAAAAAAGGTAAATATACCCAAAATCGAATACTCAATCTAAAACCACCTATGATATTCCTGACAAACGGCTGACCAAAGGCAAAGAAGAGACCTTCTTCTGAAATGGGCTTCGTATCATTTCTTCTGGGCAAGTTTGCTGCTTTGGTATTTGACTTTGATCCATTTAACACCAACAGTTGCTCCTTCCTTAACTTTCTGCATGCCTGTGGAAGCCATGGCTTTGGATTTCTCAAACTTCTCGCCGACCCTACTCGAGAGTTTGGGTCGGTCACCACCGAGCCTCTTGGGTTGCTGAACATGAACCGGGTTTGACTCTCCGTTGGCCCAGGGGTTCACCTGTGAACCGTTTTCCTCCATTATGTGGGTTTACAACCGTGTGTCTTGAGAGAGAGAGAGAGAAGCTTCGGTATAAAAGTCCTTAGGTGTTGCAAGGCATTTTATGTAGAACCATAGTTGTTAGCCTGTCTGTCTGAACATAATTTTTTTTTTTGTTTGATAAATAGTCTGAACATAAAATTTGGTCAAAACATCAATGTGAAAACAAAGGTACCTCATAGTTTGTACGGGAATGGGTCAATGGAATGGTGTAATCTAGAAAGGGCTAATCTAAAACCCAATTCAATGTGGGTTGAAGTATTTAAAAGTTAGGTACAGATTTCCTATTCAGAACCAATTTAAAGTCAAAAGTCAAGCGGTAGTTGTTTCGAATCTTAGTAATTTTTTTAAGTCAAGTCACGGAAGGCGAATACATTAGTCTTAGCGTGGATGATCTGTCTTTCATCGGATTGAAAAGATAATTAGTTGAGGTATACGTAAATTGATCTGAACATCTTTGACCTTTAAACCAAAAAAAAAGTTTGGAATTCTCAATAGTTAATCCGAATTAAATTCAAGTTTAACCCTATTTGAACCTAAATTCTAATTTGAAATGAGTAATTCAACAATTAAATTCGAGTTTAACATGAATTCTATTTGAACCCAAATTTTAATTGTATGCAATTTTTGAGTTGATGGATAAAGATTTGCATTTGTGTCGAGATTGAACTTGGGTAAAAAGTTTACAATTTGAGTTGAACTTGATTGACCTCTCAATGCATCCTATCCGTTTTTGAGTTGATGGATAAATCAATCGATCCGTTTGATTTATGGGGTGATAATGAGTATTTGTAATTTATGTTGAAATTATAAGTCTAACAAATATGTGATTGTAACGATTTCTTGTTAAAAAATCCAAAAATAAGATCGTTAACTTTGAATTATCTAAAATTAAAAGAAAAGATCCTCGAATAACACAAGTTTCACACACATATAGAATTGCTTTTATATAGTACTAGTGTGAATATAGGCAATATAAGTGGTTGGCCTTTACAAATTGCCAAGAAATGAGGGTGTACATAGCTAGACGGTTACAATTCAACAAGATTTTAAATTAAATGCAAATGAATTTGGAAGTTTTGAATATGACTGATACTGTTGTCGTTGTTGTTGTTGCGGTTGGTGACTTGCACATCTAACACAACCGTGGAAATTACTCTGCAGGCACGCGTCAATACAATCTTCCTCGATCATATCATATTAAAAAAAACTCAACCTTTAACTCTTCTACGGATTCATATGATTTTAAAAACTCAACCTTTGACCCTTCTTGGGATTCATATGATTAAAAAAACAAAAATCCAAAAAAAATCTAACCTTGACTCTTCGTACGCGTTACAGTACGTGAAAAAAAAAAAAAAAAAGCCGGCTAATTTGACTTTCTCTCTTAAAAGTTGTTTTTATTTTTAATATGCATCCTCAAGTATTAAAAATTTAATTTATATCCTTAAAATTATGAATTAATAATAATGTTAACTCAAACTTTAGTTCAATTTTATATTATAAAGTAAAACACATAAAATATAAGTATTTCAGACATGAAAATGAAATAGGTTCATCGCACCAGACTTATATTATTATTAATTCATAACATTTAAAATATAAATTAAAATTTTTAAGATTTAAGAATATAAATTAAAATATCTTTGGAGTAGAAAGTGAAATTAACCCAAACAATAAAACTAGGCGGCGGAACCCTTCAAAACGATCCAATGGAAAATTTTCAACACGACAATGCCTGACAAAGACTTCCAAGCCCACGTTAATATCAAACACGTAACAAATAATTTTGAGATTGTTGTTTATATTAATTAACTTGTCTCTCCATTCGATCCAAAATCCAAAACTCCCCTCTTTCTTTTTTTTCATCTTCAAGGTTTCAGTCACCGTGACAACGAATTCACACAACCATGAATACCCGGAGCTTCTTATCTTTGCTTTTTCTCTCTCTTTTCAACACCAACATATCTGCTCATTTCTTTCCCAACATATCTTCAATACCCCCTTCTTTCATCCCCAATACCACCGCCGGCGACTGGGCAAGTTTTAACAAGCTTCTGGGCTGCCACACCGGCCAGAAAGTCGACGGCGTAGCCAAACTCAAGAGATACTTTCAGTACTTTGGTTATTTAAACAGCTCCACCAACTGCACAGACGATTTCGACGACGTTTTCGAGTCAGCTCTCAGAACTTACCAGCTCAACTTCAATCTCAACGCCACCGGCGAACTCGACGGACCAACGCTTAAAAAACTCGTATCACCCAGATGCGGAAACGCAGATATAATCAACGGCACAAGTTCGATGAACTCCGGGAAAGGACCGTCTGCGACTCCGATCCACCTTAGCACTGTCTCTCATTACACTTTCTTCCCCGGCACACCACGGTGGCCGGCTAGTAGGACCGAATTAAGCTACGGGTTTTCGCCAGATAATCAAATCTCCGACACTGTAAAAAACGTGTTCTCAGGCGCCTTTGAAAGGTGGTCGGAAGTGACGCCGTTGACTTTCACGGAGACGACTTCGTTTTACACGGCCGACATCAAAATCGGCTTCTTCGCCGGCGACCACGGAGATGGAGAGCCGTTTGATGGGGTTTTGGGGACATTAGCTCATGCGTTTTCGCCACCGAGTGGGAGGCTACACTTAGACGACGACGAGAACTGGGTGGTCGACGGCAACTTTATCGATGCTCCGTCGGGGACATCCGCCGTCGATTTGGAGTCTGTGGCGGTCCATGAAATCGGGCATTTACTGGGTTTGGGTCATTCTTCGGTTGAAGAAGCGATAATGTACCCGACTATATCGTCGGGTTCCCGAAAGACTGAGCTTGCCAACGATGATATAGTGGGGATCCAGGTTTTATACGGGGCTAACCCGAATTATAATGGGACATCCACTTTAACTCCGGCACAGAGAGATACAAATGGGGCCCACTTTTTGGGTCCATTTTGGGATCTTTGGTTTTTAATATCACTTGGATTTGTGTTATTTCTTTTGTAAATATAATTTCAATTTTTGTTTTTTTTTTTCAATTATTTTGTATTTATTATTCACAGACCATAGAATTGAACCTGGTGATTATATACCAGTTGTGCTTTTTCAGATATAGTGGTATAGGGTACATATGTGAGATTACTTGTATAATTTCCATATTTTTATCGAATATTCGTTTATTATATATTGGTTATTTTTGAATTTAAGTATTTTTTTTTAAATTAAGATTTATGATAGGAATTGTAAAAAATGATTGATTTTGGAATCGATACATCTTATATGATTGCGTACATTCTTTTTTTTTTTTTAAATTAGTAGATGTGTATGAATTTCCCCTAAATTGTAGATTATAATGTTGAACGTAAAAAACAATGTTGGAATATTGAACCTAATTATTTTCTAAACATGATTTATAAATTTCATTGAAAATTTATGCGAAATTAGTAAGTTTATATTTAAATTTAAGAGATGCGGATGATAATCAGATAGAGGTATTGGATCCACTAAAGAAAATGGATCGATATAATTCAAATTAGACTTGTCATGAACTCTATTTAATGTGGTTTATAAATTGTTGTTGCATAACACCACATATTGGCAACTCTAACCGTAGGCGGGAAAGTCTGGCCCAAAATACCAGGAATGGGTCCGGCCCATATTTACTGCTTCTCCAATTCGTAGACTGATTCCTAAGGAGGCAATGTACGTTGGTTTGGATCTCATCATGGCCTATAGGGTTGTAATTTGGGTGGGCTAACCCAATTTAACTTAAAAAAAAAAAAAGGCTTGAATTAAAATTTTAAAAAAATTTTGGTTGAACCTGAGTTCAAAAACTTTAACTTAAATTGAATTTAGACACCACGGGTTGAACCCGAAATTTTTTTAAAAAAAAATATATATAGGATTTTGGCTTTCTACCTCTCATGCACCTTTCGGCCTCTCTCTGTCTCTCAGCTTCTCTCTTATATTCCGTTTAGTAGGGAGGATGGAAAATAAGAAGGATAGAAAGTAGGAGAGATACACTTTCTATCCCTCAAGAATGGAAAGTAGGAAAGATACATTTTTCTTCCTTTGTATTTGGTTGGATAAATGAAAAATAAAAATGACTATTTTTTTTGGTGATGGTTAAGATTAGGGTTGACAATCGAGTTGTGTCGTATCAGATTGGTGTTGAGTCATTACAAGTTTGTGTCGAATATTAGTCAAACATAACTTAACTCATTTAACTAATTGTGTCATATCGAGTTACGAGTTGACATGTTTATTTTCGTATCGAGTTCGAATCGTGTTATCGTGTTAAGTCAAAATTTTTCACCCTTAGTTAAGATGGAAAAAATATTTTCTTTAATTTAATTTAATTTATTTTTATATTTATTTTTAAAATTTTTTAATATATATATACACACACATATTTTACCATTGTATTTTTATATGAAATTAATGTATACATAATATATGTATATATAAAATGATATATAGACAAATAAGATACATCTCAACACAAATAATTAACTTTTCATCCACTTTTCTTTCGATTTTGGAGGGATTGATTTTGGTGAGTTGAAAGAAAAGTTAATTCATTCACTTTTCCATCTTTCCTACTTTCCTTCCTTACTAAACATGGTATTTTATTTATCTTTCTAACTTTTCATCCTCTCACTTTTTCATCGTACCAAACGGAGCATTACTTTCTATCAGCCTCCCTCTCACTCCTTCTCAGCCTTGATTTGTGCTGAAGCCTTGGTGGCTATGACATCTCTGATCTAGTGGCTATGGCGTCGAAGATGGACAGTGGTTGCAACGGCGGCCTAACCTAATTTAGGGCCCTAAGCAAAAATGTTATGTGAGACACTATAAATATTTATTAAGTAATAATAATAATACTAAATACTTACTAAAATATGTTTATTTACAAATTATTTGTTTTGTCTTTTGAGATATAACATACTAATTTAAATTTTATAAATAAAAATTGTGTTAATTGAATTCAAATACGGAGATCAAATATAATGATATATACTATTTGTTTAAAATAAAAGAGAAACATAATTAAAAATTAGTTTGACAGGTAAAATAATTTTTTTTCTAAATGTATATAAAAATAAGAATTTATATAAGTTGAGTAGTCCTAAAATAAATGAGACATCTATAATATAAAATAGGTAAACTTCAATAAGTTCATCCAACAGTCTCAAATAGATTTTATTTAACGGTCACCAAAATCTCCCTCAAAACCATTTAAATTGAATTTTCCCCTAAAATCCATCACTTCTTACTCCTAGTTGTTAGATATCATAGAAAAAAATGAGTTGTTTTTATAAATAACAAAGATAACTAGTGCAGTGCTTCTACTTACTTTATTTTATAGTAATCTTGTGCATTGTAAACAAAGTCATTAAAATATGATCTCAAATTTAATTTATACAAATGTAAAACTATTATTCGTACCTATTATACGATAAACAATTGATTTTAATAATAAGACTGCAAAGTTATAATATGTATAATATAAATATCGAGTGAGATAAAAAATAAGTTGAACTTTAATGCCCTTTTGAAATAGATTCTAATTTTTTTTACAAAATAATGTTAATTGCGCTTAATTTGAGGACTAAGTACATTAGATAAATAGTGAATTTTGTTTAAAGTTAGCACTTATTATTAATTCAATGATTAAAATATATTTAGTATTTAAATCATATTCTAAAATTTAAATTATATATATTTTTATTTTATTTTGGAGCCACAAATTTTTCTTTCAATTTAGGGACCCTAGGCAATAACCTAAGTGACCTAAAGGTTGGGGCGACAATGAGTGGTTGTGGTAAAGTGACGATGGTTGTGGGTATGGTGTGGTGGTTGTGGGGGCAGTGGTTGTGGTGGCGATGGGCAATGGCAGTGGTGGTGACTATGATATTTTGGTTTAATGTCTTTGTGTTATGTTTTAATTGAGTTATATAATTTTATTTGGGCTGATTTGTAACTTGAATTCAAACCCAAAATCAACCCAAATTAAGAAACTTGAATTCAACCCAAGATCTCCTGAAATTAACTTGGACAATACTTGGGTTGAGTTTGAGTTCGGGTTGAATATTATATACACAGGATTGACCTCTCAACCTAAAGTGAGAATAATATATTTGGCGGCTGAAACCCATTTCTTAAAAGAAATTGCCCCCAATTCTAAGGGAGCTCAAGTAGTAACAAGAACGAGTTGTAAACTCAGACGTATTGAATTCAAATTTTAAAAATTTTTAGGGAATGAATATCCTAATTTCAGTGTAGATGGTTTATCTTTGACCAGACCGCAGAAGAGATTAGTTGATGTGCACATAAAACTGATCCCAGACAGATCCATAGTTTAGAAGAGTTTAACTAAATTGAGAAGGAGATTAATCAAAATGTACATAAATTAGTTGCAGCTAGATTTATAGTTTAGATGAGTTTAGAAGCAAGCCATTTTATTTGAACCATAACCAAAGTAAGTAAGTAACGTCATCATCTCAACCATTGTGGCCAAAATCTATTTAATATTAGGGTAGCATCGTGTTGAGCGGGCTGGGCTAGACTCAGCTTGCCCAAAAGCAAGGGTGACTAACCCTAATGGCCCCTAAGTGAGTTAACCATGGGGTCATCTTCATTGTTGATCCATGAAAAAGACCCAAGACCCATCTTCGAGACAGTTGGCTTACACACACGGCCTGTCAAAGACCTGGGCCAAACCATGATCCATGGACCAAATGCCAATACTTGATTATTTTGTGACATCCATGCAAGTGCCTGAAGAAATGTACATTGATTTATTTATTTTTCTCTCTTTTAGATCACCCAATGTTCAGTATTTCATTATTTCGTTAATTCTAAATCTGTCCAAGGAAAAAAATCTTACTATTATGTTAATGTCAAGATGATATTATCATTATTTGATCCTAAGGGTAGGTGGCTCATAATGTCATATTCGAGAAAGGCTTCTGGTGGTCATTATCAATGTGGTCCAACACTAACATGCATCAAAGGAACAAGACTTGCAAGTTGCAGTAGAAATTTTTGTTTGGTAATGACTAAAAAAGCTTGAAGAGTACTCCAATTTGACCAATTTCTGCGGCATGCATATTGTGTCTGATATCGTTCCCGTCTTCCGTATTATAACCAAATCAAATAAAGGAAACAGATAATGAAATGATGAATTCAACCGACCTTTAGTTAGTTTTCATTGAATGTAATGGAGAGAAGACGAAGGTACTTTACAGTTGTTGCCCTAGTGGCTTCGTGTTGTAGCAATCAAAACACTCTTGCTGGCTTTATCTTTCCAGAGGTTTCACTCACGCCACAGCCTCAAAGTAAATATCTATCAAAATATTATGCCTCTTTTAAGCTGGATTCTCCACTTATAAAATCATAATAACGGCCTCCAATACTTAGATAACTCCATCAATTCATGTGTATGTATCCATTCTCTCTCATACCTATTTTTTATTTTATTTTTATTCATTCAATTTTAAATTGTGTGATGAAAAAGAAAAAAAATAAATTTTAAATGTTGCACTATTAATATTCGATTTTTGAATATTACAAAGTATTTTGGGTTATTGCTATTATTTGATAAATTACTGTCTAATCCCCTTCATAAAAATATATTGAACCAACAATTACTCTAAAAACTTAAATTATTAGAGCAGTTATGACTTAAACATTAATATATTTCAACACAAACCAGATTTTAAGCTAAGAACAAGTGAATTATTCATCATCATTTGGTAAAGCCATAAAAAAAACAAAAAAAAAAAGAACCATAATTTTCACTATTGATATTCAATGCATTAGATTTTGACATATTATTTGAGATAAAATATTTGATAAACAAATTTGAGATACATAATTTTATCTTTCTATCTCATACCCACGAAAAAAGAAACATTGATATCTAAATACATTTTGGACCATAAAACAAAATAAAATTATATGATTTCGAAAATAATAAGATAATTTTTTGTGAAATTCTTAATGAAAGTTAATCATTAAATAATGTGAATCGAATTGGAGGAATATAAAAAACTAATTATTGTTTGTGCCTGAAGGCACAGAGTAATAAAAAAAGGTAAACAATAAACATATTTGTATTCATATCTAAAATCAAATCACAAAATAGAGAAGATATACAAAAATTTAAGCATCGGTTTGTAGTGAAAGTGAGAGGTGGTGGGCGACAGTAATAGTGGTAGGAGATGGTGATGGTTGTGGTAGGTGACAATGACCGTGGTGGCAGCAACGGTGGTGGTGGCAGCGACGATGGTGGCGTCAGCAATGATGGTGCTGGCGGGGCGAGGGCAGGAACAGTGGCGGTGGTGGTGACTGCGGCGGCGATGAGGGTGGCGACGACAACAATGGCGGTGGTGGTGGCAGCGGCGACAATGGTGGTGGCGACGGTGACAGTGGTGGTGGCGGCGATGGCGGTAGTGGTGGTAGAGGTAGTGATGGAGTGATTTCAAATACTAATTTTTTTAAAAGTATTTATAAGTAATAATTTCTAAAAGTACTTTTAAAAAGTCACTCCAAACACACCATTGGGGCCCTATTTTTCTTATTAAATTTAGGGTGTTAATATTAACCGTTAGATTAACTCTAAAGTAAAATTTAAAGCGATCTTAACCATGAATAGTAAAAGTTATTTTGTTTATCTTTTGAGATTTAAATTATAAACTACTTTATTATATAGATATACTAGTTATTGCCTGTGCCTGAAGGCACGGAGTAATAAAAAATGGTAAACAATAAACATATTTGTATTGATATCTAAAATTAAATCACAAATATAGAGAAAAGATAGATGAATTATAGTATCAGTTTGTAGTGGGGGTGAGAGGTGGTGGTAGGAGATGGTTATGTATGTGGTGGGTAGCAATGACGGTGGCGACGAGGGCCGCGACGATGGTGGTGGTGGCGGCGGTGACGACGATGACGAAGATGGTAGTGGTGGTGGTGGCGGTGACGGCGACGGCGACGGCAGTGGGTGTGGTGGTGATGGCGGTGGTGGGGGCGACAACAGCGGTGGTAGTGACGGTGGTGGTAGTGGTGGTGAAGACGTCGTCAATGGCGATGATGGTAGTGGGGGTGGGGGTGGGGGTGGCAGTGGCAGTGGCAGTGGTAGAGATATTGTTGGAATGATTTTAAACATAATTTTTTTTTAAAGTATTTATGAGAAATAATTTTTAAAATCACTTTTAAAAAATTACTCAAAACACACCTTTATGGACTTATTTTTTCCTATTAAATTTGGAGTTTTAATATTAGCCGGTAGATTAATTTTAAAATAAAATTTAAAACGATCTCAACCGCGAATAGCAAAAGTCATTTTGTTTATCTTTTGAAATTTGAATTGTAAACTACTTTATTATATAGATGTGATAATTGAAAGATTGTGTAAGAGGGCAAGCATAGCTTTCTCTTTTTTTTTCTTTTCTTTTTTTGTTGGTATTATAATCAGGTATATCTGGACCATTTTTTTTTTTTTTTGGCTACAAGATGTCTACTCCTTCTTGTTCAGCAATTGTTACTGTGACTTGAGTTGACTTAAAATATATTTTTAAAGAACAAGTTCGACATGCACCTCACAAATTATCTTTCAATTCGGTCAAAGATAAGTCATTTATGCCGAAATTAGAGAATTTAATAGAAATAAATTTATCATAACATGACTCTAAATTTTTTTTTAGATATTTTTAAGTTCAAAATATCTGAATTGAAAAGTCATTTCTATGTACATGAGTGATGGGACATTTATGAAAAAAGATATATCGACGACACGTGTCTTTGACATCGTTATGTTTCCAATTAGGAATGGGCATAGGTCCTCGGCGACACTCATCCCCATCAGCCGAGGCCATAGTGCTCGGAGCTGAGGGATCCCCCCATCGGAGTGGTCAATACACGTGTCCTCGGCTCGGCAAAAATCCTTGACCCCGAGATAGACAAATATTCCTCGGTGCCTAGGTGTTCCTTCTGTAGGCTGAATCCAACATTCCTTCTGCTTCTACGAAAGATAATGATTGACTGATGGCTAGTTTTAGGGTAGGTTATACTAATCATCATGAAGACGCTCTGCTTAATGGTGTCAGGAGGAGCAGGGATGTATAACACGCAACCAATGAGGAGTGGACGCGTGGAATTTGATATCAAATCAGTAGCAAAAAGACCTAGATACCCCTGCTGACACATGACTAGAGCAAGTATGCATTTAATGAATTCCCTTCTTGATGGGACAATATTTAAGGCATGGGGGCCGAGAAGTGAAAGACATTAAATGCTCATGCCTGGGCATTTAATACTCCCTCGTCGAGGAAAGGACATTGAATACTCGACAAACTGAGGGAAAAGCATCAATTGCTCAGCGTCCCGAGCAGTTAAAGTTGAATGCATTCCCCACTAAAGGAAAGGGTGAACATTGACTCATCTCTAATGATTGCCTACTAACTATATTATCAGCAATGATGAGCTTTTGAAGATATAAATAACCCTCAAAAATATATTGCAAAAGTACGCAAGAACTTCTGAAAAGAACCACAGTACTTTCTTTTTTCACTCTCTCAAAAAACTGACTTGATCGTTGGAGGGGATACGTCGGAAAGCACTCCGACGCCCTTCTAACCTGTTTTTCTATATCACGGGATCCCCTACAGTCTTCCAGGACTGGTGAGGTGACCCAACAAATAATTTGTCACCAGTTTTTAGGGCTCCGTTGTCCCTCTCAACCTACTTCTTGTTGTCAAAACTCACTTTTGGATGGGTCGAAACTCTGCCGGAGGCGACTAGAGATTTTGAAAGTAAATCTTTCATTCTGCTGGAATTACTGTCTTGTCGAACCATAGTTCAGCAGGGAAGAGATTTATTCTTACTTTTATTATTAAGCAAAAATTAACGCGCACAACAAAAGAGCTAATTGACATTAGATAATTCATTAGAGAAGGCATTGCTGAGGTGGTCAAATGACCCACGATTCTAGCCGAAGAGGACATGTTGGAGCTGGCTGGCACCATCAAAGGAATGATTAAAGTTAGGGTTGTCAATTCCGCCACATCGATAGGATTTCGACGTAACACGAACCGTAAATATATATAATAAATTATTTAATTTAATGTTTAACACTCAAAATATATTAAATTATTTTATTTTATTTTTGTGTGAATTTTCATACAAACACAACATAAAAAAAAATAGTACATCAAAAAAATATACGATACCTAGATCATACGATACCACACACACCCTAATTAAAGTGGATAAGTAAAAATTGCCAACTTGTTTTTTAATTGAGTTGGACGTAGCCACCATGAAGATTCGAAGCTTAGAACTTGTTATCAAAAGGAAATCAACGCCGAAAGGATAAACCAAGTTTAGTGCGTCGAAAATGACAGCTAACACGCCAATAGCTCCGATTCCAATTAGCACTGGGCTGGTAGCAGCCCAAAATGGCATTTGGATAGGCGGCGCCCATATTAGAAAGTGGATCGGGTCAATCCAACCCACCAATCTGAAGAGAATTTTATGAAATAATTCACTTTCCATCGTTCACTCCATCTATTTTTAGTGGGCTTATAGTGAAAAGTCAAATAATCATAAAAATAAAAAAGATCTATTCATTTGAACTCGTACTGATTTTGTAGATAAGTTCAGAATGAGAGATAATTTAAACGATTCTGTCATTAAATTTATCACCTTAAAAATGAAAAAATATTCTTAAAATTCGGCTTTGAAGGTGCCTTAACGAGATATCTTACTTTTATAAAGATTGAAATCGAACTTTAACGGCTCTTGCCTATCTTGGGCCTAGCTGCCTGCTAGTGGAAAAGTCGATCTTAACTCAGATTTTTGGGTTTCTTATCATGTTAATTAAGTCAAAATAATGTAGTTTATTCAATATAACAGGAACATCTACATCTTTCTTTATTTTTTTCATCCAATAGAAATATAATAAATGAGTAAGTAGATCTCACACATGTAGTTATCAGATTGAATTCTATTGTTAATTTCACTATACTATTCGTCGCCCTCACCACCATCTCACCTCCTAGGGTCCTTGTTCGAGTCTGGAGGCGGATACTTTGGGGTCTAGGTACTTGTTCAGGTCAAAGTGACGGTTCTGGGTCGGGTCCATCCAATTTCAATGTCAGTTCGAGAGTTTGGAACTAGTTTCGGGCCGAGTCTGAGTCCAAGGATATTTGAGTGGATTTTTAATTCTAGTCTATCACTTAATTCTATCTGTTGTTAAACATTGAAACGATAATGTACATTCTATTCAATTCTTATGTTTATTTTATTATCGCCTTCGTTCCATTTCTATGTAAAGTCATCACAACATACTAGACGTCGTGTTGGTGGGTGTGTGTGAGAGTGCATGAATATTTTTTGGTTTATTTGTGGGGGGAGGAGGGGGGGGGGGGTTGTATGTTTTTCACAAATTAATTTTTCAAAGATGTTTTATCAAACATGCTTTTGCTTTTACGCAAAAAACACAAAATTTTGGTAAAATTTAATTCTTTTATTTTAAGAAAATATTTTCAAAAAACATTATCAAACGAATGCTAACTCTTTAATTGTCATAGTATTATCTAAGTATAACCCGTGCCTAAGCAATGTGAATAGTTTTGAGAGAGAGTGTAGTTGAGATATTCGAATGACTTTATTAAAGTCTGTCAAGCAACTATCTTTCTTATTTTTCGAACCATGCAGAAAGAAATCTAATTCGTTTTTAATTCTTCCTGTCAGCTGAGGATAATGACTCTTTGATTCTTCCTCTCTTTTATAATTTAATGCTAACATCTATACGTTAGCTCTGTCGCTAGCCCTTTTAATACGGAAACCGTCTTAAATTGTAATGTCAAATTGTATAAATTTTGTGGGTTAAAATACAAAATTTTTAATTTGTTATTAAGAAAAAAATTACAATTTTGTAGGTGATTTTGCAGCTTTTATGGTTAAATTATAATTTTTTGGGATCACTTATAATTTTTGGGTTACTCGGAGTCAATTCTGAAAAAATTCAGATCGATCCAAAACAACCTCAAAAATTGTAAATGAACTCAAAAATTATAAATGATTTCCAAAATTCATGAATAATTCTCAAAAACTTATAAATATCCCTCAAAATTTATAAATAAAAAATTATGGTACAGTACTTTTTTTTTTTGAGTACCATTGTCTTCCCCCTAATTCATAGTCCTCAAATTAATTATGATATGAAAACGCATTCTTCTTCCATTTCCTCTACAATTCGTGTGTCATTTTACAGAACCTTCCTTATCCCAAAATAACCAAAAATTCCTTACTGTTTCTTTGTCGTGTTTTATTTTTCAACTTTTTTATACTCTAAGATAAGGGGACCATACCGGCTTACCACCCATTAATAGTCCCTTGGCACTATCAAATTGACAAACTTTTGTGAAAATTAGTATATCCTTTCACACAAACTTTTGTGAAAGTTAGTATATCCTTTCACACAAACTTTATATATAAGATAAATGATGATGAGAACCACGATTTATCTATGACTTTTACATGACAAAGTGACAAACCTAAAGAAAACAACTTAGGTCCCTGTGGGGATATAGCTCTGCTGGCCCATGGACCACTCTAACCCCTCTCTCTTCCCCTGCCAAAAATAACCAAAAGAAAAAAACAGAACAAACCCAAGTCTTTCCACCCTTAGCTAAGTCTCTTTTAGCTTACCCCTACAGCTAAATGATGATCTAGTGGGTTCGCAAACCCCTCTCAAACCATTCGAAAAGGAAAGAAAACCCACTTGATATTATAACAAGCTTGGGTTATTATCTCGATATTATTTTGGCTGTCAATGGGTCGTGTAATGTTACATTTGTATCATATTTAAATTGTGTAGTGTTAAAATTTGTTTAACTCATACTCCACACATTTATAATTAAGTATAATCAATTTCTTATTGTTTCAGATTAATGCTGAGTATAAAATATGTCAAGGTGATACTGTATTAGTATCAACCCATTTATTTGATGGATACACCCATTTATAACTCTAATCCGGGGAAACTAAGTCCAAATCTATTAATCTGTTAATTCTATATTGATTGGGTGTCGAATTTATGTCTAAAATTAACTCAAGTGATAATTAGGACGAATTTTAAATTCAGACGTTTTAAATTCGAATCTTGACAACCATTTGGGGGTCAGACCATGAGGGATTAATTCCTCATGAATTCCATAAATTCGGCGTGGATAACTTATTTTTGATCGGACCAACGAGCAAGGGTGGAGCCAATAATTTTATTCAGGGTGGGCACTTTAATTACGTACTCTAATTTTTTCCTCTTAATCAATCACACTATATAATATATTTATATTTATTATATCATATTTGATACATGAAGTCTATTTAATATAAAAAATACCAAAAACTAATGTATATTGTCAGGGGCAAAGTCAGGAATATCTATGAGGGCAGCAATATATAACTGATACAAAAAAATATTTAGTTGAAATTAATACAAAAAAAATTAGTTCAAAAATGACAAAAAAGTAAGAATCAAGACAAAATTATTGTGAAATAGTAAATTTAATTTTTTTTAATCCAAACAAAATCCTAAAAAAATGATACAAAATAATTTTTTTAGTACATTTTAACCTAATTATATATTTTAATAAAATATAAAATTTTATATATGAATTAAATGTAAATTAATTTTTCACTAATTTTCTATCATCATTATCAATCTTATAAATAAATTTTCTATTCGAAATAGTTTGAAATATTTTTAAGTTACAACCTTTTGTCTTTTATATTTATAATCGTATTTTACTAGATTATAGATTATTATTACTAAAAAAATGGTAAATGAAAATTAAAATTTATTCTTAAAAAATAACAAATATTGTGTTAGATAAAAAAAAATATTGTATTTTCGTCAATATAAAAATAGATCATTGATTTAATCCAAAACTAACATATTTATTTTAGATGATTAGTAATCCACTTATTTGTTGAAAAAAGAAAATGTTAGAACCATTATTGAAATTTTAAAAAATTTAGAGGGATAAATAAAACCCATAAAATAATTTTATGGGTTTTTATCTAAGGTAGTCCAAAAGTGAGGGGGCAAGTGCCCACCTTGGTTCCCATGTGGCTCTGCCCATGCTGTTGAGAAAGAAATTAGTTTAGATGTGTATAAACTAATTTGATCGCGCGATTGCTGAACCCAAAAAAAATTTAAATGTCAACCTTACCCCTACTACCCAAGGGGAGGGACCAAACTACTCTAAAGTTGGGTCCACAGATTTAGGTGACCCAGTATTATGTCAGCAGCAATTGCCCTAACCAACTAAAAGCTGACAAATCCTTCAAGTTCTATCCAGCCCTTTTATGGAAATATCTGGATATTTATTTATCCCAACAAGCGGTACCGAAAACTACCTCCCCACTACCACCGCAATTTTGGATCCATACCCGACACACCGATACAAGGCAGTTTCCTCAATGACTCCACCCTTCAAATTAAACGGTCCACTGGACCCCCCCACCACTTATTGCTAAAATACGCTGTCATCCTTCAGTCCGCCTCCCCCGACCCCCCCCCCCCCTTTATAACCTTCTCATTCTCGTCTTTCCGCCCTCATTCTCCCATCAAGTTGCTCTCTCTTTCTCGTTCTCTCTCTCTCTCTCTAGATTGAGGAAAATGGGACTTCTTCATTGTCCATTGTCGTGCCAACCAAACAAAGAATCATATTCTGATCAATCTCACTCTACCCACCTTCGTTCAGAATCATCCTCCTCATCTCTCTCCTCTCAATCAAGTTTACCATCTGTCCCTTCTCTAACCCCACCTTCCCAAGAATCTGATCAACAATCCTCCACCACCTTCCACCACTGTATCTCCACCCTCAAAGCCCACTCCTCCTATATCTTCTCCCTCACTCTCGCCGGAAAACACCTCTACAGTGGCTCTTCCGATAGCCAAATTCGTGTATGGAGTCGAGACCCTTCTAGACATGACAATAAAACCCATAACTTGGTAGCAGAAGGCAATAGTGCTGCAGTAAAGTCCATAGTTTTTCTGGGTGATAAGCTTTTCAGTGCCCACCAAGACCACAAAATTCGAGTATGGAAAATCGATAATGACACAGTAAACCATAAATACAAGTGCCTAACCACCTTACCAACAGTCAAAGACAGTATCTTCAAACTCTTCTCGGCGAAGAACTATGTAAAAGTTCGAAGGCACAAGAAATCCACATGGGTTCATCATATTGACGCCATATCAGCTCTGGCCTTATCGAGAGATGGTTCTCTTCTCTACTCCGTTTCATGGGACCGGACGTTCAAGGTTTGGAGAACATCGGACTTCAAATGTTTAGAATCAGTATGGAATGCTCATGACGATGCGATTAATGGGATTGTGTTGTCTGATGATGGGTTTGTGTACACTGGTTCTGCGGACAAGAAGATAAAGGTTTGGAGGAAGAATGAAGGAGAGAAGAAGCATAGTCTAGTGAGTACATTAGAGAAACACAAGTCAGCTGTGAATGCTTTGGCTCTTAGCTCAGATGGGTCAGTGCTATACTCTGGTGCATGTGACAGGTCTATAATTGTGTGGGAGAAAGATGCCGGTGGTGGTGGAGATCTGGTGGTGGCTGGTGCACTTAGAGGGCACACCAAGGCCATCTTGTGTTTGGCTGTGGTGTCAGATTTAGTGATCAGTGGATCAGCTGACAAAACAGTTAGGATTTGGAGGAGAGGAATTGGGAAGAGTTATTCTTGCTTGGCAGTGTTTGAAGGACACAGAGGACCAGTCAAGTGTTTGACTGCGGCTGTTGATAGTTGTCATGGGTACAACAATGGTTCTGGTTCTGGGACTTCTTATCTGGTTTACAGTGGAAGTTTGGATTCTGATATTAAGGTCTGGCAAACGTGGGTCCCTTTCCTTCATTGATTTCTCCTCTCTCTTTTTTTTAATCATCTCTTGAACAATATTGTATATAAGAAAGAGTGACTTTTTTTTTATTATTATTGTTTGGTTTTTTATTTGATTTATACTCTCAAACGTAGATTTGTGTAAGTTGGGTTATTCGTAGTAAGTTCAATAGAAAATGAATTTTACTTTTTTGAGTACGACTTATTTGCAATTGATTGACTTTGATCCTCCCCATGTTTTCAAAAGTTGTGTAAACTGCATGTATATATATATAATTTTATTTTTATTTTTCTTTTGGTTCTTATTATGAAGTGTGTCCGGTGATTTTTGTATAATAAATAAAAGGGACAAATCTCTCATTTACACAGAATTTACTTGAAAGTTGAGAATACTGAAACAAAAAAAAAAGGTGAAAAAGGTCCTAAGTAATGGTGATAAATGATTTTTTCGGCTGTCCACACGATTCCAACGAGTCTTGAAGGAATCTACCACCCAAAACAAAGAGTTAAAAGGATGTCAAAGTATTTTTCGGTGTATTCCTTCAAACAGTCAAATCAATCTTTGAGAGAGGAGGGGAAAGAGTCAACACTGTTCTATTTCTTGGAATGGATTTTTCATACCTTTCTTCCATATTGTGAGAATTACTTATATTTTTCATAGAAGTCATCATTGTTGACAAGTAGGTCCCCTAGGGAGAACCCTCTATTGGCCCATCTAAGAGGCAACAGGTGGGGGTGAACATTCCTTGGACAAAACTCTTCCTATCTCACGCGGGAAGTCAATCAACATTAAATCCTGCCCCCCCCCAAGCACCTAATGCCCTTCCACCAAGGTTCTTTGGACAATAAACACATCTCATCTTGCTCAAGGATTTTTGAATGCTCTTCTGTGATGGTTGCACGCCAGCGGGGCATTCTTGTCTATTAGCCCCCAACTCTGTATTTTGTGTCACATGTCCAACTACCTTTGGCTGCTGGTTATTTCTTTTCTTCCATCCTAACTCCTTTGGGAAAGAAAATTAATAATTTATTATTTAATTCTATCTTTGATAGGCTACAACTATCAATAATCTGTCTTGTGACTGAGATAAGGTGTCTAAAAGCAGACCTTAGGATCCAATCACGATGATGACACGTGTCAAAATTCTAGTGCTTCGTGAGCGCATACGTTGAGTGCACATGTTTTCATCATAATGCTAAAAGTGTCTTCAGTGCCGAGAACACGTGACTTCATCTGATTGTTGAAAGTGTCCTTGATGTCGAGGACACGTGATTTCATCTGAATGCTGAAAGTGTCCTCAGAACCGGAAACATGTTTCACCTCCCTGTCCTTTCTCAAAAACATCCCGTCATGAAGTTTATATGATGTACTATTACATGTTATATTTTAATCATGTCTCTTCGAATTATGATTTTACCGTGGGCTCTTAATTATAAACTAGGGATTGTGCACTGACGGTATCTCTATGCAGCTTGGAAGAAAGAGAGAGAATAGAAATAGAAACTTGTAGGTGAAGCTGATAAAAAAGTTAGGCGAAAAAAAAAAGTAATACATACATTCTCTAGGTGGACATCTAATCCATCGTATCCTTTTATTAGAAGTATAATTTTTTTAGGATTGTGTCACCTGGTAAAAATGAATTTTGATAGTGTTAATTGAAAAACGTGTCTTCAAACAAGTGAGACGCGTAATAACACAGCGGCATTGTTTTATTTTGAAAAACTATTCGAAACCACAGAGAGCAGATCAAATTGTAATAGAGTCGAATTGTAAATTCATATGTCATGCTTTTGAATTTTGGCAACTACTTAGAGCTACGTTATAAAAGATTTATCCGTCGTGAATACTCTAGTCGACTTATTTTTTATCGTACCGAGAATAAGATTAGTCGAGGTACATATAAACTGATTCGAACACCTCTGACTGTTAAATCAAAAAAAAAGAAAATATTCAATGCTCACCAGACATTGAATGACACTGTCATATAGTGTACATCACTTATAAAATATTATACATTCTCAATCCATTATTGCCACTTATAAAATTGTTAATTTTTTTTTTTTTTGGAAACAATCAACTTGATATGCAGAAGATAGAACGCTTTAAATATTTGTCCTAGAACATTATCCTTTAGTACCACACAATTATTTAAAAGAGGCCACACCACACTTACTTTGAAGTCGAAGATAAAGTATCACCATGTATTCTAGATATTAAAATTGAAGTTTAATTTTACCGAATTATCGTAGTTATAAAAATTCAAATCGTATTAAGCGGAAAAATTCGAATTTTTAACCACAAATGACTCACCAACCGCTCGATTTAATCTTGTGGGCACTCGTCGAAGTTTCAACGAGTAGTCCATGGATTCAGATGGTGGAAGTCCACCGACGTAAAATTCAGACATATAAACAGTCTTCCCCTCAAGAAAAATTTTTCTTCCTTCTTCTTCTCCTTCTCCTTCATGATCATGACAGGGGACCCAACAGCAATTTTTTCTGACCAACGACCTAACACCATTAAAAAGGGGACCAAACTGCATTAAAGGGCTTCTAATTATATAGAACTGCTGCTTTGGAGGCTAAATATGAAAAACAACCCTATAGGGTTGATTGACTTTTTACCTTCAAAGCATACATATCATGGAGATAACTATGATCCCCTAAAAAACTTAAGTATGGTGCCTCTAAATTTTATAATTTTTGTGGGTTTTGATACAAAATTTTGAGTTTATTTTCAATAAAAAATTTTTTTAAGTCTTTGTGTCATAGTATAACTTTTTTGGGCCAAGTGGTAACTTGTGACCAATCTCAACCCTAACATTTTTAAGATTCATCGTAAATTATCACAAAATTATAAACAACACCATAAAGTTTGTAATGACGGTATGGGGCTGAATTTTTTTTGAGGGGTAGAATAGACTTCCCCTACATATTATATATATAGGTTAGAAACTTTTTCAAAGCAGAGTTATACTGGACCTTTATTCATTATAAATATTTTAAGTTTGACGTGAATGGTCTATCTTAATGAACTAGAGAGGAAATTAGTCGGGATGCATATAAGTTAATTTAGACACATTTGATCGTTGAAGTAAAAAAAATATATATATTTGGAGAATTGCAGTCATATGCTATCTACAAATATAAGTTAAACACGTACAAAATATTTTTATCGAAATTTCACAAATATATAATACAGGTGTAGATAATGCTTCTTAATCACTCAAACACGTTTACCTTGACTGTACAATGTAAGCTTACATGATCTCTTGATAAAGCTAAGAACAGGTTAATTAGCAGAATAAATTACAATTTAACTTTTGATGTATCAAAACAGCCGATGACAAGTGCACCCCCTGCTACAAAGAAGATTAGAGTGCTTTATTATAGTTTCTGAATGTCATTTTCTTCTCGATTCATTCAAATCAATCTTAAACAACAGGGAAGTCAGTCATTAACACTAATACTATTTGAATCTAATTTACTAATAATTAATTCATTTTAACCATTGGTTTGATAGCGGATTTTTAACAAATAGTGGGATCTTTATCAATCTAATGATATTATGAGTAATTAGGTCAATATATTAATTTTGAGTAACATTGCTCGATAATTAAAGATCTGCCACTAAATTAATGTTTGATTGGGGAGCTTTAAAGATTTGATTTTGTTAATTAATTGCAAGTGGGGGTGGGGAGTTTGGGCTAAAAGTTGTTGTCCAGCCTACATTTTGATTTTTCCTATTCTTGGCTTTACTTTACTTTTTTTTAAACATATTTTTTTATACACGGATATCACGACGCTTTAACTTTAGGAAACATGGTACAAATTTAATCTTATATTTCATCTAAAAATGATAAAGACGGGTTTTATAACAATAAAATTGTTATATTATGACTTGAATATCACATGTCATTCTTAGTTTTACTTTACTTTATCTTTAACCGTTCTTTTTTATACACAGATATCACGTTGTTTCAACTTTAGAAAACAGAGTACAAATTTAGTCTCATAATTCATCTAAAGATGATAAAGACGGGTTATATGTATAACAATAAGATTGTTATATTATTAGTTAAATATTACATTTTTAAGTAACAAAAATAGTATTTTTTGCAATAAAAGTGTATAAATATAATCATATATAAATTCTATGCTGATAAAAAGTCTCTTATACGCGTTGGCACTTTCACACTACCTAATGATATGACCAAGAAAGTTGAAACATTCCTACCTTATAGTATTACTTAAGCTCTAGAAACACCTACCTTCTCCTACCTTATGGTTTCGTGTGCATATAAGCTTTGCCCACGTTACAAAACCTGTTAATTTGAAAAAAGGAATCATAGTAATTACTTTTAGTCTAAGTTTTGATTATTCAATTAAAGACTAAGATATCATATAACTTTTCTACATATGACTTTGAATTCAAGTGTTTTCCATGAGAATGGAATAATAGAAGCTTCACCAGCATTTTTTAACTCAATTCAACTCAACTCAATAAACTCTTGTTTTAATATTTTTAGGGTCGTTTACATAAATCGCCTTTCGTCATTGTGCTCTATAAATGGGTATGTTTTTTTATTAAATTATAACTTATCATGTTTTTTCTTACTCTTTCACTTAAAGTTAATTTTGGTCTACCTCCCCTCTTACGTTTACTTTCAATATTTATCATATAACTTTTTTTCACGGTCGTCGTAATAGGCCCTTTTTATGTGTCTAAAATACCTAAGTCGAATCTTCTTTAATTTATTCCTTATAGGTGCCAACCCTATTTTTAAAGAATATTGTCTAATAAGACTATGATAAGTATTTCATCAGGTACCACCACAAGGTGATACTTACTGTGGTCACCCATTTAAAATAGTAACTTTACTGGCCAAAAGATTTGGAAATTTTCACTTGGTAAAGTAACAGAGGTAAGGCTATGATCCAAACTTAACTTGCACTAAAGTAATTTTTGATAATAAAACATGGTGTAACATAAAATATTATAAACTTCAATGTGTCACGCTTTGATTGGACAATTAAAAATTGCCGTTTTACATGGTTTTAAGTATGAGCAATGTCATTAAGATCTAATGTGGGAATCTAATCAATGACTTAATTCATTGCAACTGTGTATGATAACTGGAAAGAATGAAATGAGAGGGTTGAATGAACTCTGTGTGTGCATGAGCAAGGAAACAATGAGAAAGAAGACAAGATAATAAGTGGTTCACTAAGCTTAGAACTAGGCTAGTTGGTCCACTGTAAAAGAAAAAGGTTACACTTGGGAATTTCAATTGCACATGCCTATGTAAGGCAAGGGCTTGCCCATTTATACATAAAGGTGGTGTGGCCCTTAAGCAATGATTATGTGGTCCCCTAATCTGTTAAAATATTTGGGAGAATATTTACTCATTAGAGGCTCTCCTCCTTAAGTGTGACGTGGCATTCTAAAAACTATTATATGGCGTTTTAGAGGTGGCGACTTCTTATTTAGATAGGGTTTGCTAGTATGATTCATCTTCTATCTTTTTTCCAGCATTTGATAAGCTGCTTTAGTAATTTTTGAGCTGCTTCAGTGATTGCCGAGTTGATTCGTGCATTGGCTTTCCTAAAATTTGATAAGTCAGGTCATCCAATCTTTTCATTGCGTTGTTGGCTTGCTAGAATTGCATATTTTCTCTTAGAATCATTAGCAACCGTTAGATTAATTGTGAAATTTAAGATTGGGTGGAACCCACTTTCAATATAACCAACCGCTACAATTGATTAGGTCCCTAAATTAACTCCAAACAACATTTTTGTATTATAGTTTGACTCTTAAGTAGCAGATTTTTGGATTACTCGGTGTCCATTAACTGCCTGATTTTAAACAAGGCTCAACTCCAATGGGCCCGAGTCTGAATGTGGTATGGGTACCAGAGTCTGATTGTGGTATGGGTAACAAGTTGTACGGCATAGTTTGATGGCATTGGCCTTTTTCCATGACAATTGAATTAATCCAACTTTGTACATTTCTGACATAAATTATAGATTTTAATTTCACAGATTTTGATGGTGCTCAAGATACCTGAATGTGAGAGAGAGATTGATTTAAGATAGTGATAGTGTAAATGTGAATGTTGTCTAGGTGTCTAGTATGAACTCAAAGCAGAAATTGGATAACACGAGGAAGATACAGTAGTTTATCAAGTGAAGAATTTGGCTAATTCATTTTAATAGAGTTTCTTGCTCCGAGGAGTTTTATTGCCTTTTGGGAAAAAAAGACAATTATAATTTTATCTGCCTTTTTTAGGTTAGTGTTTTACTATTTATATCATCTCGGTAGGATTGTCTTTAAGTCAACATAAGTGGTCCCTCAATCTGTTAAGATATTAGAGCGAATATTGCAGGAAATATTGGACCGTTAGATGTTATATTACTTAGGCATGACGCGGTCTTCTAAAAATAGATGATGTAGCACTAGTAATTTTATCCTTAAATGATTGGCAGTACTCTTCGTCTCTCTTTTTCTAATGGCCCAAGTTATTTCACTTATGTCAGGGTCGAATTGATTTGTCTTCTTCTGCTGCTGAGCGAAATCATCTTTAAAGATGACTTTATTCTTGATATTATCAGATTTTATCAGACGTCCTTACCTAAGAGCCTCGTACGCCTTGCCTTTGCTTTGTGAGTAGTACTTAAGTACCTCAAGATAACCGAGGTTGTCCACTTGGGTATTAGGGATAATCCAAGTAAATACAAACCCAAGTCAGAATCTTTGATTCATTATCAGCTGCATATACATGACCCCTAGCATTGCTGGTTGCTACCAGCTTCATGATCCTTAGTATTCAAAATTGAGGTCTCATTTTCTAGATGGAGACATAGAAGAATATAGATTGGTGTCAAACCAACATGTTTTTGACTCATTGATGAAAGTTTACATGTTCTCTCTCACTATCACTATTCAATGTTCAAACACAGCCGAAATCCTCGTCCCAGAGATATTTTCTTGCTAGTCATATTCCATTGTGGAGTTGTACCCAACCCACATTAGAGTTTCATAGCGTTGTCTGTGAGTGTATTGATCAATGGATCTTTGGTTTATTAGTATTATTTAATTTGTCAAGATTTTTCCTTTTTAAGATCAAAAGTTCAAGTCCTCTTTCTCATTCTCTCACCCAAAATAAAAAAAAAATTAAAATAAATAAATAAGTTTATTGGATTGTTAAAATCACAGAGAAATCAAATTGAAAACAATTAAAATTAACCATAATTTGTGAATGTCAGGCCCGAGCCAAACAGAGGCCCTTGGTGAAATTTTTGGATGTAGCCCTATCAATTATGATTTTTATGATAATCTATAATATTTATTATTAAAATATATTTATTTTAAAATAAATTTCTTAAAATTTGAGATGCCAACTTACTATTTAAATTCTTTAGCATATCATTTAGATTTATAAAATTCATTCGAGAACTAATAATCATCGGAATAGAAAAAGAGTAGATTTGAAGTTCAATACTAAACAATCTAGTGAAATTTATGTTGTCATGATAATAAAAAAAAACTATTAACAAACTCAATTTAAATTTAAATAAATTTAATTTATTCAAAGACCATCAAATTCTAAAAAAAAAAAAAATCAAAATACATACTTTTCAATTTGATAAAAATAGTTGGAAATAATATACTAAAGAAACAATTATAAAGTTTTGTTATACATAGTAGGCTTCAAGGCATGAATAATATTATGATTAATATAATAAATCTAATATTAGTATAAAACTCGTAAAAGTAAAAATTGATTTCATTGAATGTGCGTCTATACAAATCTTTTAGGGGCCCAAAAAATAAAATTTGATTTCATTGAACATTGATCTACAAGTTTTATTTGGGATTTTGAAAACAAATCTAGACTTAATTTTTTTTTTTAGAGGGGGAGAGGGAGGGAGAGGGGGATTTGAACCCTTAATCTCAAGAAAACAAAGTCTTTACAAAATAAAAGTATTATTTGACTAAAAACTCATTGATAAATTTAGATTTAATTAAACTTGAATCTAATATTTTTAAAAACTAATTTAAAATTAAGTAAATCTAAATCTAAAAAAAATAATTCGAAGCCCTAAAAAAAGGGAAAAATTGGAAGGAGGTACACCCAATTAGACTTAATTGTAAAAAAGTAAAAAAAAATATTGGGTAATTAAGTTCTTAATTTTGATACTTATTTATATCTAAATACATTATTTGAATTTTACTGATTTTTTTGTGACATTTTTGCCCTCTATTAATTCATGTGTATTTAATGCACCACTTTTCTTTAAAAAATGGTGCATTAAATATCTCTTAATTTTATGAGTGAACTTTAATACACACACACACACACACACACACACACACACACATATATATACTTCTTTGAATTTCAAAATTTGTATTCATGTATATATAAAAATATATATGTATATAAATTATATTTATATATATGTATATACTTGTTGTTAAATCTCTTATTTAAATTTTGAATTATCTTTTAATACAACTTGATTTATGCATTTTTTTTAAAGTGATGTTATTTTTAAATTAATTTAATATCTGAATAGTGTAACAATAACAGTGTAACAAGTTATTTACACAAAATGTTGTACTATTACATTTTGTATAACATATAATTTCATTCAAAATATTACATCTCTGTTTTGAATTTGTTACCACATACACAAAACTACTGAACACTGTTTTTGTTACAATGTATTTATTACACTGTCTTTGTTACACTATTACATTATTTGGATATTAAATTAATTTGAAAATAAACTTATTTTCCAAAAAAAAAAAACGCTTGAATCAAAGTGCATTAAATATAATTTGAAAACAAAATCACTTTTTTAAAAAAATACGCATTAATCAAGACACATTAAAAATAGTTCAAATTTAGATAAGATATTTAACAACATTTATATATATATATATATATATATATATATATATATATATACATATATAGCTATATAATAAAGTAGAGTTGAATTTGAATTTAGAGACAAAGAGAGATTCAGATCCTTTTGAGAGAAAACATAAACACATCCGACGGACAATATAATCTCAATATAAAAGACGGTTCAGATCATCTTAAAAATTTTGATCAAACGATCAACAGTGAGTACTAAATTTTTCTAAGACTCATATCTCTCATCTAACTCTCTCCCCTTATCTCATACTAACTGATATAAAGACTGTTATCTCCTATCTAATTTTATCTTTCTATCTCATACTTTAACTCTCTCTCTATCACCCGATACACTGTCGCTCCTCTCTTCCATTTTTAAAAAGCAACCCAAAAACTCTCTCTTTCCTTTCTCCCTCCTCCCTTCCATTTTCACCTGATACCCAACAAATCTTTCTTCCTCCTCTCTGCTTCCCACACTAACAAAGACACAAAACACAGTAAACACCCATAAGATGAATACAACAAACACCACACGATGAACACAACAAACACACACACTCACTCACTCTGGATACAGCACACACACACACATATTCCCACTTCTTCGCTTCCTCTGTTTTTTGACTGTGTTTTTTATGCACACTAGATGATCGAATAAAGTCGCAGAAAAGAAATGGTGACCCTACACAGCCACGACCACACAACCTCAAGTAATTGTTCATCCTTTTCCTCTCCTCTCTTCCTTCTATCTGCTTCCCACACTAACACAAACACACAACACAGCGAACACACACACGTTGAACACAACAAACACCCACACGATGAATACAACAAGCACACACACTCATTCATGGATACAACACACACACATGCTTGCATTTCTTCACTTCCTCCATTTTTTGACTTTGTTTTTTATGCATACTAGATTATCGAATAAAGTCGTAGAAAAGAAATGGTTACCCTTTCTTCATCTATTGCATATTTTTGGAAGTAAATGTTTTGTTTTTAGCACAAGTAGTGTTTTGAATTTTCTGTTATCCTGCACAAAACAAGTAGCCCTTTTGATTGATAATTAATTCTATGAGACGCCATGACTACCAACGTCTTCTCCACCTGTTATGGGTGCATCGTGCCTTCAGGTTATCATTTTTTTATTTGTTTCTGTGTCTCTAAGATATGCCTCCCTTTTGTCCACACAACTCTTGATGGTTATGTTAAACTTTATTTTTTTATTTTTCATTAGCCTTTGGTGTTTTTGATTTTGGTATTGCAATGTGCGTCTACTTTTTGGAGCAGCATTGTAAACTTCTCTTATAAAGCTACTTCTAGTAGATGTTATTTGGACCATTCTTTATACCCTACAGACTTCAAAAGCAATTTATGGTTTAATATTGAAATTCTCTTATTCTTTTGCCTTGATGAATGGTTGCATTGAAATAATTTTATATTTTATCTTTGATAATGCTATGCTTACTTAAAAACTTATATATGTTGTAGCTAATAGGCATTTAATCACACAACCAGGCTTTTCCCATGTCCTCAAAAAAGTGAAGTTACTACATTTAAAAAAAGGTAAAGGATATCCAATCTCAATGCTTTTTCTTTACGTGGACATAATAAATTATGAGTAGATTTGCACATTTGTGCATGTAGTCATTGCATTCAGTTATGTATTTTCAGTTTTGAAAGTATTAAGGAAAAAAATGATCACATATCTGGCCAAGATGAAATTTCATCTATTTTGCTCTCTTTAAAATTCTATTCACCCTACTGGAATTTCTCTGAGTTATTTGCCTTATAATTATATGCAAGTTGTTTGCAGTTAAATAATATTTTCAATTAAGCAATGATTTGTTTGATTGGTGTGTTTTTAAGTTAATTTGTTAGACAATTGTTTTAGACTTAAGTGGTTGTTCATAATTTCGTACATTGTTTTGTTTGTCTAATGAATGACACTAATATGTCTTGGTTCAGAATTGGTGCCTATTTGGTTGGCCAAAATATTGGACAAAAGTAAGTAACATTTTTGTGTCTCATATTATGTTTTCTTTTGGTTTTGTTAATTGTAAAGAAAACTTGATTCAATTTTTTCTATTTTTTTCAGCTGATAGAATATGTGATTGATTTGCTTATATATGTGAAGTTTTAATTTAATGAAAAAAATTTCAAATGCTTTGAAATTTTTTAGCATTCTTTTGTTTGCGATGTGTGGAAGAAAGCAAGATAACTACCCCTACATCACTTCACATGTCTCTTAGTTGGTTTAAGTGTTGTAGTTGCATTAATTAGGTTGTGTGTATGCTATTTCAAATCAATTTTTTGGCCCAAAAAATTGGTGAAATAAGGGGATTTAAAATTTTGATTCCTCACTTTTACTATACTTTTTTATTGTGATTTGGACCCTTTTTCCAATATCTGGGGTTAGGTGATATGTTTGAGTTTGTTTGATGATCATAGCAATGGATTTTAAACACATGTAAAATAACTCTCATGATAACTCTTACCAGGGTTAATACATTCAATTATCTAGGTTAGTAAGGCTGATGCATTCAATTAATTTTAGATGAATTGTTAAGTCAATTTTCTATAGTTCTATATGATTTTAATTGTTGTAGTAAATTAGATTGACTGATTTACTAACTATTTGATTTTGATTACAGAAAAAACATAGGGTTGTGCGAAAAAATAGTCGTGGCTGCTGAGGGGAAGGCATGCTAGGATCATTAGACCTAAGCTTATTCTTTTTTGTCGTGCTATGACTTTGAGGTGAATTGTGCAGTCATGAGAGCTCCTTCTTAGGTTGGAAGTTTTCAAATTCACGCAATTTTCAAATTAAGTTTTTTTTTTATATTTTTGGTAATTTTGTATGTTCGTAGTAAATATAACTATGTTACCTTAAATGAAACATGAAATTCAACTACCATAGTAAGCATAATTTTTTTATGGATTCTTATTTTTTTTAATTAGGGATTTTTTTTATTACACAGTGCCTTTACGCATGAGCATTTTATTGATTGTTTTTTTTTGAATAATGGGTCTATATTAATTAGTATTTTGTGTTATACATTTATTTTTTAGAGCAATTTTTTTTAAACATAGTGCCTTCAAGCACAAGTAATAACTAGTATATATATTTTTTCATATATATGATTATAAACAAGTATATATATATTCGTATATACGTATACATATATTAGTATATATATACTTGTTTATATAATAAACAATTATATGTTTATATATCTATATAATAAAGTAGAGCGATTTTGAATTCAAGAGACAAAGAGCGACTCAAATCATTTCGAGATCAAAAAAAACATCATCCAACGGCCGGCGGTATTTCAAACTGTCTCAAGTTATTGACGTCTCAGATCGTTTTATCCAACGTACCATATTAGCTCTTGAAAAAATTTTGCCGCTCAAAATTTTTAGTTTTCAAAACTAACATCCCTAAATTTAATTCTCCAACCCAATCAAATTTGGCAGTTAAGTGATCTTTCATTCCTCAACTCTGTCTCTCTCCTCCTGAAATACATATTACAATTCTTATCATTATTTCCCTGATTTTATTTCCTATGTTAAATGATCACTTTCTATACTGAGACATTGACTGTCCCTCATCCGCTCATCTTTTAAGATTTTCTTTCCAAACTGAGACACATGTCTCCTCAAAATTTTATCCTAATGCAACTGCTTTCCATTTTTACTGTTTATATCACACACACATCTTTACTGTACATATATATAGTACAAAGATCGAAAACATACTATATCTACATATTATATCTTAGGAAAAGTTTCATCTAAACACCATGTAGTTGAGTCTAAATTCAATGACAACCCTTATAACAATAATTTTTGTCTCTATCAATAGATAAAATAATGATTTAACTAAATATTATATAAAAATACTAAAATTACTCTTTATTATGTACATAGACTAAAATATCATCAATTTTTCCCCATTACATATGCATTAGCCAGCCAATAAACGTAATTTCAATCATTATATTATTCCAACAAAATTTTTATTTTAAAATGTCATATTATAACTTTGTTATAATATTATTCATCATATTATCACTGATTTGGTTACATAATCAAGTTTTTATAATTTTTATATTTTTTTATCATAATAATTTTTATAGTTAAAAATAATTTTTCTATAATAAAAATTACAATTGATAAAGTTAATGTCAAAATCTCATCCATTTATAATTCTTTTGCTGTCATATGTCCTCCACAACATCACTCAATCGCTCTTCACACATCATACTTCATATATAAAATTTAAAATTATTTGATACAATTTAATATTAATTGAATAAATTTGATATTAATTTTGATAAATTTAAATATTAATTTAGTTTTAATTTGATAAAATTAAATATTAATTTGATTGAATTTAATGTTAATTGAATAAATTTGAATGTTATTTTAATAAAACTAAATGTTCATTTGGTGTTAAATTAAAGAAATGACATTAATTTGATAAGGTTATATTTTAAATTAATGGAATTTAATATTCTATTTAATAAATTAAATAGTTTAATTTAATAAAATTGAATTTCAATTTGATGTTGATTTGATAAAAATAAAAAATAACTTAATATTAAATTAATTAACTTAATGCTAATTTGATAAAATTAAATATCAATTTTGTGTTAATTTGATGAGATGAAATGTTAATTTTGTTTAAATTAAATAAAAAAAATTAATTTGATAAAATTGAATATTAAATTGATCAAAATAAAGGCTAATATAATAGAACTAAAATGGAGTGTATTCAAATTTCAGAATCAATAAAAAGGTGTTGTTAAAGTTAGGTTTATTTATAAAGGGTGTGGATAAATTTTACCCTATAAACTATTCTGAGATATTTCTATAAATCAACCATCGCTATTAACGGTGTAACCTGACAATCACTAACAGGGAGTGATAGTAAAATTTTAAAATCGGAAGGAAGTGTCATTGAATTTAGACCTAACTACAAGGGATCTGAAAAAAATACTCCCTTATATCTATACAAATCTATATAATTAAACAAACATGAAATTGAATTTTATCACCTATACATTTTTCAACCCCCCAAAACGATCACATCACTCATTTTTATCGCATGCTCAACCATTTACTATTTGATTAATTTGTAATTTAACATAATTTTTATTTCAGATATTATCCATACACGATAGTATAGATCTATTAAAAAAATTTATCGAATTACATTTTGAGAAAATTTTGTCAATATCTTTAAGAAAATAATGAATAAAAATAAATTTTGAATGATTTAATCAAATGAATGAAAGAAAGAAAAAATATTATTTAATATAGTGATATCGATTTTTTAGGGCTTGAATTTTTTGTTCTACGGGTTATGACTAGTATGTATATATATAAATATACATGAATTAATGTGCATTAAATACGTATTTATATGTATTAACAAATACACCTGAATCAAGGTGTATTAAAGATAAGAAATTTTGAATTAAATGACCTCAAAATGAGTATTTATGTCTTTGTAACTTAGCGGTATAATTTTTTTCAAATATTTTGTTCTATGTATTTTTTATCAAATAAATTTAATTAGGTGTATCAATTTTAAAAGAACCTTTAAAAATATGAGGCCTTGGAATGCCTAGCCCAAGGGCCAGCCCGATGTAACGGTTACACCAAGTAGATAGTCCTTTGGAAGTTATAACACGGAGTGGGCCATAAAATGATGGCAGTTGGTCCATGTGTGGCTCCACAATAAGCAAAAAGAATAGATTCAATTCCAAAGCTTCTGACGTTTGTGTTGCCCCCATTCATGGAACCATAATCATTTCTATGAGGAGAAACTGGGTACTAGAAACTACCACAAAGAGGATCAATTTGTGTGCCTTATGTGAACCATAAAGATACAATTTCAGCTCTATGCCAATTCTATGTATCGGGTGTTTGAGTGTGAGTGTATGTTGGGGGTGGGGGAATGTTTGTAGCATGCACAACTAATTGTAATTTATTTCCGAACGATTGGTGTAGTGGATAATAACTTAAATTTACTACCTAATAACTTAAATTTATAACATAACTAATTGTAATTTAATGTTTGAGTTCAAGTTTCTATAGTTACAGTAGTTTGGTGAGACTAAACTTACTTTTCAACATTTAGAACACTCAATAAGACCTTAACTTCAGTTCTGACGTAGGTACAATGCAGTCTCCTGTGAATAATCATATGATGTTGAGGGACAATGCTTAATGAAGGATATGTGAAGAAACCTATTTATATATCTATTAATGTACCCAAAAAAATATTAATTGTAATTTGGAGTTGAAACATACAAGTTCGGATTTGCATATATATATATATATATATATATATATATATATAGAATTAAGAGATAATGAGATTTGAGTATCTTTTTCAAAATTTATTTGATTTTAAATATTATCTCTAAATTTATCCTCCTTTAAGTCCTCTTTTTCATTAAATTGTTGTCTATAAGTACACATTTTAAATATTTTTAAATTCTTTCTAAAATGTATTTCATAATTATCCCGACCATAAATAGTGCATACTTATTAGAATGTGAGATTTTCAAAATTCCTTTTGATAATTGTGTATCATTTGAATTTTGAAATTTCATATATATATATATATATATATACACACACACACACACACACAAACGTAATACAATGACATCAAACAGTAACACACTCAACAAAATAATAATAATATCAAACAGCGACATGTTCAACAAAAATATTTGTGTTACTGTTTGATGTTACTATTTTTTTGTTGAATGTATTACTATTTGATGTTACTATTTTTTGTGTTAAGTGTGTTACTATTTGATGTTACTCTTTTTTTTGTTGAGCGTGTCACTATTTGATGTTACTATTTTTTTATTAAGCGTGTCACTGTTTAATGTCACTGTATTACGTGTGTGTGTATGTGTCTATATATATATAAAAGGAATCTTGAAAGTTTTACATTCTAATCTTAAAAATTTCACATTCAATTAGGTATGCACTATTTATGATAGGGGTAAAAAGATTTTTATGAATTTTTTTTTTAGCATATGTACTTCTATTTTAATTATTTTAAAAATTATATTTTTATCTTATTAAATTTTTGGGGGTACCGATCTTCCTAAGTCCCTAGAATTAAAGGTCCAGAAGGGGCCATGCAGGGCAACCAATGATTTGTGCGGCCCATGTGCTGGGCCAATAGGCAGTTTACCTATCGGGCTAGGCGGGCCTGGTCAACCATTTCAGAGAAGAGACAGACTTCAACTGTCCAGCGCTGCTTGGTCATAATGGCCCTAATGGGCCTATCTCTGTTTTCAAATGAAATAAGCACTTTTTTTGGGGGTTTGCAAATGAAATGACAGAAGCACGCCGTCGTAAGGAAATCATGAGCTGCCAACTAAGCACCTGGACCAAATTAACTGGGAATTTTAACGGTGGTGGTAACCGTATCAAAAAGTTATAATTTTTTGAGATTAAATTTTAAATTTTTTGAAATATAAGTTGCAACTTCAAAAGTTATGATCCCTCAGAAAATATTGAGATTGATATTAGATTTTTCATGATCGATCATGTGTGTCTATGATCGATTATGACCTTTATTGAACAGTTGTAATCTCTTTTTTTATAATTATAATTTTACCTAACAAAATAGTAAATTGATGGTACAAATATTGAAATTTTTGTTTTTTTTAAGATCATATGCTTGTTTGTACGTCAAGAAAATATGAAACAAAATGCAAGAGAGAAAGACAACTAAAAGTGGTACTTTTATCTAAGGTCAAACCTAAAGTTAGAAAGAGGGAAGAAAAAGTGATCATGGCTGCCAATATTAAAGCAAAACTCACTTTTTACCCTGGAAAATTGATGTCATATAGCACTTTAAGGGCTTGGTGAAAAAGTGATACATCAACCCCTTTTGCAATGTACTTATGGGGAAAAGAGGCTCCTTAAAATTTAATGTTTGACCTTCACTTCTCCAATATTGCATATGTGATAACGTTGAGGGTTAGTGTGAGAAATGGATGAGTCGTAAATTATTTATCAATTGTTGAGTCTCAAAGTAGATTGTTTGGCTTTGATCGAACCGTAAAAAAAATTAGTTAAAGTACGTGTAACTTGATTCAGACACATTTGACTGTAATTTAAAAAAAAAATAATAATAATATTGCGTATGTGACACCAAATTACAAGTTCATAAGACTCAATTTTGAGCTTCCCAACTTGCATTGCCCATACAAAGAAAAATCAATACCAATACTTACATGGTTTTATCAAAATCACACCTAGCTCTCCAAATTCTGATATAAGTCTTCTTTAATATTAACATAAATTAAGAATGAGAATACAAGTTGAACTATGCAAATTAAAATCTCAAACCCGAGCTTTTAAATCTTCTTACGAGAACTCTGATTTATTTCCAGAATCTTAAAACAGTTGACTTTGATGTCTATTTAGTAAGATTGGGTCACAATTGCATTACTATAAATATTGATGCACAAACTTTAGACGATTTGCCTGCCTGGTTGACGAATCAAAGACATTTGCCATTGCCCATTTTATTACAAATAATATTATACTTATCAAAATTTTAATTAATTTGTTTGTTGGTAATTGGATTAATAGGTCTTAGTTAATTTCGTTCGCTAATCATACGATGGTTGCCAACAAATCGTATCATTTGGTATTTGAAAATATTGAAACAATAAAGGGTAAAAATGAAAGTCAAGCAAGCAAGGAGATTCCATCGTCTTCCTCCTCCAGAAACGAACAAGTGTGTTCAAGTCCTCGACGCCAATCATCGGAACTTACAATCGTCAGCCCCATCTCACATGGGAACTGGCGACAGGCAGCCATTTCCACCCCCTGGCTGTCAGATCACATCGTCGGCGCCGCTTTCAGAGCCACCGTCGTATGTACGGTTCCTAAATTGCCGAACTGGAAGGACCAAAAGAAGAGGGTGAATTTTTTGAAATATAATTTATAAGATCGATTATAAAATTTTATAATTAGAGTAATAAAATTATTACACAAGTTATAATCTTTAAATTATATTTTTTACAAGTAAAATTATAACGGGAAATACTATCAAACTCATTGAGGACAGTTACTTAGTCTGTTTTCAACCAACAAGACCGACCAATGAGAGGCCCCTCCCACAGTATCTATCCTTTTAGGATCAGATCAAGAGGTTTTTATTCTAACAAAACTGTTATTACTCTACTTCTTCTTTCTCGTGAAAATTCTCTCTCTAAAAATTATAATTATAATTAGAGTATTTAGGATCAATCACCAATAATTTTTATCTATGGTAAAATTTAGAATTACCCAGAAAAGATAAGCAACATTGCGTAATGATGTGAAGTTAATCATCATTTTGACATCAACTAATAATCAGCACGTTTTTATTTTTCCCATGGTCACCTTTGGGGTTTAACCGGGCAGTAAAAAGTTGTTTTTTTGGTGACTTCTATTTTTTATTGTTCAAGATACATGTAAATTTTTTATATTTTATTATTTTACTTTAGCTTAAATTTTTAAAGGTTACTAATTATAAGAAAATCAAACATGATCAATAATGGAGAAAAAAAAAATATGTATAGAATATTTACACATCTTGTTGTAATGGGTAGAAAATAGTAGGTTTTCAGTAGATTGAATGTCCAAAAGACTATATAAATGTATTAGTAATGATATTTGTTTGTATAGGACTTGATTTTATTTCCGGGGCGAGAAATATATAAAATACATATCAATATTATGCATATTTATTGTCTATACTTGTAAATTAAATAGTGATAGATCTCTTTAGAATTTATTATTATCTTGTCACTCCTCTCATAGAAAAAATTACTTAAAATATCTAACTTGAATTGAAACATACGGCGATAATGAGATCGCAAAATTTTATTCATTAATTCTTTTGTCAACAATGTAATACTAATTCTTTAATATATCACTTGGAAGATGAGTATTTGACCATAAGATTATTATAAAAGTATAAGCTAAAAATAATACCATAGCATGACAATTCTTCCTCTTCTAGGTTTCACCCTTTTTTGGACAAATGAAACAATTTCCCTACCTCCTTCATGTCACCCTTGTATTTCAAGCCCTCTACCTTGGTTAAAGAATTTTTTATCTAATACAGATTGTTTTTTTTTTTTTGAAATTTTCCATGATTGCGAGTAGTCAAAGTTTTAATCCAAATTTCTCCTTATATTAATTCAAGCACTTTAATGATGGCAAATTTAACGTTAAGGGTAAGTGTTAATAGAATAAGTTGTAAATTTAGATGTCCTGAAGGATTAGGTCATGATAAATTTATGACACCATGAATATCTTAGTTCTGATATGAATAACCGATTTTTAATCGGACAAAAAATGAGATTAATTTAGATGCACAAAAGTTAAATCGGACACCTCTAACAGCTGAACTAAAAAAAATGATGGCAAATTTCAAACCACCAATGACCCTTTTTTGATTGAGCATATAGTATGCTAGTTAATGACTAATGTGTAAAGTTTTTATTACAAATTTCTCATTATATTGATTCAAGCACTCCAATGATGGCATAGTTCAAACAACTACGGACCCATTTTGGTTAAGCATATGGTATGCTAGTTAATGACAATTACTTTCCTAGCTATAGGGATAGGTATATAGACAAAAAGAAATAGAAAGAAATAAGGACTTCAAATAAAGAAAATAAATAATAGTGTTTGATTATTTTTGTGGATAAATTATGCGCATCAAAATGTATATAAAATCATATGTAGTTATCATATCAGTGAATCTCATAACTAATTTAACGTCTATAAATAATTTAGTGCAATCTTTTATATGCATAGCATTGCTCCATTTTTGCACCACATATTTTTTGCAACAGTAATAGAAACTTCGGTAACAGATTTCAAAGATGAGAGGTCAATGAAATATTTCCCCCAACACACACACAAACAAAAATAAAAATAAAAAGAAAGAAAATAAAAAAGGCAAAAGTTATTTGCACTAATACTACCCCTCTCTCTCTCTCTCTCTCTCTCACCCACCCACCCACACTCACACCCACACCCACACCCACCCACACACACACAGAAGAAGATAAAGAGGTTCTTTTGGGGGTTAGGAGGAGTGCTAGAGAAAGATGATGTAATGGGCTTCATGATAATTGTATCCAAGTAAGAGAATGATCAAAAAACTCTTGAACACCCCTTCTTGAGAATTAGCAACGATTACGTTAGATTTGTAGCCCTTCAAAGAAAACACCCACCCTGCAGTAATCATCATGTCCTCTAACCCCTCTCTCTCATCATTATTCCCTCACTTGCATCATCACCTCACCATCTTTTACCATCAACCAAACAAACCAACACTTTCAACAACCTCAAAGATCAGGACAAGAAAGAGGAAGAAGAAGAGAGAGAAGGTCTCACGAGGATGATGATGATGGATCCAGTGAAGAAGAATAAAGAAACCCTAATTCCCGTATCCAGTACTGTACTTGGAATGAAGGGTATATCTTCTCCTTCCCTAAGGATTATCAACATCACTTTCTCCTACCTCTCTTCTCTCTTCTCGGGGATTGAAGCGTAATGGTCCGATGTTTGCTAGATCAAGCAAATCTACATAAGTTTGAGAGTTTTTATTATGTATATGGTTTGTTGGTTCGCATATACAATTGTAGGAGTTTCGGGTAGGTACTGTTTGGATTAGAGTTTGGTGATTGAAGGAGATGCCTTGATCATGGAATGTCATGTTTTGGTGAGTTTCTGTTTCCAGAGAGTATGCTGATCTCTCTCTCTCTCTCTCTCCTCTTTCTCATTCTTGTACAGTTTAAGAATCATTTCTATGTTTCTTTTTTGTTGTTTGTTTGCCTTAAGGTTGTATGTCTGCAAGTTTCTGAAAACATAGAGAGGTAAATATGTAGTTTCCATTTGTATGTATGGCAATAAATGTTCTTGACGACATAGTAGTTGTAATCTATGGAGATATTTCTATTTGGATGATCATTCAGACTCTTATTTTCATGATACCAGATCCATCATAAAGTTAGCTACTTATCTGCAACTAGGGTTTGATGTTAGTCGGGGATTCAACTAGTTTGGTTTCATATTTAATTAGTTTGAAACTAAATTTTTTTATCTGAATAAAGTATTTTCATACATCTCACCTTGCTTAGTTACATATGATGTAAATCAATTCCATTAAAACAGTTGTGCAGTGACATGGTTGTGGGTTTACATTTTTCTAGTAGCTGCTTCACTGATGTGTGCAGCTTCAACACTTCATTAATTGTCTAGTTCATACACTAATTTTCCACCCTCTTTTTAAGAAATTTGTCTAGGGTGCTCAACAGTGCAAACCACCCTCCTAAGATTTGAGGCTTTTGTTAGATTACGGATGTTTAGCTCTCCTATACAATTGTGCGGGGAAAAATGCGTACTTGTGTTGGGATACATAGCGGATTGTGAGATCTCGAACACATATCCCAATTTCGACTCTTTCTTCTACCAGGTGCAGATTTACTGTACATTAAATTTGTTCAAACACTCTTCAATGAAATTTTACCTTCCAAAAATATATAAATATATATGTGTGTGTGTGTAAACACATGATAGCATATGCAGAAGCATATTGTATGAAGTATAATACAGTTGTGGCAACTCAAATTTTAGCCTTGGGTTCTGGATCCTGCTTACTCTTGGTTTCTAAGACTTATTTGTTGCATAGTAATTGAAATGATGGCTTATCTGTTGTTGGGCACCACCATAGTGGTACGTTGTCCCTCATTTTCTTGAGTTTCTTAACAAAAAAATGATTGTGTCGCTTCAGTCAATTAGTTGTTTAATGGTAATTCACACTGGGTTATCAAAACAATCCAAATTCTGATCCTTAAAGCAACATTTCCAGAACCATTAGCTGTTCCATTCTTTTTCTTTTTTTGGTCTTTTCGAAAAATTATTCCTCTGTCCTTCTTGTTGGGGTCATGATCTAACTTGTACAGCTACAATTGTGTTTTTAGCAATTGAGAATCATCTTGAACATATGTTTTTTATGCTCACGATCACCCACATAATGTCCTGATAGAGTTAAACTTACAATCTCGAGATATTAACTACTGAAATCTTACCATTTGAGCTAATCTTAACGAGTTAAATTATGTTATTTTTTTCCTCTGAATGTCATTTTGTTGCTCGACTTACCTCAATACACTGTACAACTCAATTTGACCTCTTTAAATTGTTTACTTGAGAGTTCCTTCTGGAGTCAACTGCTGTGTATGATTATCTTCTTGACTCAAAGATCATCTCATCCCAATGCAGAAGTCACTCTGACGCTATATATATATATATATAGATACACACACACACAATCGAACACTACATTACACACTACATTACAAATAAAACTGTGCCGCCCACATTTGTGTCTTGTTTTACATACATTGTATTTTGAGTGAGTTTTATTGCAAAAGCAGCAGGGGGGGCTCAGGATGCGGCACAACCCTATACAACAGTGTAGACAAAAGGGACTGTAATTTTTATCGGACCGGAAGGAGGATTAATCGCGGTGTGCATTAATTGACCGAACACCCCTAACCGTTGAACAAAAAAAAAAGGGACCTTGATAATCTCAAAGGCGAAAGGGAGCAGTTACACCTGTGTACTTTTTAGTTGAAAAAATTTGGAGGAGGAAGGGGCCTTTGTTGGTCCTTTATTTCATTCTCTACAATTAGCTCTAACAATTCTAACCACATTGCGCAAACTCGATACGGTGTATGAAACGAAAGTAGGGGATTTGAGTTTAACTTTTATAAGTTTGAATGATAAATGGGTGAATCAATTAAATCCTTAAAAAAATGGATTTGACAAGAAATTTGTTAAACATAACCCAAATTTGTTAAACACGACTCATACAATTTATACTTGACTCGGCCTCGAATATACACAACTCGTCACTTTTTTCTATAGCTGCCATCTTAGAAGAGTCACTCACTTTATAGTGTTGTCACTCGTTTTTTCTACAGCTGCCTGTTGCCCTGCAATTTGGACATTTTTAATCGGTTCTTTGGATTTAACCATGTTTGGTAAATATTCTCTGAAGTTTTTAATGTGGGTCTTTGATGCGACTTTAGTGTAGTAGACTGTTTTATCAAACAATTTTTTCTTATAATTTCTAGTTTTTCTGTGGACGACGTACTTGCAAGAAATCTGTTAGTGTTTGGTTCTTTCACAGCCTTATTTGGCATGAATGCTATGTCATACTACGACACTAATATCACCAAGTCTTGAGTATAATATTCATGAGTCTAACTATGACTTAAATAAATTTTGACACGACTTAGATAAGACAGGATATGAAATGATTTAGATGATTATGTGTTGAATAAGCTTTGACATAAAATAATTTAAATAATACACGAACCCGACATCGACTCATTGACAGTATGCCTACAATTTTTAATCTTCCAAACGTCGACCACACATTAACAAGCCTAAACATAGGAGACCGCTTGTGCAGCATTAGATAGGATGGACAAATTCTAATTTACAGAAGCACATATTCAAATTTAAAAGAAGACTAATTCAAATTTAGAGAAGGGTGAATTATGATCTTTGATTTTTTAAAAGCATGTAAAATCTAATCATTTGAGATTTTAGTTTCGACATTATTTTTAGCATGTTTTAATTCAAATTTAAATTTGAATGAGATTCAAAAATACTCTAAGTCTATAATTATCGGAATTAGTTTGATTATTAATTCTGGCATGATCATACCTAAATATAAGTTGTTATTATTATTATTATTATTTTTAGTATAACGATTAGGGGTGTTTTGGATAATTTATGCAAGGTCATTCGTGATATGATTTTAAGGAATTGTCAAGATTCAGTTTAGAACATTTGAATTTGCGATTCATTTGAATACAAATTCAAGATATTTAAATGAGCAATGCTATTGGAACACAATGAGTTGTCACAAATGATATGATAATGAATTCATTTAATGCTACAATGAGACTCATCATTAAATACATTTCAGTATCACTTTATTGGTGATAACTTTTTCTTTTTTTTTGGTCAATCAGATTATATTTCTATTATTTGAAAATAATGAAGTTTACATGAATCAAAGTAATTATAGACTACTTTAACAGAAAAACACAGATCAAAAGAAAGCACCCTATAGTAAAGTAAAACACACGAGCCAAAATCATCCTACTCCCTCACGTGCTTCCTTTTCGCACATCCTTTCCAAAACCTCAGTAGGCCACCACATCCAGTCAGGAGAAAGCATATTCCTGCTTTTCTGTTTCGCAATCCAATGTACAATCTTATTGTTTTTTCTACTCACATATTGTATTTCAATCTTAGGAATCAAAAGTATGTATTCCCAAATATCCCTCAGGATAACCTCAATCTCCCTCAACAAACAATTATTACCATTATTCAAAGCATCAACACATGCTTTTGAGTCTGACTCCACTATTAATGAAGGATACCCTGCATCTATTGCTCTACAACAAGCCTGTCTAATGACACATGCTTCCACTATTATGATTGAGTTTGCAACAAGCTTACCTGCACTTCCCTGTATTAAGATTCCTTCACCGTCTCTAAAGACTACTCCAAAGGCCCCTCTTTTCTGATCTTGCAACCAAGCTCCATCACAATTAACTTTTATCCAACCCTTTAGTGGAGCTTTTCATACATCTACTGTACTCTCATTCTTCTTACCATTATCATGCTCATTCATAACACAACCCCTCTATTCCTCAACGGCAAAGATAGTTTGGCTTATCACTCCTCTGGGCAAAATCTGAACCTGATTATATACCCAGTTATTTCTGCATTTCCATATAACCCACAATAGTGAAACTACTAGTGTCTGATGACACAATCCTTCCTCACCTTTACCCTGCTGTTTCAGCACCTCCAAAACCCACTCTTCAAACCATGTTATCTTCTGTCTATCAACAAATATCTTTAGAGGAGAATCTTTCCAAACTTCTCCAACCCAGGAACAAAGTAAAAATACATGCTCTATAGTCTCCTCCATCTCTCCACAGATAGGACATAAGAGAGATTTCATAATTTTTCTTCTCCAAAGATTCCAATTAGTAGCCAAGGCATTTGACACTGCCCTCCACACAAACAATTTAATTTTTGGCAGAGCACTAATTTTTCAAACAACCTTCCATTGTTCCCCTGGGATCATATAAGAGGAAGAAGCAGAAGCTTGTCCTTCATTACAGAGGATAGCTGAAGTCAAACTATTATAACCACTCTTCACTATATACTACCCATTCATAGTACCACACCATCTAGCCTTATCATCTTGCTAGGTAAAACTAGTGGGTAAACTTAAAATGATTTCTAAAATAATAGGAGAGAAGAGACACTTAACCAAATTCAGATTCCACTTCATCTGTGGGAAAAGAATCAAATCCTTCACCCAGATCAACTGACTATGCTTTACATTGGGAATTTCCTTATAACCGGGCACCCAAGGATCTTCCCATATTCTGGTCTGCTCTCCATTTCCTATAAGCATACTATACCATTTTTTCAGGACATCTCTTCTAGCCAACAAACTCCTCCAAATCCATGAGCTATTTGTTCTTATATTGGCATCCCAAATAGAAATATTATGAAAATACTTCTTTTTCAAGATCCTTACGCATAAAGCTTCGGGGTTTTGAATCATTCTCCCAACTTGCTTAGCCAACAAAGCCTCATTGAACCTCTCCAAATCACGAAATCCCAACCCCCCATCCTCCTTTCTTCTTGTCAACATATCCCATTTTTCCAATGTATCTCTCTTTCCCCATTGTTCTTACTCCACCAAAATCCAGAGATTTTTGTAGTTAACTTCTAACAAAAATTAACTGAGAACTTAAAGATAGTCATTGCATATGAGAGAATGACTTGTACCACAGATTTGATCAAGACTTCTTTTCCAGCGTGATTCAGTAGATTCTCCTTCCATCTTGCAATTTTCATCAGAACCCTTTCAAGGTGATAACTCATTATGTCTCAAAATTATATCTCAATATCATTAGTGTATTTAAATTCGAAGTTTGGGTTTACAGGTTGTTGCACTTTGGGCTTAGGGGGCTAATTGGGCCGGACATAAACTTTGGACTTTGGGCCGGACATAGTCTTGCATAGGAGTTCCGATTCCAGATCTGTACATACACGAATCCCTGATTCTCTCTCATCTCTCTCTCTCTCTCTCTCTCACACACACACACACACACACACACGAACGAAACTCTAATCTTTCCCTCGCTCTCTCTCTCTGACCTGCACACAAGCGAGTCAATCTTCTAGTTTCTATAATGTGCCTAGGGCTTCTCTGCGACTGAAGCGAAGACGGTGCTGTCTCGAATATCATCTGTCCACGGTTGTCATATGCGATTGATTCTTTTGGTAGATATATTTTATTGATTGATCGATCAGTGGTCTTGGGTTTTTATAGCTTTTGATTCTGGAATGGCAGAGACCTCGAGGTCTCAAGTTACCATCACTTTGGGACGCAGTGGTCAGGTACGCCATCAAAGTCCATTGCTCCTCTCTTCGTGGAAAGTTAGGGTTTTCTTAATTGATTATCTAGGGATGCAGATTCTCTAAGTCAAACACAAATGGTTTTGCAACTCTCTATATTGGTTCTGTTGAATTTTTTTTATGGGTGTGATTGTTAGAGTGCTTCGATAATATGGAGTTATGTAACTATTGTAGAGTGGCTTTTACATTGTGGGCATTTGTTTTCTCACAGGTGGTGAAGAGGGCTGGACCTGCATTAGACAATTCATTTTCAGATTCGCAGCCAGCAGTTGGAAGTAAGCGCTCGGTTAGAGACAGATTGGGAAATAATGTAGATTCGACCACCCAAATCAACAGCAAACGGTTTGTTTTAGGGCTTCGGACAAGATTGTAGATACTTTGCTATGAAATTCTGATGTACTATGTCAATCAGGCCTTCCAATTTTTGTAGGCCATTCAAACAGATCCATAGTGATTGACAATAATGTTTGCTTATATGTTGAAATTCACCAATGTTGTTCTAATAGCTTGTGTTTCTAGAGAACTGAATTATTTTAACTGAAATTGCTATTTTGAGTTGACAAATGAATGGTTAAATGGGTCGGTAACACTTGTTATGTATTTTAATCTTCTTCTGCAGACAACGTGGAGATGGTAGTAAATTGAGTTTAAATGCTGCACAGGGTGTGGATGGTAATAGATTTGCTCAATAGTGTTGCTGTGATATTGTATTTCTGATTTTTGAACCAACTCCTCAAATACTAATGTTATTGCCTTCAAATTTACAAAGATATGCATCTTGGTAGAGATGACCTCCGATACAAAATCCTGCGAAAAAACGTGCTTAGGCATACCCAAAGCAATGACCAGCAGACTGGAATGGACCTTCGTCAAATGTTGTCAAGGCCAGCTCAACCTTCAACAACCAGTTTAGGTACACAGCATCGCATTCTGGAGCCCAGGGATGCTAGACAGCATGTGCCTGAGCCCAAGGAAATCAGACAGCACTTGCCCGAGCCAAAGGAAGTTAGACAGCGCATGCCCGAGCTAAACAGTGGTAGTTTACTGGGGCGAGTTCCTTCTATGAGAAGTGCAGAAGCTTTCCCTCTGATAGACTCAATGAGAAACTCTTATTCTCCCTGGACTTTAGACCGCTTAAGACGAAGATCACCTGATGGGGTTTTAGGTTCTTCTAGAGCGCTCTCAATGGGCACTTCCAGGGGTCTCTCCCCATCAAGGAGAGAGGAAGAGCTATACAGAAAGCCATTGAGCAGAACATATGATGATGTTAGAACAGCTGCATATTTGAGCAAAGAGGTGTCTGATTTCTCGAGACCCATGCGAGCTGCATCTTTTATGACAAGCCCAGCTCTGCCTGCTGGATATACGAAGCCTGTGCCACCCTTGCTAGCTGCACCTCCTCCGGTCAGCAACATACAGAAAAGTTCATATAGAGTACACACTACTTTCCTTTTTACATTTGTACTTCCTTAAGTTTTCCCCTGGAGTTAAAGTTGCAGCTTTGTATTACTTGGATAGATACTTCATATGATAGCCTTCCATATATTTTCTTCAATCAAATTCATCGCCTGTCACATTGAATTATGTAACTTCCGTACGATGATTTGAAGTCACATTTAACAGAAAATAGGGCATCAAGAAGAATCACGGAATTTGATTCATATAGTCCATGCTAACTAGTTGACATAAGGCTCTGTGTTGAGTTGAGTATATTGATCTTATGAAGTGTAAAAGAAAGGACAAATGTGATGAATAGCATAAGAAAGTTAATCTTGTTATGAGATTGCTCCAGCATGTGAAATTAGGATTGTTGAGTTTTAGGTTGTGCTGTGAAAAGATTTGCAAGAGAGATGCAGCTATGAATTTAAGTTGTTCAAATTGGGAACAGAATGTATTGGGCAAGTTGTAAGTCTCAGTCTCTGGCATGTTTCTTGGCTTATATGATCACCCTGTAGATTAGCTTTGAGATGGTTTCCCCTGTATTAGGTAGTCGGAGTACAACGGTAGTACGTGTTCTCCAAGCACCCTTAGGCCTTAAGTTTTAGTATTGGAATAGAATTGGCCTAGTAAGCTGGAATTGCTTAGAAAACTAATCAAATCTGTACATGCATGTTTTTTATTTTTCTACTAAAAAAGTTTACATGATAAAAACTTAAAAATCTAAGACTGGGGAATACTTGATGATTGTTCATTTTGAACCACATACAAAGGATAATCTTGAGTTATACTAAGGTTTTCAATGATATTTACCATGAGTATCCGACATATGTTGTTTAGGAAGTGATCACACTTTGGAATTTTGTAATACTTGCTACAGTTTGTATTATTTTGGTTGGAAAAAAATGCTCAGAATTTTGAAGATAGGAGTGAGTTAGTTGAAGTTTTATGGAATTGTATATATTCATTTTGGCATCTCTTTGGGCCCCAATCACTAAAATTTTGAGGGAATTCCACTTTTTGGTATTTTGGGAGAATGAAGCGCTGTTTGTGATTTATAGACAGCCCAAGTTGATAGCTTTTAGCCCTTTTGCTTTATATGCTTCTATCACTTTCTTCTTTTTGTTTCATTGAGGTTGGATCTTTTGTTCACCCATAGTGCTTTGTGTAATGTTTTTTATGATCGTATTAATAAAAATCAAAAGGTGATCACCATTGGTATGATCCCCATTAGAATTCTGGCAGTAGAGTTGGATTATTATTGTTGATTGGGTGCATGTTGGGAACTTGTTTGGAATTCATCCTTGCTATTTGGAATCAGGTTTGGGTGGCTAAGGACATTAATGCCGTGTAAACTAAGCTATTGGGCAAGTTGATGGGCCAGAACTTTTTTGCCTTTGCATGCCCATCAAAGATGCTAGGTTCTGAATATTCTGTCGCAGATTGTATGAACTTAGTTGTGGATCACCATCCTTTTCATAATATCTATGATTTGCAATACAAAGACACACATTCCATGTTTTCAGAATATTTGTTAACTTCTGGCAAAGCAGAGATGATGGTACTTTACCATTTTGAAATTATCTGATTGACTGCAACTAACTCTTTCACCTTGGAGGTTTGGTTTTCTTTGTTTTCATCCTCTTCTTCCTATTTTAATGTTTTCAGATATTGAATGCATGATTTTTGCCATGCTAACTGTTGGTTATGCACATGCATGTGCTGACTATTAATCTTTTTCATGTTGCTGAATATCTTGTAGGTTAATGAAAAACTGACTGTTGATAGCTTGTTGCAGTCGTTGGGCTTGCAAAAGTATGCCATTTATTTCAAAGCAGAGGAAGTATGTAAATCGTAACCTGTAATTACCTTTCTCTTAAATCCCTTTTTACTTGTTTCTTATCTAGTATACTGTGATTCTTTGAATTTTATGATTGGTTGCAAGTCTGTGTATAATGAAGCATAGAAGTCATTTATAATATACCCACAGCATATTTTTTTTATTTTTAGCATGATCTGTAAAATAGTATAATCGTATTTTTAAACTTTGAATTCTCCCTCTTACATGTAAGGGGCATGTACCAGAAGACCAGGTGATTTGGTTATCTACGAATTTGAACCAGTTGTGTTCCAAGAGCAGTAGTAGTCTTGCATGGGTCGTAAACACAAACATTATGTAACCTGATTCTATAGTTGTATTTTTCACCTAATTCATGTTTAACTTTCCTCTATGCTGGTCCAACAATCCTCTGCAAAATGTATATCTCTGCGTACTTATTGAATTCTAGAATAATTTCCGCTTGTGCTGAATAATTCAATATTTGATGAAGTTTGTCATTATGAATCAATCTTTGTTCTGCAGTTGGGGACAGCTTGTAGTTGCAAAGTGACACAATGAGACAACGTATGCTAAATGTTCTTGCTTGGACTGTCATTAAAACCTTCTTGCTTGGACTGTCACACTGTAACATAAAGAACGGATTTGGATGGTTCTATTAGTTAAAACACATCTAGTTTCACAATTTATTTCTGTGTCTACCGCACTTTCACCATCTCCCTACTTCAGCACCTTGAATTGATTGGACGAACACTATGTAAATGTCTCTGCACATGTCTATGCATTCCTTTTTTTTTTTTAATAGGAAACAAAACTTCTTGTATTAAAAATTCATAAACATATCAAAACTGTTGGATAAGAAACCCAACTAATAAAGGAGAAAAAAAGAGCAAAATTACCCAAAGGAAATACATAAAAGCCTATAAATCGCATAGAAAGCCTATAAGAATGGCATTTTGGTTCCTTATCCTAGCTTGGTATGACATTGAAATATAATGTAGAAACAAACGAAAGGGATTCCTTATTTCATTCCTGTCATATATTTTGGGTTGATTGGAAGAAGTAATTAAGTTTCATCCTTCAGTTCACTGATAGGCTACAAATTTGTGTAATAGAAATTGCATCTCATTCATAAGAAATATTATCAGTTATCCCAGTTGGGAGTATATTGAGGCATAAAACAATTATGTGACTACATAAATAAACTTCAAGGCATCAACTCACAGTTACCTTTTGTGAAAAAATAGACCACTGGGTGCTAGTTTTACTGGTTTTGAATTACTGCCGTGGTGGGAATGGGCTTGTGCCGTTGGTTCTTGTCTCAATAATCGATTAGGTTTATCTTATTGTTTAGATATTCCGAATTTAAATCTCACCGGCAATGGGTAGGCTTCATGCTTGAGTTCTTAGTTTGTGTTGTATTCCATATACATATTTTCCTAAATGTTCTGTACTAAGCTGCATAAGGACATTTCATTTAAAGCTTCAACTTATGATTTATATTATATGCCTTTGATTCATGAATTTACTCGAGATGAAAAAAACTGATGGAAATGCCAATCTCACCCCCCTTCCTTTCTCAAACAAGCTGTAAATTTGGTGGTTTCCAGTAATTTGCAGTAAAGGAGAACTATTACAATTATCCTTTTGATCAAGCTGAATCCCAATGAATTTGATTTATTCGACAGGTGGACATGACTGTACTGAGGCAGATGGGAGACAATGACCTCAAGGACATGGGAGTTCCTATGGTATAATATCTTCCCTCTTATGGTTACCAAATCTGTATTTTTAACCTCATGCATGAAAGTTCAATCACTGAATATGGTTCCAATTAGGGGGCCAACTGGGTTATTATTGTGTCGAAGTGTATGTATTTTGGTGATAGGGTCAACCCAAATATACACAATTAACTAATCATTGCAAAATATCGAAACCGTACATGATCTAACAAACAGGAACCTGCTTATTGTTCAGGTGACACGAGATGACTTATATAACCTGTCTAATAAATAGGTTGTGTTGGATCAAGTAGGTTCAGCAGGTTGCCAAGGTTTTATAGTTAGCTGAAGAAATGCAAGATGCATGAATTTTGTGTTTTAACTTAGACTCAATTTTAGGCTTCTCCAATGGTCAACAAACTCTAGGTCATCACTTTCTTGTTTTATAGTCATTATCACGTTGAACCCAGTTTCTTTTTGTTTCATTTTGCTTAAATCGCAGGGACCAAGAAAAAAAATTCTGCAAGCTCTTCAGCCTCGTTCCAAACGGCAAGTGTGATAATAAGTATATCGCAGTTGACAGCATATCCATGGATAAGTGTACTTTTCCTTTCAATTTGTGTCAGAAGGTCGTGCTTGAAATCGATTCATCAATGTTACATGCCATAAATTTTTTCAATGTAAGATATATTCTATTTTGTTTGTGATTCCAACAGCCGGCTTAGATCTCATGAGACCCGCCTACTATTACAACGAAAAAAGCCCTGCCCTTTTCCTTCGCTACTAGGAGAGTAAGCAACTTCTATTAGTATTAGCTTTTTATATTATCATGTTACCTTCTGTATTGCGGTTGGGAGTCTATAATTCCCTTAGAAAACTGGGTTCAGAACCATTCTTTCTGACTTAAAAAGATTAGTTAAAATGTTTTTTAGTTCGTAATAAGCTAATACTGAAGTGTTTTGTGTGAGCCTACATTAGGAGATAGACAAGACCCGACAGGTATACAGAAATATGATGGTTGTTCAAGGTTTTGACTAGACCTCATGTATTTGGTTGTGGCTTATACCCATGTAACTTGTGTTCTGGCTTTTGTGTAGTCATTTGGAACTAATAATTTTCAAGGTTTGTGGGTTTATTTTTTCATTGGGACTCATCTAGGGTGATGATGAAACACCGTCTTATTATATTTTATTTTGGACCGGCTCATTAAGGGTTGGATCATTATATGTTCAAGGGTTAATTATAAAATGTTTTCTTGTACTTTGGGTAGTTTTAATTTCAACAAATAGTCTTTTTTATGTTAGAATATTTTGTAATTAACTCTTATAGTTATTTTTAGACAATAAAAACTTTCTGAAATTAGATATGTTAAATTCACATGATCTCTACTTTCTTGAAAAGAGATAATTACCCTTGCACCTATTTTTTTGTTATACCAAATATTCATACAAAATATCCATACTTTCTTTTTTAACCTTTACACACTTCCATCTGCCCCTATCTCGGATGGTTAATTCTCATTCGCTTACAGAAACCCTCCCTTCCCTTTGGTGTTGTGAGGCGAACGTTTTCTTATATTTTTGTCTTTGTTTTATCGTTTCCTTATTTTTTTTAGGGACAAACTTGGTATCTCAAGAAAAAAATTTGAAAAATAATGTACATGACGAAGGGTGTAATAGTTCTTTTAAGTGTTCAACTATTGTTGTTAGTGAATTTAGTTCACTTACAGTAATGTTATGTTGATTAAATTTAGTGGGGAAGTAAGCGGGTTCTGATTACATTCATCCTGCCAGATAAAAAATCTCCATTCTAGATTCAGGTTGAAATCCAACTCATTTATGTCTCCCTGCATTGGGGTAAGCTCGTCTACATTTGAGTTTTTTTTTTATATTGTAGTGACGAGAATCTGGTGCACTGAGTTGTTCTTTAGATGCAAGAAATTTAGCATGGTTTGAGGAAGGTTGGCCAAGCGCAATTTTGCCGGAATATAATTCATTGATCATTGGATAGTCTTCGACGGCCCGGCACCTTTTCAAACTGGAAATTAAACCGTGGGCTAATTAATAATTTGTAATTCAATTTACTTCAGGTAAAAAGTTTTAAAATAACAAATGGGGGTATTTTTTTATTCCAAATTCCAGCCAAAGCATGGTATCAAAGGATTTTGGAATTTCACACGTCTAGATGATGATGTTCAGATTCTAAATTAAGCCCATTTGTTGTTTTTTTTTTTTTGGATGTCCACAAAAAATAGAGATTGATGATTGATCCCTAAAGTTTAGCTGTCCCTTTTCTTTTATTGTTTGAACAACCATGTTTAGTTGTCCAATTGTTTGTAGTTTGTTTTGGACTATATGGTTGGAATTATATCTTAGTATAGCGACAAAATACTCGTAATAAATAGTCTCTTCCCCTCTTCAAAAAAATAATAAATAATAGTTTTTTCTTATTAAACTCTTCCATGTGACCTATGTAACCAATTCTATCATCTTTGTTAATTACCTCACATTTGAATTTTTTTCACTATCTTTAATAACTACTATCTTTTAGTGTCGGGGTGTGGTGGGGGTGGGCAGGAGTAGGTCTGTTCATCCGAGTTAACGGGTAGGAAATAGTGTATTCTATTTTTCGAGTTAATGAATTGTCGAATGCCTATTTCTTGTCTGACCCTACACAATCGAGGATAATGTTTCAAGCTGAATTTCGTCCAAAAAATTGACTCGGAAGTGAGGTAAGAATGCGAAATATCTTATATATTTTTATTTTTTAAGTTATTAATTTTTGGGTTATTTTAACAACTAAATTACCAAAATTTTGAGCTACTTTTGCAAATAAGCTATTAAAATATAATATAAGAACATGTAAACCAACACAATAAACTAATAAAACTAAAGAAAATACAATAAATCTGATAATATTATTGTATAAGATGACGTCTTTTATACCAAATATATATTTTTTTTAAAAAAAATTAAATAAATGTGTGAGTCGGGTAGAATGCGAAATTTGTATAAATAATCCTTATTTCTACCTGCGGTTTTGCAAAATACTAAAATTTCTTCCATTGGATGGACAGAATTTTGAACAGCCCTAGGCAAGAGTAGGGTGACGATGAGGGATGGGGCAGCAGTTATGGTGGAAAAAAATTAAAAATTTTATACATCGCACAGGCCGTTTGATCTATTAAAGAAAAAAAAATTATACCCCTTTATCCCATTCCCTCAAGGCCTTCCTCCATTATCATTCAAAAAATAATAATAATTACAAGAAAGGTAAGTATCATAATAATTCACCTTTCGGAAAAAAAAAAAAAAGTATTATAACATTTCACCCTGTAGATGAATTTGTAAGTGCCTCACTTTGTTCAACGGGGTATTAATTCACTTGGATTATTTTTTTCCACCACTATGAGATAGTAGAATCATTTCCTCTCGTTTACCCTTAACAATGACGAACAAGTAAACATGTCATCAGCATTAAGACGGCGGCTCAAAGCTGTAAACGTGATTTCGCATAGATTCCTTGTGGGTTCTTTTTTTAAGAGTTTTTGAGCATAGTGTTGGTAATTGACTCGAACTTTGTAAGTTCGAGTTGAGTCTATCAAGTTTATTTTTTTTTAAAATTTTAAAAATTTGTTCAAGTTCAATTTATTTAAAAAATAAGTCGAGTTTAAAATGAGTCAACTCCGAATAACTCGACTATTTTACGTATAAAAGAGTCGAGCTTTTCGAACTCAAGCCGAGCCTAACTCAAGTTTGGCTCAATTAAACAAGGAAGTCCTAATAACTCGATTTGATTATCAACCTTTTTTAACAGTTATTTTGCATTATGATTTTTAGGATTGATCATAAGTTACCATGAAAGTTGTAACATAGCCCAAAGAAATTATAAAAAAATCTCAAAATTTATAACTTGACCCCAAAAATTTTAAAAAAAATTTATTGTAAACAAACCACAAAACTTGTATGAAAAACCATAAAAGTAATAAATTTTAAGGGTATAGTATCGAAATTTCTTTTTCGGTATCGTAATCTTATTTAAATTCCTTAATTACACAGCTGAATATGCAAATATCATGGCACTACTAGAATACTAAAAAAAAAATAATTTTTACTATTGTACCGTAAACTACGTAAAATATCGATGATGTTACAATTCAATACGATGAAATTATAAAAAATTAGGATTGTTTAATATCAAGTAAACATTTTAGGATCGATTTTAATATTTGGAGATTAACCCGACTGGGTCAGATTCTTCGTCACCTAACCCAATCTTTCAGAGTTGTCTTTATTTTGCTACAAACGTTGCTTGTCCGAATTAAGTATAAGTTAAACAAACTTCCTTGATGACGCTTGATCTCTATTAAATTGTTGTTTAATCAAAGATATTATTATTATAAGATGAGTCAATTTTGGGAATTCTTTCAACCATTTTCTCCCCCTTTAATATTTTAATTTTTTTTTGTGATTTGTACAAAGAAAAATAAAGTAGGGGGTGGGGGTGGGGTTTAGGATTACCATAAAGAAGAGTAAAAAAAAAGGAAATGGAGATTTAGGGGGCCACCTTTGATCCTCTTATCTTCTAAATGGAATAGATGAAATGAAATGAGAAGAAATCAATGAAGCAACCCACCCACCCACCCACCTAGCCACCATAATCTAATAAAACTCTCTCCTATCTTGTTCCACGTGCGAAAGATGGACTTCATTGCATATATAAAGTTATTTTATTATGATATATACATCTATGGCGTTATAATAATGAAAATAGTCTTTTTATGCATATATATAACTACATACATCTTACTCTCCCCGAATTAAGAACCTCATGTACTAGACTCTCTATTTGGTTTATTCTAGGAGTTAGATAGGACAGTGAAACAATCAAAAGGGTAGCTCAAATGGTTATAGAGGTAAATTGTAAGTCAAGACATTCTAAGTTCAAATTTTAGCAACCTCTTATGGTCAAGTTACGAGAGATTTATCCCTTATAATTATTCTAGTTCCGGTGTGGATGACCTACCTTTGATAGGACCGCAGAAGAGATTAGTCGAAATACGTATAAATTGATCCGAACACTCCGTATCATTAAAAAAAAAAGAGAGAGAGAGAGAGAAATAGGACAGTGAAATGCTTTGATGACAGCATGCCTACTTGGAATTCTTCTTCCTAAAGCAAGAAAGCAATCAGAATAGGCCAGAAAGGAAAGAAAAAGGAGTGGGAATTGATGAGAATGGGGAGATTTGTTGGTGGAAGAAGTCCCACCAATAGAAGATCTAGTAAGAGACAATGGAATAACAACACAATCTATATAGTTTCTTACATGTCCCCAAAGTTAACAAAGGTGGGTCCAACTAGAACAACTGTCCAACACAAATGATTTGTTTTATCCATTAAATAATATTAACTGATGACTTGATTCACCTTTAAACATATTCTTTTGGGTTTAAAATATAGTGTTTTCCCACTTTAAGAAGATATGCCCAGATCTCTTTGAAGACTCTTATTAGTATATATGCTTACCTCATAACCCACTTACTTATATTCCTTTGTTTAGCAACTACTCTTCCATTCATATTTTATGAGCATCTTCAATGCATAGTCAAGATAGACATACAAAAAAAAAATAAAAAATACAACCCTTTTAGTCTCCATTAATTAGGTTCCAGAGGGATAGATTGAGTACAAAACTAATTCTTGGCATAATTATATACACAAAATGACTGCCCTCGGGTTCAAACCCGTAACTCTGAAATTATTGGATCGAATTTGAATCAATATTGAACTAGTAGCCCTTGTATATGCTGAAGATAGACATATATTTTTGCTTATTTTTTAATGGGTTAATAGCATTTTTTGTCCCTAAAGTATGTATTTTTTTGTCAATTTAGTCCTTATTATATTAATTTTATCAATTTGGTTTATAAATTATTCAATTTGTGTCATTTGGCTCTTACATAGACAGACCATTAAGTTTTTAATGGAATGATCACGTGTTGAGTATATGATACTGTATAAAAAAATGAAACATGGTTATTTCCGTCAAAAAACTTGACGGATTGTTTGATTTGATACTAAAGTGTCACGGATTGAATACTTTAAAGATCAAATTGATACAATGAAAACTAAACTGACAAAAAATGTATGTTTTAAGGAATAAAAGTGCTATAAACCCTTTTTAAACTTACTTGGTTGCAAGGATAATCACAAGAAGCTTCATTGAGTGCTGAACAATCAGAAATCTACAGAACTCAACTTTGAATGAACATGGTTTGGATTGATCTGTGGTAGATGGGACTGGGCACCTACAGATATTTATATATATGTATGTGTGTGTACAATATGATAAGCTTTGTTAGAGCACAATGCATGAATCCACTAATTAGTTAGTCAAATAAAGTAATGTTTACAAAGCATTTAAGTACAGTACTAGTAGATAGATTTGTTGGAAAGCAAGAGCCCCTTTCCTACCAGGTGATTATATCCCTATCTTTGTTTGACTTTTGCAATTACCTCAATATGATAACATTTCCCCACCTCTTTAAGCAATGGCATATTTGTCTTTAAGTACTCTAATTTCATGTTTTTATATATTTTAAATTACACAATCAATCCTCTTTGGTGGGAAAAAAGTTTGAGGTGCATCTACTACATGTAATGGAGAAGCTTTTTAAAACAAAATTGCATGAGACAGCTTCCCTATTCTGACTATTCTGTGTTTTTCAACTTTTTTTTTATTGACATTTTGGTATGTTAGTGCTGTTCATGATTATAAAACTATCATATTGCTTGGAGATGCAATTCATTGTCAAAACCCAATTGAGTTACTATAAAAGGACGAGAGGCAAAACACCACCAGCCATCATCATTATATACATACACAAAATTTTGTTTTCTAACTTGAAGATCAGAGAGATGGAAAAAGTGGTCTCTGATCTTATTTCTCCAACATGGTATGGAGATAATGAAATTTCAGCTAAATCTAGTGTTGAGAAGAAGCTTAAACTGTTTGGGTTTGAGCTTGACCCTTGTAGGAATGGTGAGACCTGCCTGAAAGTTTCTGTGGAAGGTGACCATGAAAGTGTAAATTCATCATCAGCCACAATTTCATCAGGGAGAGATCAGAAACAACAACCTAAGGGAGGAAAAGGGTCACCGGGCGAGCCGGAGGATAAGAAATTCGAGTGCCAATATTGTTACAAAGAATTCGCAAACTCTCAGGCCTTGGGGGGTCATCAAAATGCTCATAAGAAGGAAAGGATGAAGAAGAAAAAGTTGCAGCTTCAAGCAAGGAAGGCTAGTCTCAACTATTACCTTCAACCTTTAAAAAATAACCATTTTTTCAATTGCCACGGCTCTACACCTGCATGGTTCTATGATCCCTCCTGCTATGCTCCTGATCCTGATGTCAAAATCCATCAAGAATCCCAGATTTGTTTTGGTCCGTTTGATCAAGATGTTCATGTCAATGGGTCCAAAATGTCACAGTGGCATGCCTTACCTGCTCATACACCATTTCAACAAGATGCACATATGTTCACCCTTACTCATGCAGACAGGTCCAGAGAGAATAGGTCTGCCATTACCAAGCCCTCCCCGACCCGCTCGCCCGGTTCAAAGCAAAGCTGTAAATCTTTGGATCTCCAGTTGGGGTTGAGCTTGCAATCCACCATCAGAAGCTCATCTAGAAGTGCAATATGATCATTTGTGTTCTGGTCTTGGCACGTATTGGTCGGGATCTTATTGATGGACCTTTTTGTTTTCCTGGCCTTTAGTGGTTGGCTGGTCTTTTTTAAAGGTAGCTGTCAATCACACAAATCAAAGGTTATTCCACGGCAGCCGGCACTGGCTGTCGCTAAAACTATGCGCTTTGTGTCATTTTGGTATTGTTGATATTACAATACAAACATAGGTTGTGTTGACTTCATTCAACAGTAGTGAAGAATGATCTACCTGACTGTATACTTAGTTCTGGCTGGAGAAAAAGGGTCAAGGCTTCAAGCAGAAGAAACAAAGCTTTTTTTTTTTTTTTTTTGAATCATTAGGAGAAACATAGCTTAAAAGTAAAAAAAATAAACAATTTAAGGAATTCTATGTTTTCCTGACTAGTTATGTCTAGTATATGATGGATTAGCACTGATTTGAGAATTGTATTATGAATAAAGACCACATAATCTTTTTCTTGCAAGAAAAAGTACTGATTAATTCCAATAATAAACTTGCAATCTGGTGCCAGTGTTTCCTCCCATTTATGCATGTTTGTCTTAGTCTTGTTAACCATTCATCAAGTCTATTTTCCTTATTTTGGTCACCTAAATATTTTTCTGGGATGTTTATTCATGAGAAGTTTATAGAGTTCCTAGTCTTGTATTTTACTCTCTCTCTCTCTCTCAATATCAATATCAATCAAATAAATTTGGTATGCTTTACATCTTCGCAATAAATTGGACAAGCCTTCTCATGCAAGTATTGGTCTAGTTGGTAAGAACTCATTTTTTCGCTCAATATTTGGGTTCGAATGTTCATAGTTATGACAGTTTGGTAGGGCTAAACCTACTCTTTAGAGTGTAGAGCATACAGTGGAACCTTAGTTTTGGCCCCGACGTAAGTGCGATAGGATCTCTTACAGATAGTTTTGCCGTGTTAAAAGACAATGCTCTCTGTGTAGATATGTAAATTGACTTATCTATATATCTATTTTAAATTAAAAAAAAAAAAAAGTATTTCACAATGAAATCCTGAGTTATCGGAGGGGAAATGATCAAAACTCTCGTTACTATCGGGGAGTTGCTGTGAACTAGATCTGGAATATGTTTAACGTGCACTACAGTAAAGGTTTCCATGTTGAGCTCTCTTTGGAGGATAGGTGAGGCTGATTAGATTCACTATTTCACGTCCTATCATAGCTCAATGTTACGTCGTTTCAAATTGAGTGTTGTCCCTGTTAAGGAATTCAAATTTGATAGATTAGAGAGAGAGAGAGAGAGAGAGAACAGAAAAATTGCTCCACAATGCATGATCGACCATTTTTCAATTGAACCAACACAGTTGTTTCGCTTCCCCAACCTCCTTTCCTTAATGAGCTCTTTCTATCGGTTCATTTCCTTTACTTCTTTCACAATTGAATTTATATCCTTCTCTATTGAGAATAATGACTAACTCATATTTACTAGACTTAAAACTTAATGGGTCAATGGAACCCTAGGTTTAATGTAGATAGTGTCGATCCATTTGGTTTTGTGTGCGATAACTACTATGTGATTAGGGAGTGCGGGGCATAACCCTCGCAGCAGGCTATGGGTAAATTGGGAATTTTTAATATACATCTCGTAAATGAGTTTTACCAAGATCGGGTAATCAACTAAGTTTATCAGGGATATTTGATTATCAAATTTATTAAAACTGTAATTTTTTGAATTCTAATCCATAAGGAAAAACCGTTCTTGTAGACATGGGTAGAATTCCTACCAAACCACGTAAATCTTGTATTCATGTTTTCTTGATTGTTCACTGTGTTGCACGATCACAATATATTCTAAATCGTATCTCAACAAAACTCGAAATTTTCTTTTAGTGGTGATATCGCTCTACGAGACTGAGTGTGGACTAAGAGAGCAGTGACACTCTTATTAGTCAAAATAAATCTAAAAATTTTGTAAAATACATTTGAGTAATGTTATACTGACTAAATTTTGGGACCAAATTTAAAGTTCAAATGACATGACAATTGATTATTTTAAGTTTTTATTGAGACCCAAATGACATGACACCAATCAAAAAAGTCAAAATCAACTGATATGTCATTTAGACTCCAAATTTGATTCCAAATTTTAATACATTTTGCATATGCATTAAATGTGAGGCGATTTCTAGGAAACATGTAATTTCAGGGGTGCCAAATTACTCTCAAATCATTAATTAACCATCATGACGTTACGGGGAAGAATTTTTTGGGCCCTAATTGATCTGGCCCAAAAAAAATTCCGCAATCGGCCCATATGGCCCGAAAGCCAATTTCTTAACGGTAGTTCCACTATTTGGACCCGGCTAGTGTGACGGCTGATCCGTTGCTGTCAAATTTTTTTTTTTTTTTTTTTTTATTTATGGCGAGACACTCTTACAACAAAAAGGACGACGCGATTGAAACTCACGACTTTAAAGTCTATCAACGAAAAAGGCGGTCCTTGAAGAAGCCAATTAACCGCATTGCTATCAACGTTTGAGTTTTTGCCTTTGGTTCATTTTAAAAATGACTCGGTCATGATATAAAATGTCTTTCTTTCAAGTCACAAATTAGATTGGGTTTTTTAAGTGTAGGTATATTTTTCTAGATTTATTTGAACGGAGTTATATGGATAAATATTTTATTCTATTAAGTTTAATTTTAATAGAACATCTTGTGATTAGGTACAAAATTTAAATGATTTTTGAATTTTTTTTACTTACTTACTCTTCTTTAAATTATGTATAATTTTTATTTTTTTGACTCTCTCTCCCCTATTTTTTCTCTCTCTATCTCCCATTGATAATTTATTTTCTTTTTAAATATGTAAAAATTTGATTTGATTTTTTTATCTATCTTTCCTATTTTCTCTCTCTCACACTCTTATTTTCTCTCACCATTACTCTCTCTCATTTTTCTCTCTCTCTTTATATCAATATTATAACAACACAATTATACTAATCAGTTACAATTAACCTATAATGCACAAAATAGTTACTTATGTGTTTTAATAAATCAAACAGTGACATCAAACAATTACACAAAAGTATGACACCACCTAATTTGTTATTCAGTTGTTTACATAAATTAAAAAGTTATACCAATTCACGACATGATTACATCAATTATATATACCAAATTTATAATGGTAAACTATTTTGTGTAATGATATACCCAATTTAGAGTATATAATTGGTATAATCATGTCGTGATACTAAAATGGTGTAACTTTTTGGTTTATATAAATAATTGAATGACAAATTGAGTTAGTGTTGTAATTTAGTGTAATTGTTTAGTGTTATTATTTGGTGTAATTATAGGGTGATTGTATAATTGATATAATTATGTTATTGTAACGTTGATATAAAGAGAGAGAAAATAAGGAAAGAAAGAGTAACGGTGAGAGAAAATAGAGAGAGAGAGAGAGGGGGAAAAAAATAGGGGAGAAAGATGAAAAAATTAAATTAAATATTTACATATTTGAAAAAAAAATTATCAATGTGTATGTGTGTGTGTGAGAGAGAGAGAGATAGAGAGAGAGTGATTAATAGAGAGAAAATAGAGAAGAGAGGGTAATGAAGTAATAAATGATCTTTTAATTTTTTTCAAAAAAATGCACCGAAGACAAAATAAGTTTTCTTAATATAGTTTAGCTCAATTAAATCCAAATTTTTATACCGATTTTTAAATTTCTCAATTAAATTAGGTTTATGATGAGCAGTAGTTTTTGGTACAGGAAAAAAAAATTGGTACCGTACTACCACGTATAACTTTTGTAGGTATTTTTATAATTTTTGTGGGATATTTTTACTATTTTTGTGGCACCTTGTCATGTTAGGATCGATCATCACAAGGTATTACAAAAGTGGTAAAAACACACATAAAAATTATAATTTTTTTTTTGTTCTAAATGACCCATTAAAATTAAAAAACACCAATTAAACTTACAAAATTTAGAGGCATAATATCGAATTTTTTTTTTAGTACCGTAGTGTTCTCCTTATTATAAAATACAAAGTTACTTGTCTTCTTTTTTACTCATAATCAATGATTACTCAAACCAAAACCTCTAGCTTTACATCAATTTCAGTATGGTACAGATTTTTTTTTCACTTATCCATGTTTAAATTATAAGTTTACCCTTTAGCTGTGAATTTCTCATTTTGCATGGCACTTTAATGTAATACAGACCAAAAGATTTAACTCAGTTATTTTTTTCCTTCACATATAAGTACAAAAATCAAGTATATGCTCACAACAGCCACCCCCAACGACTCTATAACTAACATGGAGTAGAAGTATGGAATATGGTTTTTTTTTTTTTTTTATCGAAAGAAAAAGATAAAAGAAGGAACAAAACCTTAAAAGGATTGTTCACTTTTCACATGAGGTGGCTTGCACCTATCAAGCTGTAATGTCAAAGTAGAACAAACACAACATTTCTTGGAATAAACTCCAAGCTTAATCTGAAAGGTAATGGTCATCTTAAAACTAAAGAAAATGTGCGGTTGCTGTGAAACATATAATTGTTACCACCGATTGACTCTGGTCATCGAACGAGTACCGACCGAATTTTTTACTTTAAAATTAAAAGTTTGAATCTTGAAATTCACATTGAGACTTGGTATTTAATCGCTACTCTATTCCTAAGAGGAGTCCGGAATCTCATTATCTCACTAGTGAGAGCCTATCGAAGTGATCTTTTGGTGTTCTCCTTTGTCTCTACCAATTTTTTTCAATAGAAAAAAAAAAAAAAAAAGAGAAACATATAATTGTTAGTTGTGAGCAACATTTATAGACACTTTCGAACACTACCTAAAAAAAAAGGCCTTGTTGTCATGTTTTGTTCACTTCGTCAAGTACGTGTCGTGTTTTTGAATGTTGGTTCCGAAATAAAATATATTAAACTCGCAATCTTGTCTTTAATTTCTTACTTTTTTCTTTATTTTAATCTTTTATCTTTTTTGATCGTGTTTGTTCGAGATTAAAAATAAAATAGTTGTGGATTTTACTTTTTGACTTTTACCTTCCCCCACTTTTGATCTTTGATCTTTCTCTACACTTTTCCAAGGACCGGGGAGATTTGATAGGGGTGATGAGAAGATAGATTGGGTGGGAGTACCAAGCAAGAAAAGAGAGGGGGTCTAGATTGTATGCATTGCTCAAATTTTGCTGTTAAACTTCTTGACAAGTAGTGACCATGACTTTATTTATTGTCTCCCAAACTCGTACAAAGACTTTTGTTTGTGTTCTTTTACTTTATTTCCTTAAAACTTCTTTTTGTTTTTCTTCGAACACACTATCATTGCATAATATCATAGAGAGAAGAAAATATAATCAATTTTTTTTTTCAACAATTCGGAATGGTCGGATCAATTTATGTATATTTGAACAAATTTATTCTTTAATCAGGTCAAAGACAAACTATCTATATCGAGACTAAGATATTTATTAATGATAAAACCCTTTATGGTCCGACTCTAAGAAGTTGCTAAGATTTGAACTTAGAACACGTAATTTTACAATTTGTCCCTATTATCATTTGAGTTACTACTTAAAATAAAAATAATTAAATTTGACTAACAAAAAAAACTGAACTTTTGAACGGGGTATAAGAGAAAGAGAAATGCTACTTGAACAAAAAAATATTTGTCAATATTTTTTGATTTTCAATATTATTGTTATTAATTTAACTATAGGTCTCAGTATTTATTAAAATCTACTACTTATTCATCGGTTATAATGGAGAAAATTAACAAAATTTATCAATATTTTTTTTATCTAAATACATTACTCCAAAAGAAAATTTGAACTACAAAGATTAGATTGTAAACCGGCAAATGATTGTAATAATTACATGGGAAACGTTATGGTACTATTGGCGGTACCAAATCGACAATTATAATTTTTTTGAAGTGTAAGTTATAATTTTAAAGAATATGATCGATCATAAAAAATTGTGATGAATATCAAGATATTCATGATCGATTATAAAGTGTTTGCGACCAATTATGACTTTCGCTTGAATAGTTATAATTTTTTTTTTAAAATTGTAATTTTACTTATAAAAAATAATAATCGACAATACGGTACCAATTTTTTTTTTTTTTTTAAAATTTTTCCTAATGACATGATATCAGAATTAAAAAAAGAAAAAAGGCAGGAAAATATTTTCATTAAAACCATCATAATTAGACAAAAATGTGTCATGAATGTTTTTGGGTAAAGTTTCTTAGTCGGTCTAATTTCCCCACCCACACTGATTGAGATTTCAATGTTTTACCTTTTTTAAGTTTTAACCATTAATCATGGCTATGATCTAGTTCAGCTTTTGAAATTCCATTGCATACCCCCGTGCTACTATGCGCCAGTAGGCGCAATTGTAGCACCCCACTTATTTGTTCCCCGTACTTACATGGCGCAATACACCCACCGTGCACGTTATCCCAAAAGTAAATTAGATTTGAATCTTGAACATATAAATTTCAAAATGCCACCTAATTTCCCCTGGATTTTCTCTCTCTAGCTTTCTCTATCTGAAAAATTCAAGCTCCAGCTTGAAGGTGCCATAGCTAGGGTTTTCTGAAGTTCTTTGTTTTCCTCCGAAGCTGAATTTTCCCGGCAAATTCACTTATTTTCCGGGGAAATTCACTTATTTTCCTTTGAAGGTTCAAAATTTTCGACGAAGTTGATTAGAAAAAGACAGCCTTTGTGGATCCATGTGGAGTTTTGAGCTCTGTGAGCCATTTCTAGGGTTTTGTTAAAAGAGAGAGTTTATAAGTGGAAATGCCGGGTCATAAGCCAAAATCAGAGAAGAGCGATGCGGCCAAGCAGCAGCGGAGAGACCCCTACGACGTTCTTGGGGTTTCAAGGAACTCTACGGATCATGAAATCAAGAGCGCGTATCGGAAAATGGCTTTGAAGTATGTTAATTTTGATTTTTTTTAACTTAATCATTTTTACAGTTTAAATGTATCTAAACTGAGCTCTGGTTTTGTGGGCGATTGGAATATTGTATAGATCGGTGTTGAGATTTGGTATATGGATAATTCTTGAGATATGGTTTGGATTTTAAACTTATTTTGATATGTTGTCCACATTTTTGTTATGAATTTTGACTCTGTTTGGGTGCTGAAAAGAGTGAATAAAGTGGAATAAATACTAAATCTTCTGTTTGGTATTCTTTTGGTTTAGGCACCAATGATTTAAAAACCTCACATCATATGAAACATAGTATTAACTAATTTTGTTCTTTATTTCAATTTTAGTGGGACGGCTGGTGGAAATTATGAAAAATTCTGCTGGTGTATTTGGCTTTTGTTTTAAATTTTTCACAGTGTAGTTGTTGAGCTACTGATTTATTCAATTCCACGAGTAAATGTACAACTAATGAATTATGCTGTCATGGTGAAGTTACAGTGCGAATTGGGCAGCATATAGGATTGTGAAAATAATTTATGGCACAGAGAGTGCAGCAGACCTTTGTTTCTCTTAGTATGTTTTGTATGGGGGAAGGGATGAGAAGATACAAACGAGGAAAGGAAAGGAGAAATTGAGGAGGATATGTGATTGTTTTCTGCTATTGGGATATGAGCGAAAAATCTCCATCTTGAGTGGAAAATCCCTCATAATATTCCAGCCCCACTGTCAACAGCATGCGCTGATTCTCATTGATCAACACCTCCAATTTTCCCATGCTTCGACCCACACATAACATGTTAGAGATATACATGTAAACTTTGTTAGTTCTACTTACTCACCGTTTCCATGTCTCTAAAGTTTTGGTCGTTACTTCCACTGGAATAAAAAAGTTTTGGCAGCTAGCAGATGGTAAACTGTGAGTCATTACATTGTGCTGTGGAGCTCGCTGCATCTCTGTGTGGGTGTGTTGTGGTTGTTGTTGTATTTGTGTTTGAGAGCTAGATTGCTAACTGAGCTAATCTTTTACAATGTTAGATACCATCCTGACAAGAATGCAAATGACCCTAAAGCAGCCGATATGTTTAAGGAGGTCACATTTTCCTATAACATTTTGTCTGATCCAGATAAACGGCGTCAGTATGACACTTCTGGTTTTGAGGTAGGATGCTTTTAGATTTATTCCTTCCCTGTGTTAGAAATTGATTTTGACTTTACTTAGGCTTTAGCAAGTTTTCTTCTCTGGGATATAATGAAGTTTTGATGCCACATGTGATACATTTCCCTTTGCTCAGGCTGTTGAATCTGAAAGCCAAGATTTGGAGGTGGATCTTTCAAGTTTGGGAGCTGTAAATACCATGTTTGCAGCACTTTTTAGGTAATACCATGTTATAACTAGTCACTCGGTCTTCTTCTCTTTCTGCATGTTTCTGTTGCTCTTAAGGATTCTTTCTCAGGACATTTATGTCTTGAGATAAGAAATTTCCTTTATGCTTGTAGATTCATTTTATGTATGACTGATTGTAATAAGTTCTGTTTTGTTCTATCCTCATTGTATCCTACAAACAGTAAACTTGGTGTGCCAATTAAAACGACTGTGTCAGCTACTGTCTTGGAGGAGGCACTAAATGGCATGGTATTCATTCGTCCACTTCCTCTGGGGCAACCTGTGTTTAGAAAGGTGTGTATCGTTTCCTATGCTTCAGCTTTTATTCAAAGGAATTTGGCCAATTCATATGGATATTTTTTATTTCTTAACAGGTTGAAAAGCAATGTGCTCACTTCTATTCTGTTACAATATCAGAGAAGGAAGCACAGGCAGGACTTGTGTGCCGAGTGCAATCCGCAGAGAAAAGCAAATTTAAGGTTTGTGTTATTCTCTGCCATTTATGTCTTGCAACTTTCTCATTTGCTTTGTGCTATTTACTGCTTGTAGCTTTTTGTTAAGTGATGTAAAGGTTTGATCATCAATTCACTATGTGAATATTTGTGTTATAATTCTCGACTGTTAAATTCAATTTGATGGCAAAGTGCAGTAGAGTTTCTTCACATGTAATGCACGTGGAGTACTGGTGGAGTTACTTTTGCTCTTTAAACCATAGGGTGGAGAAGCCACAGACCTGATCCATAGGATGAGTGTATGGAATAATTTTTTTTCTTAGGAAACAAGACACTTGTATTAATAAAAATTGTGAAGTACATCAAAAGAGTTGGATAAGAATTCCAACCAATAAACTCAATATTCATCAAGAATCCCTCCTGCACCTCAAAACTTTGGCATGACATTACAACTTGGATCAATTTGTCTTTTTGCTGTCGATTTATGGACTGCATTCGATTTAGATCGGACTAGTATTGTGGTTACTGGATCCATGCATCATGGCATCAGTAGCTCTAACTTTCTGATTTCATTGAAACAATCAAATTTCAAGTTCCTGCATTTAATGTGTGTGTGTAGTTCTCTTTACATGCTAAATGATTATCTTTTAATTGAATTGACATACATTTTTTTTGAAAAACTGGCGTTCCTTATTGATTCAGACTTCCTACAAGCATTTCACTATATTATTGTGCAGCCTTTTCAATTATGATTTTTATTTATATGACTCTCCGACTGATTTTACAATTGGACTTTGGGTTTATGTAGCTATTGTACTTAGATCAGGAAGAAAACGGTGGATTAAGCCTTGCCTTGCAGGTAGGATTGTTTTCATCTTGCTATTTTCATGCATTCTGTTGTACAGCCATCAGTGATGGAATCAGAACAGTCCGCCTTGATTTTTTTTCCTTGAGTTGAGCTTTAAACAATCAACTTGAATCCAATCACAGATGATAAAACGTGGACTATTCTTGTCAGAAAAAACTTTGTACTATGTGATCTGTATGTTGTAGAAGACATGTGCAGCTATCTTGTTCCTACTGAATTTCACACATTTAAGAAAAGGGTGGAACCCTTTTGGTTTGTTGTATAAAACCAACATTAGAAGCTCTTGGGAAATGTTTGTACCAGCTTTCTAAATAAAGCTTGTGATTGGTCCCTTTTAAAATAATGGAAGGGATATCAATTGGTTATTGGCATGATCATAACATGTGGAGTAGGGTCTTGAATAGCTTGGAGACATCTATAGGAGAGATGATGTTTCTATTGCAATCTCACATCAGTGGCCAACTAGAAGGTCATTTTGATTTTCACTTCTTTTTAGCTGGGATCAGTTATCCAAGTACGTAGTTGACATTTTTAGGGAGACAATGTTAGTATATGTTTGTTATTGATCATCCTTGGCACAATGTAAGCCTAGTTGTTTTACTTCCATCCAAACAAGGATAAGCTTTAGGGGCACAGCAAATTAGCTGATGGAATCTCATTATTATACATCTTCTTGATGCCTCTAATTCTTGAAGATGTTGGTGATTAGTAACTATTACTGTCGTTTCCATGAAATATTTATGTAAATGGTCTTAGTGAATTTTGGATGACTGAGTTATTTAAATCTTTTGGAATAAAAAATGGAAGCGAAGGGAAGGAAGTAGTATGAGTGTGATTTTAAAAACCACTAAGCTTTTATTACAAATTCTAAAGCGGTGGATGACTCTCGTTGAGCGTGATACCCAGAATTTTGCTTAATGTGATCACTAATGGATTAGGAAACCTACTTTTATGTGTGCATATATTTTTCATCTTCAGAATGGATTTATATTTCTAATTTAGTTGGTTGGTGTTGTTATTGATTTTTTGTGGTGCTTTACCTAATTACATCTTGAAATCACTTAATTGTCCTTTTAATTTGTGCCTTATTACACATCTTCGAATGAATTTTAATATTGCCATTCACATCACATACCACCCTGCCGCAGTTCAACGTATGTCTGACTTCTTTCATTGCAGGAGGATAGTGCAAAAACAGGAAAGGTTACATCTGCTGGGATGTATTTTCTTGGTTTCCCTGTATATCGCTTGGATCAAACTTTGAACTCGGTGAGTAATGATTTGGTGAAGTTTTCTGTCACCCTTGAATATCAATTTTTTTTCTGTTTATTGTTTTGTATTTGGTTTCTTGTTGACTGGGGGTCCAGATGGCAACTGTAAAGGACCCAGATACTGCTTTCTTCAAAAAGTTGGATGGGTTTCAGCCATGTGAAATAGCTGAACTAAAAGCTGGCACCCATGTATTTGCTGTTTATGGTTGGTTCTTTGACTTATCTCCAGTCCAGTTAGGTGTCGTAACATATTTTCTTACTCTCAAGAATGGATCTAACTGCCGCATTTTGTGATATCCTGCCACAATTTTCCAGGTGATAATTTTTTCAGAAGTGTAAGCTACACCATTGAGGTTCTTTGTGCTGCGCCTTTTACAGAGGAAAAGGAGAATCTTAGAGCTGTGGAAGGTCATATTTTGTCGAAAAGGGTGGAACTCTCTAAGTTTGAATCCGAATACAGAGAGGTCTGGATTCTAAACTTTTAACAGAAGCTGTCCACATCACCTGTATGAAGTGCTTTTTTTTTTGCTTATTTTCTGTGTGGTGTGTTGACAGGTTCTAGCGCAATTTACAGAGATGACTAGTAGATACGCGCAAGAGATGCAAGCGGTGAGTTAAATGGTTGGAAATTTCTAACTTCATTCTTGGTGATAATATGGAGTGGATTTGTGGGTTCTGAAACAAATTGACATTCTAGCTTCACTCTTCGGCACTTTTAATTTTGCAGATTGATGAACTTCTTAAGCAAAGAAATGAAATACATGCATCTTATACAACTGCTCCACTAATGAAGCGCAGTAGTAGTAGAAGCAAGAGCAAGAGTGTGTCCAAGGAGGCCAAAGAGGATGGCCAAGTAAGAGACAAGAAGTCCACAACGAGAGACCGGCCAAAGAAGAAGAAATGGTACAACATTCACTTAAAGGTGGACAAGAGGAAACCTTGCTAATATGGTGAGAATTGAGGCATCACCTTGTTATGTCAACATTGGCCTTTTCCCATTTGATTATAGTTGTGTTAATTTGCACTTCTTGAATTCAATCCTGATGAGAAGCAGACAAATAATCAGCTGCTTTTGGGCGGTGAACTTTCCGTTTTTGGACTCAAATTTTGCAGCTTGTAAGATTGAACAAGCAAATTTCCTGATGAAGCTAGTCCTGCAGCAGACTGTTTATCAGTGATGATGTTGAATGCTGGAGCTGGTGGAATGGCATGATCTGTAAAGTCTTGCTACTCATTGTATTGTAAAATTCTTCCATCTTCTTTCATTGTGTTTGTCATCATTCCCTTTGCCCTGTAAATTGCATGATTAATTGATGATGTTTCTTTCAATCAACTCTTTTCTTGGGGTGGTGGTGTTGTATTTAAGAACAAAAGAAGAAAGAAAAGAGAAACCCCCCCTGCTTCCTGGGACAGCTTCCATACACCCGATTGAATGATTGAATACAAACCATAGTAGATCACTTATAGGTTCTGGTTCTGGCAGGAGTTGGAAAATGCGTGTTACCCTTGGGAGCGCATGTGCCATTGTTGCTTATTGCAACTTGCAGCCTCGTACCAATATGGGCACGTGTTCAATTATTTAGACGGGAATTGACAATGTTATATGTTTTTTGGTGATGTGCTTTTGGCTATGATACATTCCTTTGGATTTGGATCCCTTTCAGTATATTTTTTCTTATTTTCTTTCAGTAGTAGATCAGCTGTTATAAACTCAAGTGGGATCAAATTATGTGCCAAGTGATTTTTCTATTAATACATGGTGAATAACCTATGATTGAGGAAAATTGTTTTTAAAGAATTTGGACTCGCCTTGTGATCTTTATGTCATGGATCTAGGCTATAGAACCTCCTCTCTATTAAGGTGTAAATGGGCATGACACGTCTAATTCGTGGTTAGCAGCTGCTTGTTTATAAGATGAGGTCCAGCACTTGGAGCTTGCAAACTTGATTTCAAACAATTGCACATAAAAGAGATTTTGTGGCTAATCTAACACCAACTCGTGTTGCGTGGTAGCGTTTTGTTAAGGGTCGCGTCTTGTTTAGGCTCTTATTTGAGGCCTGCTGCAAGGGTTATATCTCCTGTTCGATTAAAGGGGAATAAACATTTGAGTTGTTTTTGCCTAATTAGTGGGACTGAGATCTAGTCATGGCTGAAAATCTCTTGAGCAGCATCTGCGAAACTTTATGAATTTTCTCCATATAGAAAGACTAAAATTAATCCGAGGATATCGTGATAATTGGTCACTTTGTCATGTTCTAAACAAGTTTAGCATGAATAATTTTTTAAATGAGCCAAGTTTGAAAATTTTTTTAGACTCGTTTAGAAAAATAAACTCACCGAACTCAAATTCTCAAAATTTGATTCAATTAACGCCCTTAGTTTGAGCATTATATGTTGTAACGTTGGCAGTCATTGTGTAGGTGTGGCAGCATGTGGGTGCGAGAGAAACAGAGGGGTTTTGTAGGGGGGGGGGGGAGGGGATTCCCTGTCATCTCAAATTATCCAAACATTATTAATCAAAATTAGTACAACGACATATACAATGTTGAGGGAGAGGGTTAACCATTATCTATTGTCTCTGTATGCCAAGTTGGCAATCAAATTCTTCAATTCTCCTTTCTATTATGCTTGAACTCTATCTCCCACAGATGATTCGTCACCGACTTTGCTGGAAGCTGCAAAAAAAGTGTAACCAACATGGATTTAGTATCACTGCTAAACTGGGTGTTGTTTTTACTAATTGACCGAGTCCTGTAGCCATAGAAATCGACCTCTCTTCTTAAGCTTATTTCGGAAGCTCCTCTTCCTGCTAAATGCCTTCTCCTGTAGCCATAGAAATCGATTTCAGTTATTGCCCAAGAAAGTATGTGCAAGTTTGTCCATTGAAACAAAGCAGCAGCATCAGAATGCTTCTCATGGTGTAAAAATTTACAAGATTCAATAATTACCACGGGCTGACCCAGTTTCCCAGCTTGACGAACTGCAACAACAAGATCCCTGTTCGACTCAGTGTACAGGCTTGTAACAAGACCAGGTTGTCCTGCTCTTGCTGTCCGACCAACCCTATGCAAGAAATCTACAGCAGATGAAGCAAATTCTGCCTATAGAAACACAAAACTGCCAGCGTCAGAGTCCCCTCAGCATATAAATCATGTGATAACCAAAGGCCCATAACTAAACCACAAAGAAGAATGAAGACTTTCACGAAACATGTTAGTTTTGCAAAGACAACTCATGCAGCCAATTAGAAGAGAAAAATGAAAAGTGTAATCAAGATTTACACTTTGATATCTTGATCAGTAGAGAGCAGAAGAGAAAGATTTATAACTTAACCACCCAAAAATAAACAGAAATAGAAGGATTATGAAAGAAAACAATTCTGCTGCATCCAGAAAAACTATTTCTTCAAAACTGAATAGATTTAAACTCATTCTAAGACAAAAAAAAATTCCTTCTTCCTCAGCACTCTTTTCTATAACCAAATGGATGGATGAAAAATTGCAAGCTTTTTTCTCATTTTCTTCTCTTCTCTTTAATGTAATCTCCATGTATTCAAGGAACCAAACCATGCACGAACATCTACCTATAGTCCCATGTACGTAGGGCATTCAGACACAAATACCATTGACATGTGGCTGTTAACCAGGGTGGTCCTTCTAATGCACAGTGCAAGGAGGGAAGGTGAGTTAAGACTCAACCTGTAAAATTGTTATATGTAAAGGTTCCCATCAAATTCAAATGCACATTCTCATGCATGACAGCCAGAGCATTTACTATTGCACCCGTAATGGCTCCTAGATATTCAACACATGCAGCGAGAATGCAATTGATTTCAGAAGAAGATAAGTACCTGAATCACATGTGAAACATTTGGAATGTCAAGACCACGTGCAGCAGCGTCAGTGCACACAAAAACACCACCTTTCTGCTGGAAATCTACTAAGTTCTTCATACGCTCTTCCAGAGAGCTATCCCTATGGTAACGGAAACATTCCATACCAGCTCCTACCAAGATCTTGGCAACAGCTTCAACTGCCTCAATGGTGTTAGCAAACACCATGGTTCGACTTACTTGAGTACCAGAATTCAACATTTCAGAGTTAAATCCTTGGTTCAAAGCATCTATGAGAGCATCCACTTGTGTGTCAACCGTAACTTGAATCCACTTCTGCTCCAATCTGAAGCCAAAAAGGAGGATCTGATAACTGACATACTAATTAACTAAGCAAAATGCAACTTTGGACGCAGAAGAATGTAACAACTTGGATAATGTCACAATACACTCAGATCAATGAGATTAGCCTTGTGGCCACAAAAATTGGAAAATATGGAAATTTTAACCATCAAATTCATTGAAACCGAGGGAATTCCAGCTATGCATACTAGAGTAGGCAAATTTGTTTTTTCACTATTAAGTGGATGAGACAGACTCATATGTTTGTGCTCCTTTATATGTGTCCTCTCCAACATAAGTTCCTCTTCAACTGCTAAAAAAGAACCATGACCAAGTTGGAGAATGGAAAACAACTATAAAAACCTCTATCTTCATGTCACTGGACCTAAGTATCGCTAATTCCAATACAATAAGAGTCCATAGGCTATTTTGTGAATTCTACTGCAACGTGCAAGTGACTGAAAACATCCTCAACCTGTGACTAGAATTAATGTACCAAACGTCTCCGATATACAACTTACAAAGAGGGATCTTTACGTGATCAAGTAAATCAGTAATGAAATAGAACAAAACAACACTTGGCTAGCCAAGTAACCTAGAATAATGGAATAACTACTCGGACATTAACAAGAGAACAAGGCAACACCTTGGGTTGTGACGATGCAGATAATTTCCACTAACCCAACTGGCATCTGGGAACATCCGTTTCAACACTCCTCCAGCAGTTTTCTTTCCATTCTCAGGAAGGGTGGCTGCAATAAAAATGTACTGCTTACTGCGCTCATATGTTTTTCTAACCCTCCTCCAGTCTTTTCTCTTTATGACCTCAGCTTTAGCTTCTTCACCCAAACTTTCAGCATCAGCACCATCCTCAGCATCTTCATCTTCTTCTAGAATAGTATCCATTTGCAGATCTTGATCATCTTCTGGTTCACAATGCATCAGGGTATCAGATGTTGAGTCAACTGGTTTCTCAAATACAGAATTTTGTGCCCGGGACAACAGCTTTTCATCAAAACGAAGCATATTTATAAGACGGATAAATTGGTTCTGAAAACTCCCACAAAGCAGCATGTCTGCTTCATCAAAAACCTAATTGATGAAAGTAAATGAATCAAATAAATAAATCACAAATACATGTATATTACAAGTGGAAGAAAATTACCACATATTTCACACCACGTATGAAATCAGCACGGCGACGTTTTTCAGGGTCAATTCCGTAAAGGTAATTCAGAAGAGCAGCTGGTGTTGAAACAAGTATGTCCGGTTCATTAACAGGCCAGCCCTGCAGCCAAAATTTCTGATTTGTGAGAGTCAAATGGTAACATAATGACATTTAAAAGGGTCAATAAACATACACCTATAAAAAAGTGCACCACAAGATTTGTCAGCACCAAAACCACACATCCTACCAGCAATGTACAAATGTCAAATTGATGTATTCAGAACAAGGATAATTAGAATCCTAGTACCTGCCGCCCACAAACAGCAGCAATCCTAAGAAGTGGTTCACCATTATCACCGTACAGACAGTTAGCCATTCGTGAAACTTGCTCACATAACATAACGTTAGGGCAAAGAACAAGAGAAAGCTGATGGGGCTGATGCGACGTCTGTTCAGCTGAAATACCCACAGAAGTATCAGGTGTCCTGCATAGCTTGTCAAACAGTGGAACTAGATACCCGTGGGTTTTGCCACTCCCGGTCTCTGCAGCAATCACCACATCATTCCCAGAAAGTATACTTGGTATACAAGCAGCCTGAATCAAAAAAAAAAAGAAAGAAAGTATGTCAATAAGTATCATATAATCATTATCTTTAGTCTTGGAGACAGTGGGGAATACGGTGAGAAGTTGAAAGATTGCACCAAAAAAATGGAGAATCCTTGAAATGAAGTAATCATGCTATTCAACTCAACTTAGCAAAGCCTTGTCCTAACATTTTTTGGGACATTTTTTAAGTCGACTACATGAATCCTCTTTCGCCATTGTGCCCTATTCATGCTTTACCAATACCTTCATCAATAACTTGAGAACAATATAAATTCACATGAACTCATGCTCACTAGCACATAAAATCCCAACAATGAGTATGATAAACTAAAATCAAGGCCGCCAAGCCCGCATTGTGTTCTATATGAAATTTGCAACTACATGTCCATCACCAAATTTGGGGGAGCTAATAATATTATAGACATAAAAAGAACAATCACTCCCAAATTGACTACATCTTAGATTTACTACGAACCATAACACGAACGGGATAAAATGGGTGCAGGGGACACCTGAACAAGAGAGGGTCTGTGGAGGCCAATATTAGAGAGAGCTCGAGAAAGCTCATCTGATACACCTAGTGAGGTCCATGACACGCTTTCTTCGGCAAAGAATGTGTCACACCCCTTATTATCAGCGACGGAGGTGGTGGCGGCTACGGCGGTTCCGAAAGCCCTAATTCGACTGCGAGCTGGCTGGTTATGGCAAGAAAATCTTATGAACACAGCTGAAGAAGAAGAAGATGATGATGAATGCTTCAATGGTAAGAAGAGTTTAGGCGCAGATGATAATCTGCTGGCATTCAGCACTGAAATTGAACGGAGCAAAATCATCACCTCTGTTCTTAGGATTTAATTTCAGAAATATACTTCAAAGATTATGGATATGAATTTCGAGGATGATTCGGAATGAAATTGTGATACGCAGAGAGAGAGAGAGTTGTGTTTTGGGGTTTTTTGATTGTTGGGGTTTAACCATAACCCTCTTCCCTCTCTAGCAAGCATTTTGAACGGACGTGATTTTACGGGAGGAGAATTGTTTCCCTGTTCTCAGCTTCACAATAAAGCCACTGCAACCGCCTTCGCTCCCATTGGAATATCTAAATCCTTACCCAAATTTAAGTAAAAATACAGATAAAAAACTTGATTTAATACAAAATTAATGATTGGCTTTCAACATAGCTAGTCAATATATGTATTGCTTGATGGACGATAGTTTGTGGTGGGCACACAGCAGTTGAGATAGACTCGAGTGTATATAATTACAATTGCCATTTCGGTTTATAGTGGGGTCAGACTCTTCTGGCTTTGTTGTAGAAGTGGAATAGTGAACTCTAGAGAGAGAGCAACCCAGCCGGAAAGAATGGCGCCAAAGAGAGCAACGAAAAGGAATGAACCTCCGCCGTCTGATCCTCAGGGAATTTTCGCCGGAATGGTTGTCTTCTTGGTCGAACATGGAGTCCAGACTCGTCGATTACAGGTTTCCGTCAATTTTGGAACTCTTTTTTTATTTTTTTAATTTCCTTTTCTCGTGTAGATGAACTATAGATATTTATGTAATTTAGCCGAGTGATCCTTTTTGCTGCTCTTGGATTATATGCACTATATATGTATATATAGTGGAACTGATTGATCTTTTTGGTGATCTTTAGATTTGGAAGCAGAAATTGGTGCAAATGGGGGCGACTATAGAGGACAAAATGTCCAAGAAGGTCACACATGTTTTCGCTACGGATACAGCTTCATTACTTCAAAAGATTGGCCATGTACTCTTAGCACGCTTTAAAGGAGTAATTTTCCATCAATCTTGCTCTCTCTCCTGAACATTTTCTTGTCCGTTTGTCATGGAAAGCTTCAATTTTGGCTACTTATATCTTAATTTGGGTTGGTGTTGTGTTACCTTTTTTCCAATTTTTTGCATGGCTGGCTATATTAGGCATTAATTTAGTTGCAGGAATTGAGATGATTTAATTTACTGCCCTTGTTACCCAATGCGTAGCATCAGGAGTCTCATTGGTCTGTGGGTTTCTTCAGCTTCATAATTATTTCCACTGAAACAACTCTTAGAAACATAATGTTGTTGTTTTGTGTTTCTGGAGGCTAGTAAAATGTATATTATTAATGAAGTTTATCCTGGACGTTACCAACTTTGGTTTGACCTGAAGTGTTACTATTTAAAACTGGGGAAAATACTGTTAGTAAGTAGTGCTGATATCAGGATTATTTCTGAACTGCAATATAATTCATTGCCCGTTTTAGGCACTTCGTTAAGGTTTTATCATTGATATTGGCTAACTTGTCACAGAAAGTTCTGCTTTATCAGTGGCTTGAGGACAGCTTGAGATCTGGTGAAAAGGTATCTGAAGACTCATACATTGTATCATCAGAGTCAGTAGGAGGAGATTCGCCAAAGAAGTCTTTAGAGGAAAAACCCACTCACAGGAAAAACTCCAGTAGTGATGAACAATCCTGGCAAAAAAAGATTAGAACCTCTTCTGAGGACTCTAAAAATCCAAGTGCAGAACGTGGGGATGTGACAATAAATAATGCTGGATCTGGTTCACCGAAGACTGCTAGTGGCTCTTCTGATTCATATCGCTCTCTGAGCCCAACAAGTAGCAGTCCAATCTCCTTTGATGCTCAAAATAAGATGGTAATATAGATTAAACTCTTCAATTGTGGATTTATATGAGAAAGACATGTAAGTTCTTGGCTACCATGTGTCTGCCTCTCTTTCACTCACGGATGTCGACACACTGTCATGATAGGGATTATTCCTTTTATCTTCTTTTTAAATTCTGTGTATGAGATGGAGGGAAATTACGATTATAAATATTGTGGAAATACTAATTCTAACTTGTGCATTTATGCTTTGGGTGTAATTGCTATGGAATACTTGTACCATTTCTGTGCAGGTCAGTACATTGGAAACATCGTCAACATATAGTCCTCCTGATTTAAACAGGAATATCACTGAGATATTTGGAAAGCTTATCAACATATATAGAGGTATTCATTGGGCGCCTTTGCTTTTGTTTGGATACTCCTATTGTGTACCCATTTGGAGTTTTGATGCCATGTAATTGACTTTTTTATGAATAGCACTGGGTGATGATCGAAGATCTTTTAGCTATTATAAGGCTATCACGGTTATTGAAAAATTGCCCTTCAAAATTGAAAGTGTGGAGCAGGTGAAAAACCTACCCTCGATTGGGAAGTCAATGCAGGATCATGTAAGTGGATGAACCTATTATCGTACATACATTTTTTGAAGTTCCATTGACAATTTAATTTTATGCCATTGTAAGTTGCTTCGCTGTGTCACATTTCTGGAGGAAAGCTCCTTCTCTGATTAGCAATTAGATGCTTTATTTGTGTGCTTTATTTTTTTATGCTTTGAGGTGTGGTCTAGCTTTTTCCAAACTGAAGGTGATTGCATAGAAATATCGTGCGCATACCAACAGATGCATATGCATCTCTGTCTTTTTATGGAATTTGGAAGGATGTCTGTATTTTTCTATGTAGCGGGTTTGCCTGTGCACGTCTATAATCTTGAGATGGTGAGTCATATTTTCACTAATCTATGTAGTTAGATATCTTTACTGCCTGATATGAATAATTTAGCAGGTATATATGCTTTGCTCTTGAGTAAGGAGAGAAACTGGTTTTATGCAGTACTTTAAATTCAAATCTTACATGAGGGATGTAATCTGAATTTTCGGGGCAAACATGTGTAGGTGGATTTTCCTTCTGTTTATGTTGGAAAGATAACAGATGCCGATGATGTTTGATTGCAGATCCAAGAGATAGTGACTACTGGGAAGCTACCAAAGTTGGAGCACTTTGAGAAGGATGAAAAGGTGTTGCAACAGTTCTTGGTCAATCCAATATTTTTGTATCATTGAGTGCTTTTTATGTCACTGTTAAATACTGACTCCATACTGTAGTTTTGCACTGTATTGATCTATTGATCTTTTGCCTTGTGTTGATGCCATTTGATGGTAGAATATGTTAGTTTTTCATTGTTTGTCAGGCATAAATCTCTAATGCTCTTGATAATTTTATTTTTCCTGGTATTTTTTTTCTAGACCTTCATTTTGGCCTATCATTATTTTTTCAATTAAAATGTTGTCGAAATAACTATGAACGGGATGGGGCTGCTCTATACTGTGTTATGTGCTTGGGTAGAACTCTGGTATGAATCAGATGGGAAAAAAACATATATCAAGGGGAAGTAGTCAACGGGAAGTAGATTATGTGTACATGTGGCCATCACTTGTATGTACTCATTGTGCAAAAGAGGAATTGTATTGTTTATAATCAACATCCATCTGTCCTTGGCAACTGGCTTTACTGTAATTTTTCCAGGTACGGACAATCAGCTTATTTGGGGAAGTATGGGGTATTGGTCCAGCCACTGCACTGAAACTTTATGAGAAAGGCCACCGGACTCTAGAAGACCTGAAGAATGAGGGTTCATTAACAAATGCACAGAGGTTAGGGTTGAAATATTTTGATGATATCAGAACAAGGATTCCACGTAATGAGGTCAACTTTGCCATATATCATTTGAAAGTGCTTCCTGGAACTGTGTCATCCATGGAATCATTTGAGCACATTGTAATGTTATAGGTTGAAGAGATGGAACTTATTCTACTGAAAGCTGGAGAAGATGTTTTGCCTGGGGTGAGCGCTCTTCACTATTTAGAAGTTCAGTACATAACTTGATTATGACCATTTGACGTTGTGTCTTTTTCTTTTGCTATACCTGTTCGTAGGGAAAAATGCAGTCTGTTTTCTCCCTGCTGACAATATGCTTATAATTACTTCATTAAAAATTTGGCAATTTAGGTCAAGTGGGATGGGAACAATATATATGGAAGGAAGTGGTGGTAACACCAGTAGTTGAACTGAAATGAGAATATTGTTGGAGTTGGTGGTCAAGACGCACCATTCCTGAGGAAAAAGAAATTGATGACTTCTCCACAGAAAAGAGTAGGGTGGATGCAATCAAAAGTTCCCCTGGGGTTACCATACTATTTATCGAGCAAGAGACATTCTATCAAAAGGTCTTTATTGTCCCCATACTTGATCACCGTATCAATTTACATATTAGATGATAAGCAACAGGTAAAGGAGAGATAGATAACTGTTGGTTAAATAAGCTGCTTAAGGTTAGCTATCCCTGTTCCATGTGATGTCTCACCCCTCTTTCCTCTACTAATTGTCTCATCTCTTATTAGTTGTCTCCTCCTTCCTCCCCTCAAATTAAAACAGGACAAATTGAAAAGAAATTACTAGAATTTTCATCGGATATCACACATGTACTGTGTGTGCCAAGTTCTAGTGAGGATCATAAGTAACTATCATGTTAAATGCAAATATGAGAAGCCACCTATCACTCCATTTGTGCTAATAGAATTGATTTCCTTGATTATATGTTGTTGCTCTTCTATCGTGTTATTTTGTGCTGCAGGTGGTGGTAATATGTGGAGGATCTTTCAGACGAGGGAAGGTTTCTTGTGGGGATTTGGACATAGTAATTACTCATCCTGATGGAAAAAGGTAAGTGAATCTCAATTCTTTGTTTTGTGGATTTATTGTTTTGAAGAGTGAGCATGTGCCGCATTCTAGAAAGAGAGAGATGTATCTACATCCCAATTATTAGTTTGTGCCTCTTTGTTATGCTTTCTCTTTTTTTGGCTTTTTGCCTTTTAATATAATGGTCAACAGCAGTTATATTAATATTTGAAGTTAATTATTATGTTCAATATCATTTACCATTTTGTTGAAACTTGTTTCCATTGTCATCCTCCATTTATACTTTTGAGTTTTAACCTAGAAGCCACCAGTTCCCCTTTCCTTACTTGGCTAGAAGCATGATAATGTTCTTCTCTGATTGCCAAAGTGTTTGCAGCTGCATAGTACAATGCATGCCGATGTTATATGCTTCACTTACTGATTTATGTTGCTCTATTTATTCAATTTTCTGATGTTTTTTAGCTCCTCTTATGCTTAAGTAGGAAGTGATTGCCTTTTCTTCTAGATATGAAGTTTTTTTTTTTTTTTATCCTTTCTACTAGTTACGCATTTGTTGTTTCAGGAAGTCTGACCAGTCCACTTCATTCTTCTAGTCATGTAGGCTTTCTTCCAAAATATGTAAAACATCTGAAAGACATGAAGTTCCTGAGAGAGGATTTGGTCTTCAGTGTACATAGTGAGCAGGTAAATATCCTTTCCATTTTTATTTTATTTTTATCCAGATGTTTCTCCTCGTATGGAATTTTGAAATCTAAACATTGAGGTACTTTCCAAATTCAGAATATTGTGGTGAGGTACGGTTGGTCTCGCCCACATCATACAGTGTCCCATTGGTGGGTTTGTTAGCATTGTGGGTTTATTCTTTCATAAGAGTTTGGAAGTGGAGCATGGTTTCTTTAATAACACCATCTTACTACCAATTCATGTGTTCATATTATTTTTGATAAGAAACCAAATGCTTATATTAATGATCAAAAAATGAGAGTTACATGAAAAAAGTTGGATAAGAAATCCAACCGATAGGAAAAAGAAACAAAGAAAGAAATGAAGTTACATAACAAGCCTATAAATCACAAGTTTCTCTCCATAAATCTCTCTCCTATAAATGGCATCAGTTGTTTTCTCGTGTTTCCATATTTTTCCTCCGTTTCCATTGTGCGTTTCTGAAACATATCCGAAATGTTTCTGTTTTTTAGCTAATCAAAACAGTACTCCAATGAAACAAATAGATGAAGGTGTGGAAGATGCCCGATGAAAGCGAACAGGGTAATGCAGCTTGTGGTAGGAGAATAGAAGTTGCAAAATTTCATGTGTTCATATTGTATGAGTCTGTGTGTGTTTCCAATTAATTTGGTGTTTGCTAAATTATGTGCATGTGTGCAATCTCATCCTTTGCACCTTTGAACTCTATATGGCCACAGAGCACTGATTCAGGGGTTGACACATACTTTGGTCTATGCACATACCCTGGTCAAGAGTTGCGGCATCGCATTGATTTAAAGGTATCCTGTTGCTTTATATTTTAAGCTCTATAATTTGTCATTGATTCTAATTCCACAAGAAGTATGGTTTGAGGCACTGTTCAACATTTTTGGCGTGTTCATGGTTGATCAAGAAAAACGAATATTCCAAAAAATGGGGGGTTGGAGATTCTTTTTGGTTGAATGCTGTAAATTGCTAATGGCCCCAATAATTTCTGCGACAAAAATAGAAATGATCAGTTGATTCTTCAGAAATTATTTGGAACTTGTTTTCATATCCTTTTCTCGGATGCTATAATTCAGGCTGAGGAAACTACATACTAGTTGAGCATACTCTGTTCAAAATTGCTAAATCCTTACATTGCATCCTGTAAATTGTAATAACATTGTCTGTTTAACATTTAGCATGAAAATAGATATTTCAGTAGTCCTTTGAGCCAAGTTCATTTTAAGCATTGGATTGAGGAAATCCTGTAAGACCTCATGGAGCTGAGATGGAACAAGTTGGAACTTGAGAAAATGTATAGTCAATATGCAACAGGTATGTTGGATTTTTTTTAGGTTGGAAAAAAGCATTTTGATATATGGTCAATCAAATCAGCTTAGGAGTTAAGGATTAAAGCTATTGCCTTGATTATGCTCACATGGTTGCGATTTATGAATATGGGTGGGAATTTAGTTCTGTGATCCCCTGATGTAATGTAACTGAAAACCTAAATATGCCCCATTCAATACAGGACGACTTTATAACCATCAAGCTACTTCATTGAACAGACACATAACCTGTAATGGTCAAAAAGTTATTAAGAACTTTTTCTTTTCCCTCCTAGTTCGCCCTAGCCATCTGATGGAAACACTCCTGTTTTCTTAACCTATTGCAGTTCAGTTATTTACTTCTTGTAATTTTCCTTGATAAACCACCTCTAACCCTATGCAGGTTCAGATCAAACATCGAGAGTTGCTACTAAATTCTTTTTTTTTCCCCCATAGGTTTATCCAAGGGATATATATGCATTTGGACTAATAGCATGGACAGGGAATGATGTATTGAACAGAAGGTATGCTAATACATTCACATATCTTACAACTGACTTTTCGAGCATTGTTTGCATGTTATAACTGAAAGTAAAAGATAACTTTCTTTGTATTATACAACTTAGCAAGTTATAGGAATTAACCGGCCTAACATATGGACTAAGGATATTTGCATATTAACGTGGATTACCCCGTATCTAGGGATCCTTGGGGCATGAGTTAAGCATGTAGTTGATTGCTCTTTCTTTTGATCTAGTGTCAGTACTTTGGAATCACTCTCTGTAGTCATGCAAAACAACAGCTCATCTGGGTAGTGAGGTGGTTATGAGTGATACATTTTTAAGAGGAGGAAAAAAGAACTCTTTATGCTGTTGAATGATGTCCTAAAAGACTGGGTCCTTGGCATACGTTGTCAAATCTATATCCTGATAATGGGGCAGGAAAACCTTTCTATTTATATTAGGAACTGACCTCTCCATTTTGAGGGGGAGGAAAAATAGCTTCTTTTTTTTGTTGTTAATAGAGGATTGTTGGATTTCTATTTAATCCTAATAGTTGGTAGGCGCTATATGTGTTTATCTCATTATCGTATTGTGTCTTTGATTACTCGACGTTTAGCAAAGCCTATCCTATATCCTCGGGTTGCTACATGAATCTTGATTTCCCATTCAGCAGCTCTTTTAGGAGCTTTGTTTTGGATGACAAGCTATTACACTTTAATTTGCAATTTAGGTCTATTATTATCTCTGGCACTACCATCAATGGTGATTACATGATTCTTCTTCACTAGGCATTATTGATGTACATTCAAATGTATCCAATATTTTATTTTATCCTTTTTGTTGTTTTTATTATATTCTTGTTATTTTGGTTTCTTTAAGGATAATTCAAATTTTTATGGCTTTCTAATTAGTAAACACGTCCATGATTTAGCCCATTTGCATTGTGGGTGCAGGCTGAGGTTATTAGCAGAATCCAAGGGGTTCCGACTTGATGATACAGGACTGTTTCCTGCTACGCAGAAGACCTCAAGCTGTAAAAGGGTAAGGAGTTAGTCAACTTGTTTGTTAGTTTTTCTTTCTATTTACCTAGCTTTCATATTTTGTAAGTTATGCATAAAATTACTATATCATGCAGGGAACTAGAGGCAGCGCGAGTTTGAAATTTGAGACAGAGAAAGAGGTGTTTGATTTCCTTGGATTTCCTTGGCTTGAACCCCATGAAAGGAATCTGTGAGTGAGATGTGCATAGCTCGTGTTTTGCTCGTAGATGCTGTACATAGCTCTGTACTTCTGGGAGGGGCGACTAAACTGTTGTAATGTTATATATCAAACAACCTCCCTTGTTTTGGCTTTAGTTCATAGCACACCATTGTGCTTGCGCGCATGCTCTGCCACACACGCACACACTCCCAGTCTGGTCCCTGTGCTTAGTCATACAAGAGTGCACGTCCCCCCACCCCCCAGCTGCTGCCGGTTCTCGACTGAGGGCAAATCAATTTGAAGTCCAAATAATTCCAATCTTTCACAGCAAAGAATATACCCGGTGCAAAACCATAACTTGGAGAGGGCAATATCAAAGGAAAACACAGGAATTAAGCCCCAATCACAGATTGAGAGTTCAAACTTTGGGTGCCAGAGCTTTCGTAATTTTACCTTAATTCAATTCATTTTATTTTTCACTACGTTGGAAAATCAGATATAAAATAGCAGGATCATGGTCGTCTTTAATAATGAACATTATATTGTATTTTTCTCAATAATAGATCGTATTTCATATATTGGTGAAGTTCTACTTAATAGATAAAGGGGATTTTCTTTGAATTTATGAGGGGTAATCCAATTTATTATCTGGGAAAATCGGGGTTAGTTTCAATCTACGCTAATAAGCTCATGAGTTTGGTCTTATTTCACCATCAAGAAATGAAATAAGACTTCCATGTCTAAGTTTTACTCACGCATAACTCTTTTTTTTTTTAATTTTTGGGTGTGAAGTTGTGTCAAATTAAAATAGACAATAAACTTTAGTTCTAACTAAAAAAGAGGTGATTCAGTCGCAACTTTTAATATGTTTACCTTGTAACGACTTAAGTCGATTCATTAGCCTGCCTTCTGCATTCCATTCCTAGCGATTAAGGAACCGGATGAATTTAAATTTAAAATTGCCAAGAAAATAAGAATTTTTTTTAGGGTTAATCTTACTTTGCACCCTGAAAAATGCTTCAATTCTTAATTTACACTATCAAATATTAAAAAAAATTAATTTCCACCTTCAATATTATAAATTTATAATAATATAGACCTCACCCAAAATTGTCGTTCAAAAATTGCAGAACACGAATTGCAAGTACTTTGGGCCTGAGGCTTTTGTATAAATTTGTAAACTATTGGTGTCTCATATGAGTTACATATGGTAAGGTTGACTATTATCTAATTAATAAAATCTTATTTTTGATAAACAAAACAGGATTAAATTGATCATGGACGATCAATTTATAACATTAAGGATATAAATTAATATTTTTAATATTTGAGGGTATAAATTAAAAATTAAAATATTTTTCAGGGGTTCAAAGTGAGATTAGTGCCCTTTTTTTTTACGATTCAAGGGGCGTTTATAAAAATTCTGGAGGGCAAACTTGTAAAGTTCAATTTCGTTTCTAACCCTTTTAGCCGAGTTAGTATTTGCGCAAGCTGAATAACCGAGGTGGGTGGAGATAGAAATGGCTTCGACTGTCTCTGTTTTCCCCAAAACACTCTTTTCAACTTCTTCTTTCTCACCCTCGCGTCCTTCTCTTTCATCTGTTCTTGTCTCTGCTACTTCTTCATTTTATTTGGTTTCACCTTCTTCTTCACATAAATATAGTACTCGTACTCACATCATTAATGGTATCAAATCCAAAAGTTTCTATGTACACCCTTTACTAAGAAGCAACACAGGTCGAAAGTTCATTTGCAGAGCTGCTGAGTACAAATTTCCAGACCCAATTCCCGAGTTCGCTGAAGCTGTGAGTACCCATTACATACTTACACATATTTTTACTTAGTTCGATACTTGAACACCTTTTTTATGTTTGGTATTCAACATTGGGGGTTCAGGAAACGAAAAAGTTTAGGACCAATCTCCTTAAGAAACTCTCTAAGAAAGATTATTATGGAGATTCAATTGAGGAGGTTGTTGGAGTCTGTACCGAGGTATTTTCACTTCTCCCTTGTTATATGTTCTTTGTTCTGCTACATTCTTTTATTGCTATTATGAAATTTCTTTTTTTCAGTTCAAATTTCTCGATTATGTTGGTTTGATTGTAATTGATTAAACAGAGAGAAGACCCTCTGATTGCTTTCCTTTCTTTCCTCTTAATGTTTATTGACTGTAGTTTTAGAAGATGGAACATTATAATCAGTGAGTGCATAGAGAATGAAATTCTGCAATTAAAATATATATCAAATTTGAGAATGCGACATCCGTTACGAAGTTATGGTGGTTAGTCAATGTTAAAAGGCTATATTGGGTTAAAATAGCGTTGAAACCTTAAGTGGTAAATCCTCAAAAAGTGTGATTATACGTGTTTGATGTGAAATCCTTCATAGGAAATAGAACTCTGAATGTCATAATTCTCAAGGGCCTGGTAGGCTGGTAGTAACAATCTATTTTCACTGGTCATCAAATTATATTGTAGTAGTAAAAGAATTACTGTTAATAATTATCAATCACTATTGATATGATGTCTCTTAACAATACTGTGCTGTGCAATAAACCTCTAAATATGAGGAATTCCATTTCTATTTCTATTTAACTAGGAGGAAAGGAAATTATACATCAAATTGAAAATTCTATCTTATTGTCCCTCAGATTATGTTTTTCTTCATTAAGCAACCGGAAGCGATAAAATGCTGTTCTTCACATTTTATCAACCAGAGGCTTTATGTACAATCTCTCGCTTTTGCTTTTCTTTTTTTGAAGTGTACTTTATGGGACCTTTCCCACATCCAAACTGTGTTGTTTTCCTTCTGGAACTCTTATTATTTAGCGAATATAATAGCTGCAGAATGGATAAAAATGATTCATGTAGTCGATCCCAAATAATTGAGACATTACTTTGCTTGGTTTGATTTGGTTGTGAAAATAAGGGAATATGTATGACGTGGCTCAGGGTGATTGGCAGGGAGTAGCTGCAACATTGGTTAGGTTCCCTTAAGTTTTGACAACCATTGATAAAAGACCCTTTTAATTTTTTCTTGATAGTTATACATACACACCTGCATACCAAACAGGAGCCGAACAATGGAGCTTCCCCTTGGTGGTGGCAAGAAATACCACTGAAGCTACCAGGTGGTGATTATAGACATAGAGAAGGAATTGACTTGTAAAAGGTTCTTCCAGTGATGGAAGAAAATGCTTGCAAAGTTGCATTTAACCATGCTACTGGATGAATATGCCTGTATAGTTAAGAGGGATTGGTTTGTACTGCAGAGTAATGGTGACTATGATAGATAGAGAATGGATCAGGTAAGAATTGAAGCAACCTAAATAGGATTACACAGATGAAGCAATATTGGGCCTGGGATAGCAAGTTCCACCCTGAAGGTCAGCACAATAGGCTGCTTGGGAGCCCCCATCTTCTCTGACTCCTCTCCTCCTTTGCATACCACAATCTTCTGCCTCTCTCTGGGGCGACTTGATGAACCATAACATTGTGGACATGGACATCAGAACCTATAAAGCTCACAAATGTGACAAAACATATCAGCAACCAACCTATTAGACCTAGTATCTTCTAGGCTGAAAAAGAAGAGCACCCGTGGGGGGTGATCCAACATGACTGCTTGATGCGGATTTGAGTCCCACCTAGGAGACCCAATGTTCCACTATCCCCCTACCCCACCCTGAAGAGAAAAAAAAATACGTGGCAGGTTTAGAATCTGACCCTTGCATTATCAGATGTTCTTTTAAAACAGCAAAAGGCTATTGGATACTGTTGGTGGTCCACTCATCATATTTTAGAATAATTCATTTCTCCTGAAGTTACTTAGAAACACTATACTATATGTGAAAAAATCTCATCGTCCTCATTTATTTAGAGAAAGAGATGCAAGTCATGAGATATGTTGCAATTGGCTTGTAACTCATTTTTTCTCTTTAATTTTTTTTCACACTTGTTGGAGCTTGTACACTAAAGGTTTTCACTAAAAAAAACAATTTTAAAAGAAATGCACTGTAAAGGCAGGGGATGTTGGTTTGTATCTGCATAGGAGAAAAGAAAGACAAGATATTAAACAAGCAAACATGTGCAGGATGTCTCTGCTGTTTAAACTAATTACAGGAAGTGAAAAGGCTTCACCTGCTCTTTTTCCCTGGACAAAAATCAAATTTGGAATATTTGGTATTGTAACATAGATGATCTTTGTTGCCCAGAAGTAGGACTAAGAAAAGAGCCTTAAAAATGTACGAAATAATGCAATTAGTGAACTTCCTCTGAGACGGTCACATAGAAGTTTGTTTCAGTTTGCAGTATTTGAATTCTTCTCATTGTCAGTTCCCTTGTAATTGTTCATACAAAGCTCCTTATACTGAAATTTTTATATAACCATGGTATATTTCTTTAATCCTATGTCTGTATTATAATGATTTAATTGGGTTACAATGTCTTCATTCAGTCTATTTATGTCCCTTAAAAATGCTTTCTGCATGTAGATGCTGAATTATCTTCATGTTATGAAATTTTGAATAGATTTTCAGTACTTTCTTACACACCGAGTATGGGGGCCCTGGAACACTTTTGGTCATACCTTTCATCGACATGGCTGATACACTGAATGAGCAGGAGTTGCCTGGAGGACCCCAAGCTGCACGTGCAGCTGTGAAATGGGCCCAAGCTCATGTTGACAAGGACTGGAAAGAATGGACTAGCAATGGCAGCATTCAATAGATAAGCAATTCGGTGTCATAATAATTTATTATGATTTGGTTATTGTTTTGCAAAGTTCTGATGCATGTCGATTGGATTGAGCTAGTCCAGCAGTATTAATGTTTGTGTCAAAATGAAAGAGATTGATGTTAGGAGTTGAAAACCTTGGCAGGTTTTATTGTAAAAGTAACTTTTAAGAGTAAATTTTGCACTGAATTGTATTGTGAGAATATTTAGCTCACTGTTTCTAATAGATTTCAGCAGTGACACACGCAAAGCTATCATCAGAGAAATGCTATTGACTTGTTTTCATCTTCCTTTCTTCGAAGTTTTAGTCGTTACCTTCATGGACGAATTCATCCTTAATGGTGCCATTATGTAAGCTACTAAAAATGGGATAACCCTTCAGGAATGAGCTGATGCAAAATCAATCCAAATCTTAAGAGCAATAAATTAATAAGAAATTACTGATCACTTTCACAAGAATTATAGATCTACCACAATCAATTAAGGTGAATTCTTCTGGTGCTTTCATCATTTTGGGGATGAAAACATGTGGAAATGTAATCTTGCTTCTCCTGCAGCTGACAATGACAAAAACAACATTCGGGAAATTATTTCTATTGCATAAGGTTCTTTCTTGCATGTTGCAAATGCATTGCACATGTACAGTACAATGCTTAACCATGCACTCTGTACAACCAACTTGATAAACAAACTATGCTGTGCAAAAATGCAGAGTCGAGATTTGCTTGCTCTTCTTCAAAATAACTCTTTACATTCTGTGCAATAAGAAGTGGGCAAGATAACGATCACAATGCTGAAATATCTAGTATCTTTTCCTACTATCCAATTTCCGAGTCTAGAGAAACCCGCTCAACCTACTGTGCGTCAGCACCACAACTTCACATATGAATATCCTACTAAGAATGGATAGAGAAAACCCCGCTCAACAAAACTGTGCATTACAACTTCGCAAATGAATATCCTACTAAGATATGTTAGCCATGGCATCTATAATAAAAAAGAACATCAAATAAGTGGCTCGTCCAACCGAGGGAGCTAATCACAAACCTGGTCAATCCTTATCTATCAGTTCTTCCCAGTCTATGAAGCGCTCAAGTAGCTCTTTTTCTTTCAGAACTAAGCAATCATCCCCCTTTCCAAACCAGTCATAGCGGTGCTTGGCAACATAATCATAGACAGCATCCCTTAGAGGTGTTGGAACAATCATAAGAGTGCTTAACGCAGAGTAAGGCAATGGCAAGTAAGACAATACTCTCAGTGCAGCTGCAGAAACAGATTAAAAATCAGATGAATTACATAAATCCACATTACTTTTATTTATTTATTTATTTTTTTTGGGGGGGGGCGGGGACAGAGAAAGAGAGGGAGGATGTTTTACTGTCAACATACTTGTTGACCTTACAAGGCTTTAATGTTCAAATCTAGTGTATAGTTTTGTTTAAAATTAAACTTCAGAATAACCATCCATAACTATTTTTTTTTTATAAAAAGGGCGCAACACGAGGACTTCTCAAGGGGTCACTCATCCTAGTACTACTCTTGCCTAAGCACGCTTAACTGCGGAGTTCTGATGGGATCCAGTGCATTAGTGCTAGGGGTGGCAATCGAGTCGTGTTGTGTCGGGTCGAATATTAGTCGTGTCGAACATTAGTCAACCCATTTAACTATTCGTGTCGTGTCGAGTTGACCTGTTTATTTTCGTGTCGTGTTTGTGTTCATATTCGTGTTAACCTACATAAACTTTGAATAAAAAATTTAACGCTAAGATTTTATTTTCACTTAATTGAATCTCTCCTCGTATTTTTTCTACAAACTAAAAATTAACTTAATAATAATAATAACAACAATAATGAGTAATAGTATCTTTTTTATACAATAATTAAGTCAACACTTGATAAACAGTTACAAATAATTAATTTATATAATATTAATTAAATATGTTAATTGTACATCATACAACCAAATTAAACTTCAGAAGTAATGAAAAAAACAAGTCATCAAAACATGAAAACTCATACATGCAACAAAAAGGCCAAGTCAATCTCTTTTGAATTAAAAACTTCGTGTTGACGGGTCAATTCGTGTTAAACGGGTTGAATCCGAACACAACCCATTAACACTTCGTGTTGGCGGGTTGTGTAATACGCAGGTCGTGTCAAAAAATTAATTAACCCAAACCCATTTATTCGTATCGTGTTTCGTATCGGGTTATTGTGTCGTATCAAAAATTACCACCCCTAATTAGTGCTGGTATGATCACACCCACCATCCATAGCTAAGAAAGAGAATGGGGACTGCAAAAGTTTACTAATTAGAGTAGTGAACATCCCTTGTCTACCACAGGAAAGGAAGTTACTAGCTATCACAAATGGACCGTTTCAAGAAGCTTTGGTGAAATCACATCAGCTTATGTGAAACGATTAGAAGGTACACCCAATTTAATTATTAATAGTTGACAGCAGAAGTGATCCACCTTGCTGATAGCGTGTTTTTGAAAATGGAACTGGCCAATAATTTCATGATTGCAATAGCAACATCAAACAAGGAGAAAAGCAAGACAAAATTGAAATCAGAGAGAAAAGACAATCATCAACCAAGCTTTGCCTTGTACTCACGTTAATTTACAAATGTTGAATGAGCCAATATCATAATCTCTGCTCTGGTCCTGAAGTTCATTTATCCACTAAAACTGGTGTTGTGATATGCATAGTACTTTGTTCAGTGACTTTGTCCACCCAGATTATATAACAGTCCATTACCACCTAGACTGTAGAAACATCAAATTTTTTGTAAATTGTTCTTCTTTAGTACTAGAGGGATGAAATTCAATGTTCCAGAAACGATATTGCAATTTCAGGGTTTCTTTGGGAGTTCAATACGATCAAAGACTAGGACATAAGGGATTCATTGGCTCAATATCTTCCACTATTAGACGGGCAGCAAGATCAATGTCTAGAAATGGCATTGCCTCCATAATCTTGTTTACATAGTTCTACACTAACATCGTTATCAACATAACATGCTATCCAAAGTCAGCATTGTTGTTAGTAAGAACTAACATTTTTTGAAGATATTTTATCAAACCACTGTCAGCTGATCAAATTTTGACACTTATAAATTATTTGATTTCATTTATTATTTTTCTCAATTGGTCTGAAGAAGCTTGATTCTACGGCACACCAGAATTGCAATGAATTTGGTTCTCGATCAAATGATTCAGTCATTGCATCCAAATATACCAAGATCAAAACACCTATTTTTTTTTCTTAATAAATATTGAAGTTACAGAAAGCCAAAATAAGATTGAAACGAAAGGCTTCCCGCGTTTTTTTTTTTTTTTTGGGGGGGGGGGGGGGATAGAGAGAGAGTTCTGACCCGTGGAGCCTTGGTGGTATAAACCATGGCCTTCAATGAACAAGAAACGACGAAGAACATCCTCCCGCTCGACTCCGGACACTCTCATGTAAGGTTCAGCAGCTTTAGACTGAAGGCAACAGAACTTTATTTTCCTATCTTTGTCTGCTTCAATCACCCATTTCACCCCTACCAAAACAAATAAAATATTGTTAAAAAAAAAAAGCCAAAATCCACTTTCAATTACTCAAGAATCGTGAAAATTTGGCTTCCTTTTGCCTAAATTCTACTTTCACAGGATATATTAGGTTCAAGAAATTTTACTGGTTGTCATTCAAATTCATCAATAATATAGCTGAAACATGTGTCGATCATTATAATGTCCATCCACATTTACATCATTACATACTCAAAACCCTGAAACCTCAAATCGCTAATTCAAATTAAAAGAATACAAGTGCACTCCAAACTATTCTCAAGAATGCAGATACAAATAGTGTTACTTCCCTCATTGAACAATCATAATTCATAACCAAAAATTTTGTATGCGTGTAATGAAAACACCTTTGTGGCAGAGATGACAGACGCCATCGTAAACGACGACACGCGGTTGAAGAAGAGTGGGCTCCATCACCGGCTTGACGGTTGCAGCAGAATGCAGTGCTTCCTCCAACAGAATATCCCCTTCAGCGACATCAGCAGCAGCACCGGAAGCCACAACGTCGGTTCCGGACACCGGCGATGACGAAAAACATGAAGAAATCAACGGCCTAGATTTAGAACCTGTTCTGAAGAACGTCGGGTTTCGTAAACCCTTCCCGAAAATCATCATTTGTTCTCTCTCTCTCTCTCGAATTTCGATGACTTTCTCGGTCTTTTCTTGAGCTCCAAGTCGGTTCTTACAGAGAAAATGGAGTAGCAAGAGTTTTGAGGGACCCACCGGTCGGACCTGCTCAGATTTACCGTTCGATGAGAACTAATGGGTTGTAAATTTGGGGTTGGGAGGTGCACTCAGACGGCTGGGATTAATTTATTGCGGCTGATCCAAGAGTAGAGGATTGATTGTCCACGTATATCGGTTTTGGGCTCCACTTCAGACACGTGAGATGGGAGGGAAATGATAACATCTTTTTGGGCCAAATAAGCGAAGGCTCATGCACCATTACAAGTGTTTTGGAAGGCTGAGGGTTGTTATCAGACCGGGCTGTTTTAATGGGCCTTAATCAGGCCCACTCTGAAGCACAGTCACACCTCAAGTCCCGCAAATCAAATGTTGGGCCAACCCTCACGTGTCAAGGGGCTGCTTGGTAAAGAGAATGAGGGGACTTAGCAAGATAAGTTTGAGAAAAATAATTTAAAGGACCCCCAAATTCTATGTTTGTATGAAAATTCAGTCCCGAGTTTTTAAACCTAACCCCTAACTGGCCCAAAAATTAAACTCATGATCATAAGTTTTGTTATACCTAAAGAGGTGGGTTTGAAAAGATGGGTAAAAGTTTAAGTATCTAAAAGATAATTGTACCCTTTAACATATACATGAATTAAATTGATCAAGGATAAAATAATTATTTATAGAATAAATAATTAAATAATTATGATATAACTGTGAATCCTATATGTATATGTGTTGTATATCCAATATAGATATAGATCAAATTGAATGATGAATCTCATCTTTGTAAATAAAAATTTGAATTTAGAGAAGTCAATCCAAACTCTTCCCCAAAATTCATCCAAACAAGTTCCAATGTATATGTGTTGAATACCCAATATAGATATGGATCAAATTGAATATTGAATCTCATCTTTATAAATAAAATTTGAATTTAGAAAAGAAAATCCAAACTCCTCCCAAAATTCATCCAAACAAACCCCAAAAGGTTTGGAGTTCAAGTTTTGCTGTTGACAAATTCCTACACTGACCAAGTCGAAGAATTAATTTGACCATAAAATGTCATTCAACAACTCACATCCCCTTTTATTGAATACCCTATTGTAACTAAAATGGCAATAAAAATAAAATATAAATTTAGATATTTTAATTTCGAATTTTAATAATCACTAGACGCCAAACCATGAAAAATTATAGCTTACCTTTGACCGAACTGAAAAGAAAATTAATCAAAATACGCATAAATTAATTCAAACACCCCGTTGAATCAAAACAAAAAAATAAATTATGTATAAACACACCACACATTATCTCAATCCTATCAACTTCAAATAATGTAAATTTCGAATAAGTTATATGTCTACTTTTGTCCGCAAAATGTTCCTATAAAAGGCATACTTAAGAAATAAATTGTCGATCTATTGTTTCTAAGAAAATATTCAGTGACATCAAGTAGTCATAAGCACCTGATACTATCATCTAATAAAAAAATAATAAATAAAAAAATAAATTTCACATAAATTTTATAAATACTTTTCATATAATAAGTACCCCTAATAAAATCCTAATGTAGATTTCATTTTATCCGTTTAGTGCTGACATAACGCCACCGTTAGCAGTTTCTGCGGATGTACCACTCTTGAATTTAGGGAAAAAACGTAACTAACATCAAAAATAGAAAATATTACTCCACCACCACCACCACCACCACCACAAATTACAAAATTAAGAAGCATCCCCACTGCAAAAATGAAGAGCAACACCCAAATATATTGGAAAAAAAAACGTCAACCCACCGACAGATTCTCTCTTTAACACGAAAAGCAGATAATTTTCAAAACCGCATTAACAGAAACACAACAAAGGGTTCATTTGTTATCACCGTCGCAATCTCCATAAATATTACTTTAAAATTCCTAAAACTTACGCAAAAAAAGATATCCCTAGAGTAGAGACTAAGAGGAATGTATAGACCAACATCTTGGTTCGAATATAGGAGTTGCTAAGAGCCAGTCTCGCAAGCTCCCACAAGCAAGGTACGCTCCAGTTTCTTTACCTTGTAAGCCTTAATATCCATCATCCTTCCTGCAAGAAGTGACCAGTGACTAAAACTAGAAAAATGGTGATGGAGAACATGATTAGAACTCCCAGTGGCATTACTCAATTTAAAAAGAGTGAATTTCAGACCATAAAAGTATAGACAATTAGAAACAATTCTTCTCAGGGTGAGACCTAAACTGGAAGATCAATTTCTTTCCAAAATGTTTTAAGTATTAACAGGCGTTGTTCACCCTACTGAAAGATAACTACCATTACCATCGTACATAATCACTTATAGGTTGAATTGACACATCTACCAGATAGCTGCAATCATGTTTTGTCAAAATTGTACACACAATATGAAGTGGATAATGCAATAATGCATTGTTCAAAATGGAGAATTTTCTCTTAATGATCCAAAATACAACAGATATTGACTGAAAAAATATCTTTTGGAACCATCACTAGTAAAGTCTGGATGGTCAGGAGAAGCCCTCCCCCAACTGGGAGATCTAAGTTTCAAAACTTGCCAAAGGGCCAGGTGTCTATGCAGTGTAAAAAAGACCTAAATTCAAACCTAGCAAGCTATGATCCCATACCCTTCGCCCTAGGAATAGGATAGACACATCTGAGTACTTGGAAAAAAAATGTTTTATCAAAGTTAAGGTTAAGCAGAAGCTCTTTTTCTTCTATTTTCTTCCTTTATGCCTGTCCTTATGAGTCTTGAGTCTTGCTTCTTCGAGTAGCCTGTCTTAAGGGCGGGGATAGCTTAAGGTCTTTAAACTCTCGTTATAAGGCTTTCTATTGTCCTTTTAGGTCTTTTGAAAGAGGAGAGAGCAAATAACTAAACACAAAAATCAAGCAGATAATGAAACTGAGTAAAAACAGAAAGCAAAAAGTGAGATAAATCTAAAATATAGGAGTAGATGTACCTTTTCTACTACCGTCTCTGAGTCTTCCCAATGGAACGTTTGCCAGAGAATAGGTGCTTTGGTTTAAGAGAAGGAATGACTCTATCTGCCTCTCCCCTTCGAGCATCTTTATTCCTCTTCTTCACAGATTTCTTAGCTATTTTGAGAGCCTTCACCTTTTGAGCAGAATCCCTGAAGCCCTCTCCTGGAACCACCTCACTTGGTGGACGTGACCTCGACCTTGATCGGGATAGTGACCTCATCCGCAGCTTCTTGTTTGGTTGGGCAGCATCCACGTCCATGGCATCAGCACCATCGTCGGTCCGGTCAAGGGACCTCTCCCTCTTACGACCCCTAGAAATGCTACGGGCTCGATTAATTGCAAAAGTTGGATCAAGTCCCAAATCTGAGAGCTGCCTTCCCATTCTCTTAGATGTGAACTTCCTGTCTTTGTCAAACTTGCGAGGTACAGTTGGTCGGCTCTCCGCAGTGCTCTTCTTGATCCTATGCTGTTGAATAAGCAAGCTTTTCTTTTTCCTAATCTCAGCCAGCGCTTCTTGCTCTTCTGGGGTCATTTCCTCTCCATCCATCTCAAGATCATCATCAGCCCCCTGCTCCTGCCGAAGACCTTCGTCTTGCTCCAACTCCTCAAGCCTTTGTAATATATCAGGGTCAATGAAGTCATATACATTGTGCCCATCAAGAATTTCTGGCATTATATCTTGTTTCCATTCATCATTTGCTAAGATATAAGACTTCTTCAGATCAGCAGAGTATACACCTGCACCTCCATTCTCATTCTCTAAATCCCTTTCAAGCTTCCTCTTCTCCTTCTCTGCAGCTTCCTCAGCTTTCTTAGCTCTAGCTTCCAAGACCGCCTGAGGTATGCATGGCAGCCTTTCTTTCTGGTCACGTGGCTTTGGCATTGCGACATGAAATCGATTCAGGCAGTCATTTATCTTTTTAGACTTCATTTTCAATTCCACCCTCTGATCCAATAGCCTCTCACAAGCTGCATTCTTTACAGCGCTTACACCCTCCTCAGTCAAAGTGCTCATAGTCAAAAGTACACCCTCCTCACTTGTAGGCTCACCCCCTTGGCCTATTACAGTCTTCATAGCTTCTGCTTTCATCTCCATAACCAGCTTCATGTCTTCCTCGGATATCCCTTCCAACGGCTGCAGATCAGTTTTGTTGCAGACTATGACAAGTGGTTTATTCATGAACAGTGACTTAATGCTGTGAAAGAGAGCGGCCTGCTGGGCGATGCTGTACCCACATGATCCTGAAATGTCCAGGAAGAACAGCACAGCAGCTCTTAGATGTGCCAGAGCTGTGATACTGCACATTTCAATGATGTTACGATCTTCAAATGGCCTATCCAGAATCCCCGGAGTATCAATAACTTGATACCTTAGGTACTTGTAATCTGTATGTCCAACAAACAGGGACTTTGTGGTGAAAGCATAGGGCTGAACATCCACGTCTGCCCTGGTGATTTTGTTAATGAATGAGCTCTTGCCAACATTTGGGTACCCACAAATCAAGATCGTTCGGGTGTTTGGGTCAATTGAAGGTAGCCTTGCCATGTGTTGCCTGATCTGTTCAAGATAAGCCAAACTAGGGGCAATGCGCTTCATCACAGTACACATGCGGCCAAGAGCAGCGACCTTCAAAGCCTTGCACCGATACAATGAGTCACCATACTTTAAGAGTTTCACATAATCCTTTGCTACTTTACCAATGAGATTCCTTGCAGTATTGATTTGGCCAAGGGCAAGCTTGTAGTGGTCTTTGTTGTATAGAACATGAAGGAGGTCACCATAGAAAGGGTGAATACCATCAAGCCGAGGGAACTCATCAATGATGGTGGAAAGCTTGTCATGAAAGTTTTGCTGTGTATACTTCACTTTGCGCATGTAAAACTGTCGGATGCGAGAGATAGCATAACCTTTGTGAACCACAGTCGGGGTTTGACGTTGGGTGCGTGAAAGGATAATATCAATAAAGTCCGTCCCAGTGGGGACAACAGTAATCTTCTTAAAGTTGTACTGCACCATGACTTAGGAATCGTGTTTTCCTCTACAACACAAAATAGAAAAACTAATGACTGAAAATACAAGTCTAAAAAGGAGGCAAACATGAGGTTTCAATAAATAAAAGCATAGCCAACAAACATACTCAAAACAACCAAATTTTCTATAATTTATTACAACTGAACTGACTTGGGGCCTGCATGATTATTGAAAAACACCCTCTTATCCTCGTTTGGCCAATATGACATTCCAAAAAAAAACAAAAAAACAGCAATTTTCCAACAATTCAAATCATGAATCATCTCTCCCAGCATTATTTAAGGCATAAGGTGCAACCGAAGTGATAATATCTTCCAGGGCCTAAGCGCAATTCGCAAAGCGAAGCCCATGCTTTATCAAAGTGAAGCACAAATCATAAATTACAAATAAATGTTTTTTTCTTATATAATTTTTTTTTTCTACCAAGTTATAAAAATTGTAAGACACAAGCAAAGAAGCCTAAGGATACTTAAATTACAATAAATTTTTATAATAAGAAGTTAAGAACCAGAATAATTAGAACCAGCAATTACAATCAGCATATATACTGTGACATTGACTAATCAATTGAACAACGAAACATACACTAAACCAGCTACTGAAAATTAACTTTGATTGGTTTAAATATCACCCAGGTGATTATCGGATAGCAAAAAAACATAGACAGGTTGAATTCAAACAAAATAGAGACAGGTTCACCCAGATGATTATGCGTCTGCTCTGTTTCTGTGGGTGTGTGCCCAGTTCGGTGTGTGCTCTGTGCGTGTGGTTGGGGGAAGACAGAGAGCGGGAGATACCTGGTGGCGTCGCTGGCAAGGAGGAGAAAGACGGGGAGAGAGAGAGAAGGGCGGAAGATAAGAGCACAGAAGAGGGGATTGGCGAGCGGCGCTACCAGTGGGCAATGAAGGTCTTTACGGACGGACACAATTAGGGTTTTGTAGGGTCTTTTGGAGAAGACAAAGAAAGGGGGTTTAATTATAATCTGACAGGGTGCAACTCGGCCCGGTTGGAAAGTCAATCTTAAGTATATAATTTTTAACTCTAGTCCTATTTCAAGTCGAGAAACTCAACTCGAGTATTGTCCGAGTTTAATTCGGACAAACTTGGGTTAATGATTTTGGGTTAATTTCAAATTATTTTACGAATTCAATTCGGTTTAAGTTTGGATAGAACTCAAAATAGATTTGTTATTTTAAACCTAATACATATATTATATAATATTCACATAAATTAACAACCAATAACTTCAACCAAGTTTTTAATAGTTCTATTACTAAAACAAAAATGAAAATGAACGAGAGAGACAAAGAACGATAGAACAAAAATAAAAAATCAGTGTTAGTGTATATATATATATATATATATATATATATAAATTTTTTTTTTAATTTATCGGGTTCGGGTTGAATCCGTAAACTCGAGGCCTTAACCCGAGTCTAACCCAAATTAAATTCGGGTTAGAGTTTTTTGACTCATGTCTAACCCAAGTATTAAAAACTATTGCTCAAACCCTAATTTTTTTGGGTTGGACTTGAGTTGAAATCGGGTTGCCCACCCGAAGTTACACCCCTATAATTTGACCTTCTCAACTATGATTTTACTTATCTAGCCCCTTGAGTATCATATTTTTTATATTATACCTTCAATTATGAGATTAGTTTCAAATCACCCCAATTATCACATTGTCCCAATTGGTAATTTCCGTTCAAAATAAAACCGATGCTTGAAAAAATTCAAGTAGGGGATGATATGAAAATTTTAATAATTTAAAGGGTAAAATGAAATTGAGTTCATAATTAGGGGGTTAAAATATAATTTTTCCAAAAAAGGTTGTCGCAGTTCAAGCATGGGCTTTAAATAACCAGCCCAAGTACGATTAACTTAGCTCAATATTGACAGTTTGGGCCTATATTGGACATGCCATTCCTTATCTTTCCTCCGGCAGTCTATTATCTTATTGGCCGCTTTGGAGTGGCTCGCCGCCTCTTTTGTTTTGGTGCTATTGCTTGCCTTTTTCACTTCTGCCTTACCCTTATTCCAATTCCCAATGAGGTTGTTTGAATTGTGGGGTTAAAGGGGATATTATTAGATAAAAATAAGATGGGGCCCATATAACTCATGTTTGCTATGGTTGGCTTGTGGAAATAGAGTAAATTATTGGTAAGTCATATTACGTGGTAGACAGAGGATCTTCTGCTGTTAATTTTTTAATAATATATGTATTGTTGAATAAAACAACATCATTTTGTTCCAAACGACATCGTTTTGTTAAATAGAATCAATGTCATTTTGGATCAAAATTATGCAGTTTTAATCAACAAAATCTTTGTGGTTAAATATTAATAGCAGAGGAGCTGAACTATTACAGTATTATGCGACAATTGTGACATAGTCTCACCGCCACATTCAATATTTTCTTTGTAGAAGGGGTAAATTTAAGGGTATGTCATGTGGGATTTGATGACGGTTTGCAAATGGGCTAACTTTGTTGGGCCCACAGTTGAGTTGGAAAAGTTGAAAGGCCCATTTAAAGTTGTAAACAGAAACAAATTATAGTGAAAGCCTGTTCTCATTTTGCCATTGGTAATCGGGCCTGGAACACCCTGACATGGATCTAATTGGAGCTTTGGAGCCCAATTAAGCCCAAGGAAAAAAATATATATATATATATATATATATATTGCTTAGAAACTTAATATGATCGAAGTACACGTAAATTAACCCGAACACTTGATCATTGAACCAAAAAGAAAAGAAACCTGATATGATCACAATAGTCATGTAATCTATATTTCATTGTCGATTTATTGGAAAATTAAAAAATTCATGCACCCTCAAATGCTTTGCTTGAATTGATTGTATGAATTATTCCTCTTATGTACAATGATGGATACGTTTACTGCTAAAATAGCGGGAAAGAGAATCGCTATGCAACTGATAAAACGCGCCAACATTCAAAAAAATTCAGCCCTCGAGGTTGGACTAGCCGAATTCTTTCTTCTCTTTCTGTCTAATTTTCTATGGTTAGTAACCCATATTTCAAAGACTAGGCCTTGCTCTGGGAAGTATGAACTGTGAGTGTGAACAAGTATGAACTGTGAACATTTATCACTTTGACAAATAAGTTGTCTTATCATTTATTAGGGTTTATGGTCCTACCAAGAGAGAGGGCTTTGGGACATTTTGGGACCTAATTATGCAACAACCTTAAGGCTAAACGCTGGACTAGTTGTTCTCATCTCTCTGTGTGTGTGGGACAATTTGCCAAACAACATGACAATACGAGACCACATGGTTTCTAGCTTTAAGGACCACACAATCTAGAGCAAATTTCCTCCTGACACGCAGCCATTGTGTCAAATAATACATCTTATTTGTACTATTGAATCGATTATAATAACTCAGTTCAAGCATATTAGATTATAAATTTATTATTTTATCCACCAAATAAACAAAAAACATGGACAACTAAACTAGATTGATTTTTTTTTTGTTTTTTGTTTTTGTCAAGGTGTAATTAATACTCTATTATTTCATTGTAACATAGTGTCTTACCAAACGCTGGAGTAAAATGGATAATATATTTATCTTATATTCAATCTTGTATTTTATCCGCTTATACGAAATTAACATGTACTATGTAATACAATCATTTCTTTTACAATATGGCAACCAAACGAATATATTGTAATATAAAAAAGTGGACTATGAAGCAGACCATCTATACCAAAAACTAGAGAATTCATGAGAAATAAATCTCTCATAACCTAAAAGTAATGCTTAATCTAAACAAACACGTATTTGGACTGTGCATGCCCTAATCAGTTAAGCTTATGATGCCTTTCATGACAAATCAATGTTGTGCAGCTTGTGCCAACCCACACCTCTCTAAAATGTTCTTTGTATGATTCTTATGTTACTGCATGCATTGTGAATATGTCCCTTCCCCGACTCTGAGGATCTGCCTCTCTGAAAAAGTGAAAAAATAAAATTGATTATCACTTATCTCTCTCTCTCTTTCTCATATCTCCTTTAGATGTGGGCGATGTGGGCATAAATCTATTTGATACGATCGAACAAATATATATACCTACTCCACTTGATATGCTGCCTCCAATAAGTTAGCTTTGGGGTGAGGGTCATTATCTATAAGGAAGGATTGAACGTATAACGTATTCCCCCTTTTTTGCGATTTTAAGTCCTCTTGACATTAACAAAAACGACTGAATGCAGGTAGATGCAATGTTATAGTCACAAGGGTATTATCTAATCAATGGAGAAGAAAACAAGAGAAAATGCAAGTTTGGCCAAAGCAATGTTGACTTAAATTAATGGATGGGGTCATAGTTCCATAAATTTTGGCTTTAGTTATGTATAGACTCATTTATAGTTGTATATAGTTGGTTTGCATTGAATATAAAATTATGCATAGACGTACAAAATTGGGTCCAGTTTGACAAATTCATTAGGCGAGTCTGATATATCAATCTAATCATGATTTAAATACCCATTACGACGTAACTTATATCTAGTAACTTTGTGCCATTTTTGTATTAGATAAGATAGTCTTGTCAAGGATTATTAGCCCTAATTTAAGAGTCTACCAATCTTATAAACTTAGATATCATGAATTCGAATATTGACAAAGAGTCTACCAATCCTATAAACTTAGACATCGTGAATTCGAATATTGACAACTCATTAGGACAAGGCTATGAAATATTTATTCTTCATAAATATCCTAGTTCTTGTGTGGATAATATGTCTTTGATTAGACCAGAAAGGAAATTAGTAAAGATGCGTGTAAACTGACTCAAACACCTCCTAACCATTAAACAAAAAAAAAAAAAATCTATCAATCATTTAACCTTAATAGCTGCTTTATTATAGTGCTGGGCTGTCATATCAATTTCTATTGTTAATAATCTATTGTACACGTGAGGACCAAGCAAATTGGTTGGTAACAATTATCAACTCCAACATTAAATTAATTAACACTGATTATAATTGTGATCAGAAAGAGTTGAAACTATGGACAAGCCGGTTTGTCACTTGTGTATAACATCTGCCCAAACTTAATTCTATCTTTCTTCCTCTCATTATTCTGTTTTGTTCTTCTCTAATCTGTTTGTAAACTTGGGGTATAGCTTTGGAGCATCAACTCGGTTCCATTGATAACATTGGTCATGCAAAAATGTCTAGTAAAAGCTCAGCGAATATTGAAGAGGACAAGGACTTAATTGTTACAAAAAATAAAAAACATTTTTCCATAAAAAAACTTTGGAAATGTAGAATCAAAAAATACCAAATGAAGTGATGTTACGGTTGAGCAAATGACAAAGTTGTAGCTTTCTTTTAAGACGGTTTGGCATCCTTAAGGATATGTTGATCGATATTGTTTGCCGTAGTATGTTTTCTCCATTATACCCTGAATGAAACGACACGAGAACATTGAAAAGAAGGTAAAATAACTTTGGAAAGAAATGGTCTTAGAAACCTGCCTTTCTCCCTTTGTATATTGCTCCCCCGCACACATAATATGAAGTTACTATTTGGTAATACTATTTTTCACGTAATTTTTTCAAAAAAAAAAAGACAATTTCATCATAAAACAAAAGCATATGTAATTACAATATAATAGAAAGAATTTTCAATGATCTTACTACGATATACTCATGCTTGTGCATATGTATCCAACTATACATGTGACTAAGTTCACAAGAAAGAAATAACTCGAATAAATAAATTCCAAAAATACAAAAAATTAAAAGTACTTAAAAAAACACACACAAAAAAAACTCCAACAAAAAATGTTATCAGACGATACTTAAGAGTAAGAGTGTTAATCGAGTTGAGCTACTCGAGTTCGACTTAGATAAAATTTACCTCAACATCAACTCGTGTTTTAAATGAACTGAACTTGAACAAGTTTTTAAACTTGTTTAGAAAAACGAGTCTTTTTTTAAGTTTGTTTAAAAAAACAAGCTCACCAAACTCTGGTTCAAATTCGCAAAGTTAAATTCGATTAACGCTCTTACCTGAGAGTTAGCTATGGAGGTAACCTACACGACTTAATTATTCTTCAAGTCACCACCCTAGGTTGGAATATGTCATTTCAAGGTAAAGCAAGAATGTTTATTCCAAAAAACATATATATTTTAATCCAAATACTGTAGAAATTAAAAACCATGCAAGGTCAATAGAGTTGGGCTTGAGATATATTGGATGAATCAGTCCCAATCCACCTCACCGACCAAAGCTCAAAAGGGGTTAATGGGTCCTTGATGGTTATTCTTATAGTGAATGAAAAGAACTGATACCAGAATCCAAAGATCCCAAAACAAGACTATACTGATTTTCTTTCATAATCAAGGGAGAGCCAATTCAAAAAGATAGAATAAAGCAATGCAACAAGAAAGATGTACGGGAAAAAAAAGCTGCTCTAATAGTCATGTCTTTGAGTGGCAAATAATACAAGGCTGAAATAAGAAAAAGCAAAAAAAAAAAACAATTCTGAAATGGTCCACTTCTCTATATATTTATGGAAACAATGCACCTATGATAGTAGTGTTATGTCGATGGGTGTAGTTTATGAACGACTGTTTGTATTTGAGTTTTGCATTGTTATTATAAGTCCAAATAACACGTGGTTGAGATAAGTTCACATGCGAAAAAATTATATATTTATTGTCATGTTTGTAAGTGCATATTGAAAATCGTCTTCTATACATATTTATGGAAAAAAACACCTTTGATGATATGCGTAGTTGGTGAATGATTGTTTACATTCGAGTTTTACATTGTTATCACGAGTCCAAATAACACGTAGTTGAGATAAGTCTGCATTCAAAAAAACATAGTGATGTTTGTGAGAGGCAAATCATACAAGGCTGAAATAAGAAAACAGTGCTGAAAAATGATGGTCCACTTTGTATTTCTAAGTAATTAATGGTGATGCTGTATGAGAATCCAAACCGAACATGTAAAGAAACAGCTTACCCTTGAACATATCCCCATTTCTCATCCTCAGGATGTTGACTGGAGTATTATATGGGACACACATGTATATATGTAATCTGTTGCAGTATGATGGGGATATGAGACAATTAAATTTTAAACAATAAGTTTATACAAAGAGAAACCTGTCACCATCTTTCCTAATACACAGTGCTAATAAAGACACATATTTGACCATCTCAAGTTGTGTTTTGATGGTAAAACCGCCACGGGTGAACGAATTTTTCAAAGGTCAGATGATTAGTACTTCAAATCTACAAAGTGATAGAATAACGATTCTTGTCTCATGATGGGCTACTATCCCTTGGTGGTGATCAAGTCAAGTTACGAGGCAAACGGCTTAAGAGTCCCTTGTTAGTTCTTTAGCGGGTTAGCATTCTTATGATTATCCTCTCCTATTTTTTTTTTCACCAAACGAAAAACAAAATAGGAAAATAGGAGCTTGTGGGCATATGCTCCTTAGCAAAGGTCTACCCAGCAAAAAACAAAGTATGAATATATGTGGGTTGGCAAAGGGTAGCTTCCTAGTAGTGCCAAAGTTGAAAAAAAAATAGGGAGTACAACCATAGATCTGACCTGAGGATTTGAATAGCTACTTAAACTTGTTTTGTTAAGTGACTCTTTTAATTAGGTTTTATTATATAGAGTTTGTTCCTCCCCAATTTTTTGCTTTTCCCTATCTCACGTGTGGGTTACAGATGACAGGGTTAGGAATTTTTTCGACTTCAATCTTATTATTTCGTCAGCATTTTTTTATAATTCGAGTACTATTGTTATAAGCCGACAAAAACAATAGAACAAAAAATAAGGATCAAATAATGTGACCGTATCACACTAATGACACTTTGGTATCATTTTTATTCATTTGAAATTTAAGTTTTTGTTTATAATGTTAGTTATCATATTGTTTCGTTCTTATTCTTTTATTTTATAGTATTGTCCATATATTTTTTTCCTCTACTAGTAAGTCTAATAAATTTATAATATGAAATAAGACAAGTTTTAATAAACTCATTCGATAATCTCAAATAGACTCATTCAATGGCTATCAACATCTCTTTCAAAATTATTCACATTGTAATGTGCCTTCAAGCATATGTTACCCCTAATTGAATGATATTTGGTCAACTTTGCATTAAAGTGGTTTTCCATTGTGCTCAATGTGTGTGTGTGTGAGAGAGAGAGAGAGATTAGAAACCCCAATAGAAGATGGGGCTGTTTGGTAAGAGGTATGGGCAGGTTTGGTAAAATTGGTTTGGAGAAAATAGTTCAAAGAATCCTTAAATCTCATGTTTGGATTGAAAATTCAATTTCGGGTTCTCAAACTCAGCCCGTAGCTAGACCGAACATTAAACTCATAATCATGGGTTTGACGAAACCTATGAAGGGAGTGGATTTAGGAAGATGTGTTAAGGGGTTAAGAATATAAAAGATAATTGTACTCTTTAACATGAATATGAATTGAATTGATCAAGGGTAAAATAGTTATTTACAGGACAAATAATTGTTAATAATTATAATATATCCGTAGGTCTTACATGCGTATATGTTACATACCAAATATAGGTATGAACTAAATTGAATATTAAATCCAATATTTATAAATAAAACTTTGAGTTTAGAAGATTTTAGAAAAATCAATCTAAATTTCTCGATCCCCAAAATTCATCCAAACAACCCCGACGGGTCTTTTTCCACACTGCTATTGAATGTTGGATGTCATGGTGATGAAGTCCAACTTGTGTAATGTGTGGTTTCCATTGAAGCATCCGGGACACTCAACCACCAAACATCCTATGCCTAGGTCCATCCTCTACTATCTATACTGTATATATGCGCACACACACACACACTATATAAATACATGGAGAGAGAGAGAGAGAGATTGATTGATGTTGCGTAAATTGGTTGTGGATATAAGTGACATTACCTTAATTATGTACGACTTATGTGGAACAAACAAAGAAGAAATTCAAATATAATTCAGTATAAAAAAGAAAAAGAAGCATAAATATATAATCACTTTCAAACCCACTATTATATTTTGACTTAAACCTAGTCATTAATTAGCTCATTTATTTCCTTGTACCATTAATAATCACGGACGATTGTGAAGGTGAACAACATAAGTCACAAACCAATCACTTATATTTCGAAATTGAAAGCTTCGTCTCTCAATAAACGTTAATTATTTACTTATTGTTAATAAAATAAAAAAATAATAATATTATTTGAGCCTTAGAGGGGAACCTAATGTACATATTTAATTCAAAGTTATCGTTAGATTGATTATAAATCTTATTCATTATTATGATTCGTTGTTAATCTAATGATAATCATAGGCTAGATTAATAAACTAAGTCAATAGATTAAATTTAAATATTAAACAAAAATTACAAAAAAGAAAGGAAAATCACACACTACTTTGGGTAGTGTATGGTTTCATCAAATGCCATAGAAATGTAATGAAATAGTGTTCATTTATTTAGGACCGGACTAGGGTAGTTGGAAAAAAAAAATGGGTACCATATCGTCAAAATTTCATAAGTTTTTTGTAGGTTGAGACATAAGTTTTAGAAAATATTATTTGGATTTAAAAGACTGATTTGATTAATCACAAACATTTAATAAAGAGTGGGTCCCAATTAAATCAATGATAACAGGTATTTGGTTCAATGGTACTCATTATCTTGTGAAGACCTTGCCTTCTTGAAGTCAAGGATTCAAGTCCCTCCTTCCCCTTCCAAAAAAAAAAAGGTCAATAAAATAAATTAACATTTTAAGTACATATACGCACATAAGTTTTTGAATTTATTTACAACAAAAAAAATTACAATACTTTTTGGTCATGTTACAACTTTAAAGGCACAGATTATATTTTTTTTGTGTGTCAAGTTGCAATTTTTGAGATACCCGGGATGAATTACAAAAATTTTATGAACGATTTTAAGTAGTCAAAAATTATAAATGACCCCCCAAAACTTTTTAAAAAATTCATAAAATTTATACATAACGACACGGTATAATTTTTCTAAAAAACTTGACTTACCCAAAAAATAATTTTTTTTTAATATCATATTCTTCTCCATATATTAAACATAAAAAATCTTATTGTACGAGATGTGCGGTGCACTAAATTGACGCGACGATTATGTCACTGGTGGGGTAGTAGTAGCTGACCATGCCTTAACACTAGTAATTAAGCAGAAATTGGAAGACAGCAAATGAAAGAATCCACCCGAAGACTGTCCCTACAAACACTAGGCACTTTCCTATGGTATGGCTTTGGTCTTGAATCTTGATGGCACGTTGGAATTATGTCTGAGGTTATTTTGGAGTTACTTAGGTTGTTTTTTAAATATGTAAATATTTAAAATTAATACAGTTGGTTAATCCGACTCAAGGTTATTAGTAGATATATTGGTTTTAAGTCATAAACCGATTGATCAACAACTTACTTAAGATAATTGGATTGACACTAACTCGTTTAAGTGTGAATTCTTTATATACAACTATAATCGGATCAAGATCTAGTCTAGATTAAACCATTATTGATACAATACAATTAGAAATCCAACTCAACACATTGTCAACCCCAATGATGGATTTAGCCTATTAACGCGAGAGAGAGAGCTTTTTTTTTGGTCATGAGAGAGAGAGAGAGAGAGAGAGAGAGAGAGAGAGAGAGAGAGAGAGCTTAAACCCAACAAAATTGACTATTGCGTCCAAAGATGCTTTTTATAATATCTTCTGGACTTATTTTCTTTTAAACTTAAATTTAAATTTGAATAAAAAAATTTTTATAATCTTTTACAATTTTATACTCAAACACATACCTAAGAGCATTTTCACCCTTGACTCAAATGCAGACTCAAGTTTAAATTTGAGTTAAAATAACACAAAAAATTTCTCCAACTTTAGACTCAAATTTATACCAAATGAAAGGCAAAACTTATTCTAAATTCAAATTGAAACAAACTCAAATTCTATACCAAATTTCTAATGGTAACTTTTTGAATTTATCTAAAACTAAAAACCTTCTTCGTTGCCTCTTTTTTCCTTTCTCTGCTACACTGCTTCCATCGCCAACCACCATTGAAGCTTTCATAAATCCTTTGAAGGCATGTAGGTAAGTTTTTTCTTTTTTATCTTTCATATTCTTGATTTTTTATTTTTTTTAAAACTCTAATCTTATCTATCTTTCATATTATATAAACCCTAAGCTTACCTATCAAATTTTTTTTTTTTATTTTTTCGAGTTAAACACTATCGATAGTATAATTTCAGGCTACTGATTCTTCCTGAAATTTTAAGCCTTCACTATCCATAAATTTAAAAAATTCGTCATTTTATTACTTCAATCTGTTATTTTTGTTAAAAAAATATGTTTTTGTGTTTTTCAGACCAAACTCGTGTCAAAATAATTATTTTTGTTTTCTTTTTCTTCTCTTTTCTTATTTGAATTTATAAAAAATGATAAGGGATTAGAACAATATTAAAATTCTTGTGTGATTTCTTTATTTTCATGTAGTGTTGTATATATATTCATTTTTTTTTTTGAATTACCCATTTGTAGAGAGATGAAAGTTTTTATCAAATATCATGATTTGAATGACGCAAAAAAAGGAGTTTTGGGACAATAAAAAAAAATTTCAAAACATTTGAGTAGATATTTGAATTTGTCCATTAGAGTATTTTATAACAAATCAAAATTTTTATTCAAATAAACTCAAATTTAAATTTAAATTTGAGTTATGATTAGAGATGCTCTAATTAGGAGAAACTCAAACATGGACTCAAATCAAAAAAATCTCAACTTAAACCCAAAACTTGACAGCAAAACAAATTACTTCTCTTTTCAAACCCGTTACGAATCAACACAAACTTACTGAGCTTGTAGGCACCCCATCATTACCACGTTTAAGCAGACCCACTACTTGGTCATCAAACGTTCAATCACCCTATTAACTTTGGCTTTGGATTAGCCTATTAGGCCACTCAAAGTAAATAAATAGTAAAGGATATGGCAATTATTAATGGTACAGTATCCTATCTTTATTTGCATGGGACATTGGTGATTTGTTTTTTGAAGTGATTGAAATAAAACACCCACTCCATTTAATAAAAAAAAATAAGCAAATCATGTTTCTAAACTTTTAATCTAAACCACTTTTTCAAGGGCTTGAGTAATTTATTCATATTTTTATCATATGACGATAAAATTGTGTTCGATTGATTCACTCGATATTTTACAATAACAAAAAATTAATATGCTAATTTATTTTTTAAATATAACCAATTCTAGGGACATTATATGTAACAATGATGATCAAGGGAAGGGAGAAAAACTCTTTCATTTGAATTGAATTTCGTGGGTGATCATAATAATAATAAAGAATTTGTTCTTTTTTTTTTTTTTTTGCCAATTTTTCTATTTCCTTATATAGCCCTTTTTATACATTTACTCAAGATCCATCTCCATACCTACATTATCATGGATTTAAAAATGTCAAAATTAAGAATAATACTATTACTACCTATAAAATTGAACTAGTTTATTGACTCAAATGATGTATTAACAGATAGAATTTCAACCAAAAAAAAAAAGTCTACAAATTATATTCATAGCAATACAATTAGAGCATGTTATCGTCACATTATTAATCCCTCTCTCATCTCATTTCCTGTCCTTTTTTTTTTTAAATGTCTGTGTGTTTCAAAATAATTCACTGTACCTTGGTAAAATAAGCCCCTTCGGAGAAAAAAAAAAAAAAGCAACACAGACGAACTCTGACCATATATTATCAAATAGAAACCAAAAGAAATTGTTGTGACGAATTAGGTCTATTTTTTAAGTCCCGAAAATATTAATTACTCCAAAATAAAAGTGTCCCCTATCTTTTTTTTTTATGAAGCTTTTACAGGTATAAGAATTAGTCCCAAGTGTGACAACTAAAATAAGTTCCTTCTGCGTAACGGCCGTTAATAAGACGTTAAGAAATGCTTTCCGCCATTGACTAATCAAAGCATCATGAACTTTTTATTGAGTTTTGTCCTTACGATTTCTCTAATCTCTTTGGTATCATCACTCACTACTCACGTGTCATTAGCAACATTGAAAAAAAAAACACAAAAAACACCAACCACACCGTAAATTTGATGAATGGGAACAATGAATAGTGCAAAGTAATTTTCTTAGTTCATTAAAATTTGGGATTCAAAATTAGATTATCGAATCGAGTTCTCTAATATGTAAAGATGACCAACCAACTGAACGAACGAGTTTGAACTCGACCCTGACGAGATCCTTTTGAAAGTTTGAATGACAAACGAGAAGAACGAATGAGTTCCAACTTATGTCTAATGAGCTTGTTTTTTAAAAAAACTTAAAAAAGTGTTAAAACAAGTTCGAACTAAGTCTTAAAAATTGTTAGAGTTCAAAATGAACTGAATTCAAACCGAGCTAATATTTTGAATAGATTGATTTTCGTGATTATTTATCAATAATCTTAAGGCCATTTGTATTTAATTTCTTCTGATAATAGATAATCGAAATAAGCTGAATCTTCTATTTTCCCACAGAAAGAGGATTTTTTTTTTTTTTTTCTTTTTTCAAAATATTTCACTAAGAAAATAACAAAAAGCCAAAAAGAAAAACAAACAATATACAACACTCACACTGTCAAAGGAACTATTTATACACAATGAAAACAGATAGAACCATCAAACGAACTCACAAACTCGCTTCAGCTGAACACTCCGGCGACTTCGCCGACCACTTACCGGCGAGCTTCGCAAGTTCATTAACCAATCAGTAATGATGAGAAGAGAATGAAGACAGATCATCATCATCATGTCAGTATCTTTCTCCGACTGCTTCTCCGACTTACTCTGCTGCGAGGACTCCGGAACAATCTTCTCCGACGGAGACCTGCCGGAATGTTCATCTGACCTCGAATCTCCGATCAACATCGAGGAATCGATCGCCGGATTCATTGAAGATGAGAGAAACTACGTCCCCGGAATCGACTATATCGAGAGATTTCACTCTCAATCATTAGATTCAAGCGCTCGCGAAGAATCTATTGCATGGATTCTCAAGGTATGTAATCAAGCAAATTACTCACGCATTCTGATAAGCTTCTTTGATGACCGCTGCTAGCTAACGTGCGCAGGTATCTCGCTGAGCTTTATCGAATCCTCGTTATCGTCTAGACAGATCTAGAATAAGTATTCGATCGCTAAGCTCACAATTCACGGCCCCGCCGGAGAACCTTTACGATGCATTTTAGCAAGGCGCCGGCGGTTCTGACTAGTGTTTGGTGTTAATTTTGGGCTAAGATTACGCCATAACATTCATGAGATCATTGATGATGTATCGAAGATTGGCGGCGCAATATAGATAGATATATATACTCTTCATGATATCTTACGCTTCAATAAGATTGATCGGAGTTAGTTTACTTTGCAGGTGCAAAGTTATTATGGTTTTCAGCCGCTAACGGCGTATCTGTCCGTCAACTATTTTGATCGGTTTCTGTACTCTCGCCGCCTGCCGGTAATCTCCATCACCGTCAACTGATCACAAGTTGTTTTTCTTTTTCTTTTTTCCTATTTTGTATAATTTTTTTTGCGTTTCTAATAACTGAAAATTTTGTCTTTGTTTGGATGACTTTTCAAACTGGGTGAAAAGGACTTGAGTAGAGAGTATCAAGAAAATATAATCCAGTGAAAGTATATGTAAATGTGCTAGAGTGTACGTACTATATACTACTTTATCATAACCTTTTGAAATGTCGAATCAGTATCAGACAAGTATATACGATGACATACTTAGGCACTTCATTTAACATATTTGTTGAAATACATATGAAAATATTTGTATAATCCATATTACCACAAGTTAAGTTTTAAATGAATAAGTGGTTTAACACAGATCTCAAGTCACAGTGGCCAACAATTGAATTCGAGGAATAGTCCGTCCAAAATTGGACACCCTGTATATATAAAAAAAAAACCGGGGTTTTAGATGGCTACAGTAGTTTGTCTCGTTAATAGTTGACAAAGGAAAGAACATACTTTTATTGTTTTTGTTGGGTAAGTACATACCTTTATTATTTACGCTTTTGAATTAAACTTTAATCTTCCTGTCTTAGCACTTGCCATGTACACGTATAATAATAGACCATGCTTTGCCAATGATAGACCAGGCTCAAGAAAGTTGGCCAAATGTCGTAATGGGCATTGGACACTATCCAAACTTCACTAACTATATAGGAATCCACTTAACAACTCCTTAAAGAAGAAAAGTTAGTACAAACTGGCCTTGCTTATTGAATTGATCACCCACCATCTGTCTTGTTGTCCATTTTGTTGACTTGTACAGTGTACCACTCACATTTTGATTACCAGAATATTTTGTGTATGCTGGTTTTTAATTTCTATTTATAAGCATGCTGATTAGGCAATGTTTCCTAGTTAATAAAGTACTTGTAAGGCATGTCTATTTGTCTGATTCCTTTGAATGAATCTGAAAGAAATAATTAAGGTGGTGGTTGTGATTTTTATTATGTTTCCTGATGTAATAATAAACTGATTTTTTTGGGGGTAAAATCACAAATTTTATTTTGTTTTATTCAGCACACAAATGGGTGGCCATTGCAACTTTTATCAGTCACTTGCTTATCATTAGCTGCCAAGATGGAGGAACCTCTGGTTCCATCTCTCTTGGATCTTCAGGTGATTTTCTCATCAAATAAATTAAATATTCTAAATTGGTTTAATGATTGGAAGGTATATATATACCAGCATTATATATACTGTATATTATTTAGGTTGGAGGTGCCAAATATATTTTTGAACCTAGAACAATTCGAAGGATGGAGTTTCTTGTACTTGGTGTTCTGGATTGGAGGCTGCGATCCATTACACCATTCACCTTCATGGGTTTCTTTGCATACAAGCTTGATCCAACAGGAACTTATACAGGGTTCCTTATCTCAAGGGCCACTGGAATTATCCTATCGACCATCCAAGGTACAGAGATGTATATATACTTATATAGGATATCGTCCAAAAAATAGCGTAATTTTATTTTATGGTTATGTTTGTTTATATATATCCTATACATGTAGTTGTTTTTACCTTATTTTTCAAAACACGTTGCGAATAGTAAATTGAAAAATAAATTAGACATTGGGATATAAAGAAAATAACGTCAAAAGCTCCATAAATTTATCTGTATTTATGCAACGATTGCAGGTATACATAAAAAACTATATTATAAAAATACTGAAGAAGCAAAACTCAACTAAATCGTGAACTTTAATACTTTATTGCTCATGTCAACAGAGGCTAGTTTTCTTGAGTATTGGCCATCATGCATTGCTGCTGCAGCAATACTTAGTGCAGCCAACGACATTCCAAACTTCTCCTTTGTTAATGCTGGACATGCTGAATTATGGTGTGATGGACTAAGCAGAGTAAGAAAATAATTATATGAAGACTAGGAATTTTTTTAACTAAATTTACAATACCAACTTGGAAAAACCTATTGATTTTGCAGGAGAAGATCATCGGCTGCTACCGATTAATCCAAGCTGATCATAATGGGAGAAGGAAGCCTCCTAAAGTCCTACCACAGCTCCGAGTCATGACTCAGGCAAGAATTGGGTCGAGTGACTCGTCTTCCTCATCATCGACCTCATCTTATAAAAGGAGGAAATTAAATAGCACTTCGTGGGTAGATGATGACAAGGGAAGCTCCGATTAATGGGAAAACTTTGCAGAAAACTATACAAAAAAATGGCATGGTGGTCCAAGTGGTCTACAATCCTCAATATTTTTAGGAGGGTTTTGAGATAAATTGACAAGAGTGGTGTAAATTATTAGAATATATAAATATATGTGTCTGTGAGAGTTTGGAGAGAGTGTGAGATTTATTATTTTTTTTCTTGGTGGGCATTGCCATTCATTAATATGGCTTTGCAGATTCCCAAGGGTGGGAGATATGGTACATAATGTTTTGGTGTGTGAGAAAGTGAGGGAAAGAGAGGAGAGAGAGATTGGTTTAATAACTTAATACTATGGTGGAGTCATGGAATATGAAACAAGTGGGGAGTGATTGAATTCAAAGGCAGCATTGATTGTTGAATGAAAGATGAGAGATAGTGGGACCCTTGCTATAGGGTCTGGGGACTGGAGGGGTAAAGGGGTAGAGAAAATCAATGGGGTTTGGCAAAAAATAAAGGATTGAGCTTTGAAGTTTGAGCTGCTCATGGGATATAAGTCAAGCTCCTCATTTAGGCCACCATCATTGCCTATAGCCTTCAATATCTACCTGCTTCAGTAAAGAATGGAAGAAAAAGAAGAAGGGGGAATAAGGATGGCTCCATATGGTAGACTTTTGAGTTTTTTGAGTGATGTGTGTGTACATACACTTTTAGTGTGTGTTCTACGCTGTGTGTATGTGTGTTTTTTTTGGCGGGAAATGTCTGTTACAGATCCTAACCATATACTGGACTCTTTTTGAGTGATGTTCACACGTGTAAGGGTTACATGTGTGTGTCATATTCTTTTTATTTTTTATTTCTTTCTTTTTTTTTTTTTTGTTTTCTGGAGGGAAGAATAGGTCCCTCTTTGATGGCCAAAAATTGGCCTAACCATACAAAGGCCTTTGGGGGCCTTTTTGTGCGTGTTGTATTTGGATTCATCAGTCAATAGTTTTATATCTCTCTCTCTCTCTCTCTCTCTCTCTCTCTCTCTCTCTCTCTCTCTCTCTCTCTCTCTCTCTCTCTCTCTTTATATATATATATATCTCTGTGTGCCATGCACGTGAATGACAATGAAGAGTTTGTAGGTTTGCAATTTGTTGTATTATTGAGCAAGAGAAAGGGTGGAATTTTGTGAGGGCAGAGGTCTGTGCAGTGAGGGGATAGTTGGTCCCTCTAGTAATAAAGATTGATTCAATCAATGAGAATATGACTCCTTAACCAGTGTCCTCTCGTGACTGACCCATCTCCCATGGCTGTTGTTCTCCCGTCTCCCCCTAGATTTCAGACAACTTTGCCTTTCCCCAGTCTCACACTCAGATCTACCATTCTTCCCCATCCTCCATTATTCCCAAATAATCTATATCGACATGAAAAGACTACCATAACTCTCGACAATATAGTCAAGTGAGATTATTACGACTTCAACAAATGAGAATATCATAAAATATAACCATTATAATAAAATACGATAAAATATGATCATTTAATCTCAATTTTAATTTATATTTTATCTGGTTCGGTAATATCGTTAATGTAAAAAGAAGTTTGTATTTGAAGTTGTAGTTGCGACAAATATTCCCGCATACTTAGTACTGTTTTTCATTCATCATATAGCATGGGACGTTGGCCCTTTATAAGTTTGTTAAAGGTAACATACATTTTAGTACTTCCGTTGTCGTGCTTTATTATCACCTTTAATCAAGACACGTGATATTGTCAATGAAAAATCTTAAACGAATAATGTTTTTTGGGTACTTTTGGGCAAATAAACCGAATAATTGCCATCACATTCATGTCCATCAAATTACACAGCTGTTTTGATGGACCGTAGCGGAAAAAATAACAAGGTTGCGACGAGTTCCGGTCAGTACAGGTCACTGCATTTCCTCTTGGACTGGTGCCCTAAAATTCAGCTTGACTGATTTAAATTGAGGGATAAACAAGACAATGGTGATCGATATTGATAAAGACTCACCTCATTGAAAATGTATCACTTTATTGAGGCCTTTTAAGTTTGTTCCAAACTCTGTGGTTCCCACATTCTGTGGTGTTGGAATCCACTAGATGTTTTATAGTGTGCCAAGATCAAAAACAACTGAAACATTGGGAATGTTTCGAAATATTTTGAAGTGTTCGAAAACAAGTTGGCTAATATTTTTGGAATCAAAATTTCATTTTTTTTTTTCATTTTGGAATTTTTTACATTTCGATATTTGACTTGGCCAAAACTATGCACGAAAACGAAAATTTCATCTTTGATACTGTAAATTTAATACCATTTTTAGAGGCTATCTTATTAGTTAATGAGATGTGGCATTAACGGACCAGTAGGAGCCATGAAGATTTTGGTCACTTTTCATCAATCAAAATGGCCATCTTTCCCCACTAAAAAGGTTGCAATAAAGAATTGCTGTTTTTGTTTGGTGATCAACAACCGATGAAGATAATTAAAGTAAAGCAGCCCCCCCACGAGAAATCAGACAAAAGCTTTGGATTAATCAAAACTCCTAGAGGACAAACAATTAGACAAGCCGCGGAAGGCAATAACCGTACTAACATCTACTTTTTTGACAAACCCATGTTACAAACTGTTCACGTACGTGTATTTAGATTATGATTTAATTCATTACAATCATTAGATTAGATGTGAATTTTAATGTTATATCGAGCCCATTTTAATCTAACAGTTACAATTGCTTGAGTTCCTAAATTAAGTCCAACAGTATTTGTCTAAATACAGGGTCAATGATGAATCTCGGGGTGAAAGAGAGTTATTGCCTCCGAGTTTGAAGACTTCTTTTAATATTACGTGATATTTGTTAAGTTATATATATATATATATATATAAGTAATACTATTGAGATTTAATTTATTGACCTAATTTGCTGACCTAATTCACTATAACATTTGGATTGACTGTGCATCAAACATTGAAATTTAGTGTTAATCCAATGATTCCAATGAAATCACGTCACTAGGTTAACAAATTATGTCAAATTTTTAAGTTCAAATAATATGTTTCTATATATATATATATAGTCACGAAGGTGATGTATATATAAGATTAAACTCTTCAAGAACATGCTGAAAAATTGAAAAGGGAAATAGGGGTGGCTGCAAAACAAGCAAGTGGGGGCCATGGTGACATGATGCCTAACCCATTTGATGACAATAAGATGAAAATCTAATGAGAATTTTGGACTTTGTCAGCATTAAATTTCATCATGATCTCCCATTATAAATGCCAAATGATAGTCACTGAATATATTTCTTTTTCTTTTTTTGGTTTTAACATCAAGGTTATGATCATGGTTATTCATTACTCAATATTTTCTAGTTATAATTCACTTATCATGGGTATAAATCAAATCTGACTGGTAATAATCATGAACTGTGAGTTGAAAGCTCAAAAACCCACAACCTGAATCAAATCATATAGAGGTCCCAAGGCAAACTTTACATAGCTCATTTTGTCAGAAAAAAAAAAAAGAAAGAATTTTCAGGGGCCAACCCAAGTTTATCCCACCTATGATTCCCACTCTCTCTCTCTAAAAAAAAATCTTTTTTTAAAGTGAGGAGAATCCTAAGTATAAACATAGAAGCCAGAATGCTTTGTCTCTCTCCCAATGAAAAGTAGGGTTTTTGAGGGTTTAGGGAGCAGATTTCATCTCTTAGCCACACTTTTTCTAGAGAATTTTCCAACTTTGTGAGGTCATGACAAGGATAGAAGGACCCTTCAAATCCAGCTTTGGACATTTATCTTTGGTTGTAAAACGATGCTCGTGGGGTTGCTGTAAAAAGTTCATAGGACCCCTAGGACTAAAAGGTTCAAAAGATGGAATGATTCTGAGTTCTATGGATTTGGTATTTGAATTTCTGCTGAATGCAAGACAGCACCTTCTCAATTACATTGGCCACTTGATGTCCCCATGACACGTTTATATTCCGAAAGAAAAAGCAAAGAAAAAGGAATGAAGAGAGAAAATCCTTTTTGTACCACCTGAATATACCTGAAAAAATTTATATTTTGTCCCTTTGATAATGCAATTTTTGGAAAACTTTAGGCACACCCATGAAGATTATCATATCTTCACGTATACCCATTTGTGTTATCTAAAGTATGAATCAATGTGCTCTTTTTAAGTTTATATCTTCAATTCAAATACCGCCTCTATCTCGAGGGACTACCTCTAACGTTGTTAAAAACATTGATGTCACCAAAGATTATTTTCATACTTACTAAGCACTAATTCAGTTAGATATTATACTAAAATCTAGATACATAAAACACACAAAAAAAAACTAAAAAGTGTGCCTTCATATGGTAAATGATCATATAATATACGATATAGTTGAATATTCAATAGCGATTATGTAAAACAACCATGTTTAGTAAGTTTTAAATAATACAAGGGTTATCGTGAAGATAGTATAATCTATAAGAGAGGTGGGTGAACTTTTTATAACTTTATTTTAAAGTTTATTGTCAAGTGATGCTGACCGAAGTGATAGTAACTTTTACTTGGGTACTAATGCTTTCTAATTATCTTACAAGTACTTGTGTAGTATATTAAATAAAATATACAAGCACGCATGCGCACATGTAGTTGTATCTATACATGAGATATGAGTATACCAAGCAATATATATAGGTGGTAGAGGGAGGAGCCCCATTGTTGGCTTTCCAACTCATTTTTCATTCTTTGGATGCTATGGCCTCAAAAGAAGCTGAAAGTTGGAAATGGGAAGGGAGGGGGAGCGTCTATGTCGTGATGTTCTTTTTTGCTTTGTGATAGTGCCTGCTGGACCTCCATTCCAAAGAGTGGAGACAAAAGAGTCATCTCTACAATCATCAACAACCACACCCCCCTTCATTGGCTCATCCATTTCCATATCTTAATTTCCTGTCATAATCCCCAAAAGCAAGCATCAATAGGAGCATCGATCGTGATGCATCATGTTCGGGTTGTATTTTATATAGTGTTCTTTCGGATTCGTGTTATGAAGTTTCCGATTTATTATTCAATGGACCACATAAGCCAAAACCACAAGAGATTAAACTCCCTTTTCTCTCAAATAAATCGACCACACTTGCGTCTCCATTAAATGTAAGATCCACTAGATCCATCTTCTAGTACTAAAACTATATATAGCTTGTGACACAGTACCGGATTAAGAAAATTCAAAAAAGACCAATCGAATTATTTATCGTTGATACTAATTTGACGATTTTTTTATTTGTATCTATATATTGTGTCTTTTTGAATTCATATCATATCATGTTATATCGGGTGTATAGGGTCAAAAAAGAATCTCTAAGCACAACACACCTCTGATTTTACATCTTGCTGTGAAAGGCAATAGAAAAAAGTGATGTGGATGCAAAAAGAGATTGCTGTTTAGCTCTAGGCTTGTAGCTATAAGCAGATTACCGAGGGAAAATGGCAAGTAAGAAAGATTACAGGCTTTATAAAGGATTTTCAAAACAAATGACAAATGTCTGGACTTGATTGATTGTGGCTGGTGGATGGGTTTAGTGGCAAACCATACCTTCTTTTCCCCATCTTTTTGTTGGTAAAAAATCATAATTTGGCCCCTGAATTTTGCACCCAATTTCAACTATGCCCCTAATGTTTTTTCTAAAACACAAATAAGTCTTCTAACAACTTTCAAGTTCCACTTTAACCCTTTATTTCTACTATTTTGCCGAAAAACCCTAACATATGTAAAAAACGCGAACCCATTAATCTTTGTTGTTATCTTGCCTAACTATATACAATTAAAAAGCAAAAAAGCAAAAAAGCAACAGACATTTTATTTCTAGGAAGCAGAAAGCATCAACTTTGATATACTTTAAAATCACTGCACAAAAGTGCTTTGAAGTGGCTTTTTTTGTGGTTTATAAGAGAATTCATGCACAATCCTGTCCACATTACTTTGAAGTCATTCCAGTTCCACTAGAGTTGTTCATTTAACTTTTTAGTTTTCCCCATGTGTAATTATGGGATATTAATGGGCAAGAATTTAAATAAACAATTGCCCTATGGTGTCACATGCTTGAATACTATTGTCCACTGTTGGCCTATGCCTTTGAGTCCCTCCTTCCATATTCTAGGACAAACTCAGTAGCAAATCATGAATATTTGAGAAGACTTGTCGCACTCTCAAACTCATATATTGTAGCAATGTTGGTGGTGGAAATTCTTTAAATAAAGTAGAATGTCCAACAACTCATGGTGTGTCGATTTTGTCAATTTGGTCCTTATTATATTAATTTTATAATTTGATCCCTAAAATTTTAATTGTTTCATTTTAGTCCATAATTAAACAGTTCGTTAATTTTTTTACGGAATTGACCACGTGTCATTTTTTTAAATTGTATCACACGATCAACACGCGATCATTCCGTCAAAAACTTAACGATCCGTCTGTATAGTGACTATTTAAACACGAATTGAATATTTTAAAGATCAAATTAATAAAATTGATATTTATGGACCAAACTGATAAAACATGCGTATTTTAAGAACGAAAAATTCTATTAACCCTGAAAAAAAAAGAAAGAAAAAAGCTTGTAAGTGATAAGATTCTCTACAAAGATGATGAACATAACAATGTTTTTTTTGTCATGATAGATCAACCACATTGTGTATTCTTAGGTGATTCACTTGTTTATAGTTGATTCTATGTAAAGTTGGACTAGTTGATTTAGCATTGAGAGAAAATATATTGAAATAGGCATAATAATTCAAGATATATACGACGTAAAATTAACGGATTTGAGGTTAATCTTGTCGGAGTTGGTGGTAAAAGAGTAGACCACAATTTAGCAAGACACGGCTTTTTGTCAAACCTAATTGGATGGCCCTTATTTATGAAAACAGCCCTTTAATGCTCAGTTTATGGGCCCGTAAACGAAGTTGTCTTAGCCCATTTCCTTATCTTCAAAACATGACTGGCCCATTTCAGATTAAATGGGCCTACGTGTTTCTATGGATCTAACCCATGTTGATTGGCCCGCTACAGATTACATGGGCTTATGTGTTTCTATGGACCTAACCCAAGTAGCTATTTCCATTGCCATAACAGTGCTCTGCGTAGCATACGCGCCATACGTGCACGGTAGCCAACTCCGACCAATGGCACTCTACAGTTCAACTGTAACCTCCACACCTAATGTAATTCCCGCCAAGAATGTCGTACGCCTGAACTGCCTTATCCTACGCGTCCCCTGTGTTATCCTACACCCTCATTCTTCAACTCCTTCGCTCTCACTTTCTCCAAAACCCAATTCACCAAAGCCATTGCTTACCCCTCTCAGTGCAACATTACCTCAGAAATGCGTCTACCCTGATCCAATCCCAGAATTCGCCATAGCTGTAACTACTCTCTCTCTCTCTCTCTGTGTTTCAATGTTTACTCGAGTAGATTCTAGATTTTATTAAATTTTGCGATGTGTTTGTCGTGGGTATTACAGGAGACCCAGAAATTCAGGGCTGAGCTTTTGAAGAAGCTATCAGGGGATAGAGATACATATGGAGATGAGCTCGATATTGTTGTCAATGTCTGTGCAGAGGTAGTGACAAATGTCTTCGTAATTAGTTATATTTTTAGCATGTTGTTTTACTCAAGAACGGAATCCATTTCTTGAAGTAAGATTAATGGGCCTGAGCCTTGTGGTCATGTGGAAAAGAAAGCAATATGGTTTCGATGTTATGCTCTGCATTCAAAATAATTTAATTGCTGATGAAACTGATTGAGATATTCCTGTAAAGCTTTGGGCACAACCTACTTGAGATAATGTCTAACTCAAGCCGTGAAGGCATACTTTTCTGCAATACACCATACAGACTCATTTTTCTTAGTATTGAAGACCTTTGTTGCTAGAAAAAAAGAGGTGTGTGAGTAAATACACACACAGAACATATTTTACGGGAAAACTTGGTGCTGGACATGTTTTCTTGTACTTTACCTTAGAAATGATTTTCATGCGGTTGAATGAAGGTATTGACAGTTTAAGTCATGGTTAAGATATTTCTAGTTCTGTTCCAAAATAAAAAACAAAAAGATGTTTCTAGTTTCCTTACATTTGATTTCAATGTTTAGTCGTGCACTACGAAGTGTCCTAGACAACAATACAAAATTCTTGAAAACAAGAATTAAAAAAGCCTAATATATAAACAAATACAAATGTTGTGATAAACATAACACTTGGAGATATAATTGTAATTTGAGAAACTATGATCAGATTATTGAATAGGCTTGAAAATCAAAGATGGGTTGTTAATCTTGTGGGATTTTGCAATGAGTAATAGGAGAATTGAAGCATTTCTTTCATCTTTACTTTCGAAGAGAGACAGATGTAGAGGAGAGACTGCTGACTAAAACTTTTTACTATTTGTCATCCAAACAAAAAAATGGCAGAAGAGAATGAAAATGGAAGACTCCTAGTAATGCATAAATGTTCCTAACATACAAGACACCTTAGTAACCACTATGCTCAAAACCTCTCAAACTTTTAGTCCATTATTGATTTTGAAATGACTCGTAAGATAAGGTATTCACACATATGTGTCTCCGGCGAAGAGGCACCTAGGAGCTAGAACTAAAAGGAGTATGCCCCATTCAAATTGAAATAGAACAGGCACCGAGGAGATAGGATTAAAAGGGGAATGCAATTTCAGATCACATGCTGAGATAATCATCAACTATTTTCTAGCATGAGAAGTGCCAAAAGGTTTCAAGCTTTAGCAACAGAGTGCGTAGGGTTCTTTATTGAGACTTGCCCCTATAGTGAAACAAATCATCGATTATAATCATTTTTCAGCCTACTCTAAACCATTTGATTGACGAGCTTTTGGATCCAGTCCATCTGATCCTGCATTTCTCTATTTCTTCCAATAATGTGACAAAATCATAAATGCACTAACAACATAGTGAGTTTAGAGTTACATTACTTGGAACATGGCCCATTTTATCTCTTTTTGTCCTAAAACCGATTCAGGGTTTGAATGGAAATGGACCTTTTTAATATTGATAACACTTAAATGGTGGGATATCCTTTGGAAAATCTGTGCTGGTTTCCACTACATTGCTGAAAACTTCCACGTAAACTCAGAGAAGAACAGAGATGACTAGTCAGGCACTGCTATAATGTTTATGGGCATTGATTATAACAAGCAATTAATTCCCATGCTCATTGCTTCCCTGCTGGATGATTTTGCACGAATGGTTAGTTAGAATTCTCAGGCATACTGATCTGTTATACTGACATAATGGGTTTAGACAGCTGCTTAAACACATAATTTGCTTTTGTTGATGCTCTTCTGGGGATGTGCCAATTTATAGAATCTGAAATGCAAGAGCTGGAGAGGAATAGTGCTGTTTATTGAACACCTCAAAGCATTAAGTTTGTGAAGAAACTTAATAGAACGTACGGAAGAGAGAAAGGTTGACTTTGTATTTTCCTGTGACCATCTTTGCTTTGCTATCTTTTATGTTATCTCTCAAGGAAATTGGAAATTGCTAGTTGCCATTCTATGGGGTTTCCTTGATGAAACCAATTGTGCTTATTGAATAAGCATGGATGCACACAAATATATGCACTGCTAATAACTTATGGGTTGAACCCATTTTCTTAACCTATTCTTTCTCTTGATTTAGTTCATTGTGGTTTGCTAGTTATGACGGTATAAATTTCATGTTAAATAATGACTTTTATTCTATAAAGAGCTGACCTGTTCTTGACCTTGAAATATTCCAATGATTGACTGACAAAAGAAATTCCTGAACTTACCACAGAACAATCAATGCCATTCAGAAAGCTTACATCAAGCAGTATTAACCTTTTACCCATGTTCATCACAAACTATGGCATTGTCCTGGATATGGACCTATATATGTCGTGCTTTTAAACTGATGGCAGAAAATTTGGATTTTAAGATTAATTATTCATGTTTACTTGTGTAACTAATTTCTTGTGGTGAACTAGATACTTAGTGAATTCTTGCACAAGGACTATGGAGGACCTGGAACATTATTGGTTGAACCATTCACTGATATGTTGGTTGCCCTCAAGGAGAAGATACTTCCTGGAGCTCCTTTGGCTGCTCGGGCATCTCTATTATGGGCTCAAAATAATGTCGATCGGGACTGGGAAGTTTGGACCTCGGATATGCCAAAATGACTCAATCTTCCATTTGCATATGACAAGTAATCTTCTTATTGAGTTTACATATCTGCTCAAACTATTAAGAAAAGTGAAGATGTGGAGGCAATTTTGATTCAATTGTGGAATATTTGTCATGAAACAGTATCACCCCCAATTGCACTTTTCTCAGCTATACAGAGGTAGTAATGCTCAACATGGTTCAAATACTAGTGGTTGACAATGGTATAGGAAAGTCTTAACCGACTCCGATGGATTTACTGTATCTAATTTTTCAGGGTTGAAAGATGTAATTTATGAACAAATTGCAACGATCATTAGCTCCCAGCCTCAGAGATGCTCTGCAAGGAAGGACGCCATGATTTTGACCTCGCTGCTCTTAAGTTTGTTGGTCCTGTCCTCTCCCGTTGTCTTTCGTTTCTCAAAGCCTGCATCTTTCGATATAATTATGACGTTAGAACTCATCAACAAAGTATGTAGATTTTTGGGGAAAAAATGAGATCAGTTTTAGAACTGATTTGTCTTATTAGCCTCCATTATTGAAGGGAATATTAGCAAATCCCTTGCTTTTGCTTGTTCCTACATATTTTTGCTTGGTAACTGCTCTTGGATGTGAAACATGTTCCTTATTTGTCAGATAGTTTTTCAAGCAGCACCATAATTTATTAATGGAAGTGGAACTCAATCTAGTTGCTCTCATCCAGCAGTCTCTCTAAGACTAGCTAGCGCTAACCTATCTTTAACCTATCTATCCTCTTCGCTACCTCTCAACAACAGTAAACTAACTTCTAATTTACCTGTGGATTCAACAAATTGTGAAGATTTTCTTCTAGTATGACTTATTTATTTTTATACATTGGATATATCTACGGGTTTACTTATGAGCCAGACATACAAAATCCTGATTGGTAATTGACTTATTGGCTGAAGAGGATTTACCAGACTGGTTTTTTTCAATTCAAGCCTTTCTGCTTCTGCCTCACAACTTGAAACCTGGTTGACCGGAGCTGTCTGCAACTTCTCTGTCGGTTCTGGCTGGTTATTCTTCATCTTTGCATTTTTCTTCGCTCTCAACACCTTCATAACCTCTGTAATTGGAGAAAACAACCAATACTTCATAACCGGAACATACATAGTTCCTTCAAAGACATGACTAAGAAACTGGAAAAACAAAAGTTTTCCATGATCCTTGAATTGTAGTAGTACTAGGTTGAAGAGCTAAAAAACACAAACCAACCTTGAGAGGTGACAAGGCGATAAGCTCGGCCAAGAACAAGAGTATCACCAGGCCGGAGAAGCTTAACACGAGTGAACCGGACAGTCTTGTCATCGGAATTATCTTCTCCGGCAATGGGCAACGGAATTATAAGAGAAACATAATGTCCCGGATTCATTTTCATTACCTCACTTACTGTCACCGGCCAATACATCCTATCTATCCTCCCACTTGGATGTTGTATTACGAGTGCTGCTGCATCTACAGCCTGACAGTTCCCCATCTCTCTCTCTCTCTCTCTCTCTCTCGATAGATAAAAGAAGAATAAGAAGCAGCTGGCCGGCCCTCCCCTCCGTCCACCAACTACCTTATGGTAACAAATTTAAATTCCCATGACGACTCCACTTAGTGACTCATTTTATACCCTATTGTAATAAAAATACCATTACAACAGGCAGTCATAGGCTTCCATACAGTTACGGGTTACAATTTATGACACAACATGAAACATTACTTAAAATTGACACAAAATTAGCGAATCAAGATCGATTATTTCTCAATACGAACTCGTATATGACACGACCTGTTAATAGAAATAATAAATAAGTTGAGTTAATGTCAAATACGAAATTGACAAGATTAACACGTTTAAAAAATATTACAAGAATAAAATATTAATTTATTATTATATTTAATCAAGTAGTGACCGAATTCTTGTACAAAAAAATATGTTTTTACTCATTTTTATTATTATATTTCTTAAATTAATTTTTAGTTTATAGAAAAAGTATGAACATATGTTCAATTAAGTGATAATAAAATTTTAGATATAAAACTGAGCGTTAAATATTTTATTCATGAGTTATATGGATCAATACGAATATCACACAAAAATAAATAGGTTAACACGACACGACACGAAACAATTAGTTAAACAGATTGAGTTAAGGTTGACTAACGTTCAACACGAATCCAAAATGACACAACATGATATGATTGTCTCCTCTATAGAGCCTATACATACTAATAACTAGTGTTGCCTATTAATCATGTTGTGTTGTGTCAAAATTCATTCAACTCATACTAGACTCACTTTTAATCATCTCTAGTTGAGTTTATATTGTGTCGGATCATATTGCATAGAAGTCGTGTTTAGATGATTCGTTTCATATTTAGTCAAATTCTTCTTGGTCAATCCATTTATTTGATGGGGCGAATATGTTCACTTTTTTACCATTTAAACCTCGTAAGACTAAACTCAATACCGTTAATTTCATGCCAATTTTGTGTCCGTATTTCATGTCCAGCCAACCAATAACACCCAGATCAGATTAATACAAGTAATATATGGTCAGATACAAATATTTTTATATCCGCAACCAATGGGTGCCGGGCCGGCGACGTTCCGAAGATGCTGGCGATATTGCCACGTGGTCCTACGTCAAGGGCGGTGACCTTGGACCGGCATGCTCGGCGGTGTCGACGGAGTCAAGGTTCGGAGTTGGGGACAGAGAATTATTATTAACTTTAATATTGTCAATGCCTAAATAAGAATTAATTATATAATTCCCAAACCAAATCAAAGCATGCGGTTTGAGATTCCATTGTCACCCTCCTACCACCTTATCCGCGTAAGGTACGCCACCTTGGGACTTATTTTGTACCTGTGTGGCCATGCTTGGCTTTTCTCTTATTTTTTTTCCTTTGTAGATTAGCATTTCCATTTTCCTCTTACACGTACGTATTTGGCATATTTTTAGATTGCAAGAGTGTTAAAATTTGATTGGACTTAAAATTTAAATACATATGACTTTATCTACTCGAATCAGCGCAAGATTCTAAAATTATGACTGTTCAAAAGATTGTAACGAGTCGTAAGGTTACCTCCGAATTTTTTTCTATGTTTTATGGTTCAAAAACTTTAAATAATTTTTCAAATAGCAATGCAATGGACTGAAACGTAAAAGGACCACTAGAATGCAAAACAAAGAGTTGACTAAATTGAGAGAATAAAACAAGTATTGCACTAAGCATATGAAAATAATAAAAGATCACCGGAGTGATAGATTATGACAGTTCTCAAAATTACTCTATCCAATTACAGAACAACTGTGTGGTGAAGTCTAGTGGGGACTTTGGGAATACTTAGAAATGTGGGGAAGTAAATGTTAATGTCAGACCAAAAAAAAAAAAAATACAAGATATACGTGGTTCACCTCAACCAAAAGACTAAGTTTAGATCCACTATTAATGAAAACTCTTGCTCCTTGGGGATTGTATTACTTAAGGAAGAAAATGTTGATTACAGTGGGGATTTTTGGAAGCCTTTTTACACAGTATTTCTCAGATAAAACTATGAAACTCCCTTTTTTATAGTGGCTTTGTCTTCTATTTATACACTAGGCTCTCTAGGGTTTTTGTAATTCTTCCTTATTTGGTTGATTCTGTGATCCCCTCCTCCTGAGTTTACGTATGCTCTCTCTTAGCATTTAACTCTCTCTCCTCCTCCTCATCTAGCACATCCTGCACATAATCGATGCCTCAGGTAGGGGGCACCTCCTGTCTAGCCACCGGGGCACCACTATGACCTTGACTTCGTCATAAAGAAACCTTGTTAAGTGGTCCCATCAACCTCTGTATCGTCATCTCCGGCCTCACCCTAATCCCATGATCCTCGCACATCTCCGTCACCAAGGTGCCAAAAGGGAGCGAGTTCCTCTTCACATCACATCCCTTCTTTATCTCTATCAAAATCAACGATGGGAGGTCTACACTATTGCTTTTCTCGATTGCGTATAGGAACCGGGCCATCTCGGGGAGGATTTCGTTCTTTCATCCGATTAGGGCAAAGTTCGAAACTGCGATAAAATTCAACATTTTATACTTATCGGTCAGTTTTCCTTGTCGAAAAAATCTCCGCCCCACCCAAGAAAAAATAGCCATCCCCATTTGCTCTGCCCCCGCAACCTTCATCGCCACGTTCTTCCTAGGGAGGTAGGTAGGCCTTGGTACCCGAGGCACCTCTTGCCTCATCTCCCGTATGTAATCTTCATCCACATCAATATGAGTCCCCTTCACATAGCTTTTTATCACCTCATTGACTATTTCGGCATTGGAGTAAAACTCCTTCACCAAGTCAACCACAGCCTCTCCGCTGTTTCTCAAGTACAACATCCATCCCCTCTTCTCCATATCCTTAAAAATACTCAACTTAGCAAAATCAGTCAATATCAATGTTCATTCACACACTACGTCTTGATTTTGGTAAAAGTTCTCATACATGTCCGCTTTGAGGGTGTTAGGGACTCCAGTCATATCTTTAGCACAATGGGCCTCCCCCCCCCCCCCTCTTCAATGACTTTTCTACCATGTTAGGCTTTTGGTTAACTGGGGTGCGCCTAGCAGGGAGCTCATTCTTGGAGGTATGGTGTTCGGATTTGGGGTGTTGGGGCTTTGAAAGGTTTAATGTTTTTGTGAGAATGATGATGAATAAGGTGGAAATGCATTTGGGTTGTTTGATTTTGGGTGGAAATTGGCAATAGATGGAATTTGAGGTTTGGGTAGTGAAATGTCACCCTAGGGTTTGGAGTTTTTTTCAAGGGTTTTGGGGTTTTTGAAATGGAGAAGACGAACCAGGCTTTTATAGCCTAGGAGTGAATGCTCGAACGTTAATGACGTTTGAACATGCGTAGAAGAATTTTAAAAGGATGGTTTGAACGTGCATTGGCGTTTGAACATTGTGAGTTCTCAATACTTTGGGTTCTGTCAGAGGCTAAAGTACTATGAGCAATTGTCATTCAAACGTGAGCTTTTGGTTCAAACTCCCTCTAGGCATTCGAACGCTTGGAGGTCCCAATACTTCTTGTGTTTTTATCAAAGTCCAAAGTATTGTGAGTAGGTTATGTTCGAACGTAACATGGCGTTTGAACGTCAAAGTAAAATATCAAAAAAAAATTATGCAAATTCATGTACACATTAAAGGAAAGGTATACATACAAATTTGATCTAAAAATTCATAGCGTCTCAGGATAAGTTTCTACCCACGCTCACGGTTAGTATTCTAGGACAGTCCTTACTTCACCCATTTTTTTCATTTCAGTCAAAAGAATTTGTACAAAAAAATTTTTTACATTTTTTACAAAAATTTGGACCCTTGGCTATTATCCCCACAAAAACACAATTTTTCACATTTTTTTAAAAAGTAATCTAATCTGATTCTTCCTTTGTCTCTATGTCATTCGAACAACCAATGACTCTCCCAATTTCCTGTCTCACAAACCAGTTAAGAAAAGTACCAGAATAGCATGGTGTCTCAGGATAATCCTTATTCAACACATTCACTATCCAGTCTAATCGATCGAGTGCGCGACCGAAAATTGATTTAGAATACTGATTATATCTTTTCATGTGAAAGACCCTGCCACATTGTTTACAGGCACCAAGCCTTTTGGCACGATGGCGTTTAGCAAAAGTGTTTCTGTCACAGAGGGGTTTCGCTTGCTCTTCTAGGATCTCATTTTTTCTTACCAAACTTATTTTTTTTCATGATTACAACATGCACATCAGATGAAAAAGTGCATAGAACTCCAAGACTAAACCAAAAAAGTTTAACATCCGTGTTTTCTAAACTTTAAGACTCACTATCTGGTTATTTAACGTCTGTCAGTCACAAAGACAATTGAAACTGACTTATAGACATTATCATCAATTTATACGAAAATACGAGGCAAGGTACAAAATATGATCAAAAATAGCAACAACAACAACAAAAATAAAAAATTTTATGGGCACAAAATTTGAACTGTAGTTCTCACCCCCCAACCTAAACTGAATATTGTCTCTAATGTTTCAAGTTTACCAATGTATGAAACTTGAAGATGAGGTTGACAGGTAGAGATTTATTCATCTACCGAATAATACAAGCAAAATTCAACCCAATTGGTTTTAAGTCAAAAAAAAATTGAATTTGGGGAGCGCTTATTAGTCATTTTCTATTTTTTTTTTCCATTTGGGGGTATTTTTGTACTATTGTATATCTGCTTGTGTTTTTAGTAATTTAGTACCATTAGGATTTCTCATTTATATTGTGGTCAAAAACATATTCTACAGCTTTTGATTATTTTAAAGTGAAATTCATAGACGAGTTCTCTTTTAATTTCAATTGTCTTGGTATTCTTAGAAATCAACTAGACTCTTGAAGTTAGATAATCTTATATTATTATTACAATAATCAACAAATTATAATTTTTGTTGTCGTCTGACCCAAATTTTCTCTTCACACTTCCTTATATCAATATGTTTGACCCAAAATCTAGCTTGTACAAGATGACACAAGTTAAAGCATGAAAACTTTTAAAACCGATTCTAATGAAATACTACACATTTCCCAAGAATAACACATGAGATCGAGTTTCACCAGTCGCACAACAGTTTTTATCCTCTTTCTTAAGTAATCTAGGTCTAATATTGTTGCATATTAAAAAAAAAATTTCCAAAAACCTTAATATCATTGCATGCAAATCATTGATTACTATAAATTTGATTCAAATTCTGACGATTAGAATTCCCAGGTTTGAAAATCTTCTGTTTCACATGAGTAAAACATCTCTGATAGATGTCAGCCTATGTAAGCCATGTGAGCCATTGTGGACCTTGGGGTCATCTAATTAATGAAAAATTGACTATTTCTTGTTTAAACATGACCTTTGTAGGGAACTCCAACCATTAATATTAAATGAAGTGTCTTAAATTCATTAGCAACACTATTAAGACTTTATTTAATAACTTAATTTATTAATTTAATTCACTATGGTCTTTAAATTGATTACGGGTCCTATCAAATATTAAAATTTGGTGTTGATCTAATAGTTACAATGAAGCTACATCATTAGGTCAATAAATTAAATCAAATTTTTAGGTTCAAGTAACATTATTCTAACTTCATATGTTCATGTAGTGTGGCTAGGGGTGTTAATCGAGAAAAGCTACTTGGGCCCGGGTTTGAATAGGACTCGGATCGAGCTCGATTTGTATTATAAAAAAGCTGAGCTTGAATAATTTTTTTAGACTCATTTAGAAAAACAAGTCTAAAAAGGTCGAATTGAGCTCATAAAGTTCGGTTTATTTATATGTAAAATAGTTGAACTATTCGGGCTCGGCTCATTTTCTAAATAAACCTAGTTTGAAGAATTTTTTAGATTCATTTAAAAAAATAAGCTCGACATACTCATACTCAAGCTCACAAAATCAGCTCGATTAACAGATTGGGTGTGACAGCCATTGATAGTAAACCATGGGATCTTATTGTTCTACTATTTGGGCAGCTTTTAATATGAAAGTAGTGGCATTCAAACTCTTCTTTGTTCATCTCTATTGTTAGGTCTTAATCTATGTCTGTACCTAGTCTTCTAAAACATTCTAAATTCTAGTTAAAACCTCTCTCAACCTAACAAAATGGAGTTTTTAGAGGCAGCCTTGTGAGTGGGGTATACTTTTCTTTTTGTGAAAGGTATGGTCTTATAGTACTTCTCTCCACATTCCTTCACTATAATACAAATCATAAGTATCAATGCGGGATATTTTGAAAGACTCAAAACGCTGGTGCATTATTTTGAAAGATGTTATTCTATCGACTTGAGACAAAATACAGTACGAAAGACTAAGTGATGAAGAAATGTTGAGTTTCCATTGAGATGAGGATAAACTTAGTGATATTCTAGTTAGAAGTGCCGTCAAAAGACTCAAAACCCACAAGATTTTTTTTAAAAAAAATCCTTAAATTATTAATAAATATGTGTAATCAAATGTAAACCAACCCGAAATCCAAAGTTTGTAGTAGTTTTTAATTCATAACATGGTTATGGTTGCCGAACAACAGTCAAAGAAATGGGCTAGTTAGACCAGTACAATCTGTGATTAAACAAAAACTATAGAGTACTGCAGTGCCTTAAAGTTGGTAGATATAAATTGGAATGATACATCAAAGATTAGTATAGCTTTGCGTAAGGATGACACGCGTAAATTGAAAAATTGTTCGATTTTTTAACTTTAAATGGTAGCTCAAATGATAATAAGGATAAATTATAAACTCGGTCTTGAGTTCGAATTTTGGCAATCTCTTTGGACCAGGCCATGAAGAATTTATCCCTCATAAATACCCTAGTCCTGACATGAATGACCTGTCTTTGATTGGATTAGGGAGAAAATTAGTCAAGATGCGGGTAAATTGTCTTAGACACCCTTAATCGTTGAACAAAAAAAAATAATAAATTATTCCTTAATTTATTTTTTACTTTTCATTGGGACTCTTCAAGAACACATAATATAAAAGATAAATGATTAGTCATGAATATATTCTCCATTATCTAATAGAGCATGTAATGGTCCTTTTAGAAGAAGATAATGCAGCATCTCCCTGCTCACTTTTAACCTAAAAAGAAGAATCAAACTTTAACAATGTCGATGGAGACTAATCTTACAAAGAAGGGCCATATACATCTAGTGCATGATACGAAACATGAAAAAATTTTATAAATCATTAAGCTTTTTAAGAAGAAATTAAATATAAAATATCCTCTTTATGGAATTTTCCAATCGCTTCCCTCTTGATTATGATCAGATTATGTTCTGATTTATATTATAAAATATCAATCGATACTCATATTCGAGTTGATATTATTTCTTGTGACGTACAAACTCAGAATTTAACACGACTTATTGAGTCATTTGAATCTTTTTCGTGTTAAACATTAATGTCGCTGAGTTACTATTATCGAATCGATCGATACACCATTTCACAACACCGTGATATAACATGAATCTCTATTATTGATTAGCCAGATTAGGCAGCAGGGACGTGTTTGTGATTTGGGTGAATTGGAGAGATGGACACAAGAAGAAGTTGTGGTGGTCACCTTGCCAACAATACGATCAGGATTGTATCACATCAATGGCTGCACTGCCTCAGTTTTAAGAGACACCCAAACAGATCACAAGGCAATAATTCTTATGCTTTAACAGAAGATCTAGTCTAGTTTATATGCTAATCCATTTCAGTGGCAATAATGATATAAACATCACCTTTGTCTACTATCTTACTTGTATTATCGCATGATCTAAACATTGATAATTTAATAAAGTTAACGGAACCCATTAATCTAATAATTCACGTTGAATTGTGCACAAAAAATGATAAGTATAACATTGTTGTTTAGTGGTTGGTTCAAATCTAATTCCCCTTATACCAATCCATACTTGTGCTTTGTTCTTGATACCCAATTGCATTTTTTAACCCCGTCTTTTCCTTTGATTTTGAAGGAGGGAAGAAAACAATACCAAAGAGCCTCTAAGTAATTCCAAAGATGATGTGACTAGATTCAAGATTTGAGAACTTTATTTCCTTTATTTGGTTGGGGAAAAGTCATATACAAAAAACAAACAAAACAAAATTTTAGCTAAGATATTATAAAATTCATGAGAGTCAAATCTTATAACTAAGATTGATAATTGAGTCGAGTCTATCGAACTTATTTTTCTAAACAAACTTAAAGAATTATTCAAGTCGAACTGAGTTAAGGGCGAGTATCTTGACTTGACTTAAGTAACCGACTTGACTTACCATCAATTATAAACTGTTATATCACAAGTAATATTATTTGACGATAGTAAGTCTATCCATTTTATATTAGTCCTTATTTTTTTTTTACCAATATTCCTCCAACGTAAAAACTAATAGCATAGACATGAGAATTCTATACACGACCCTCGGATATTACACACATTACATGGAGTTGACGCAAAATTATGAGTTTGCATTTAGTCTCAAAAAATTTTAGTGAATCTGTTAGACTTGTCAAATAAACTGATCAATATAAAAAAAATTAAACATGATACGGACCCGCTAAAATAATTCAAACATATTTATGTATGCTGACATTTTGCCAGCCAAGCCTACACAGATTCTTTTGCCAGCCAACCTACACAGATTGCCTTGGTAGTACTCATGATGTAGATGGAAGAACCCAACGGTCCAGCCCAGTTACACTCGTATAGGAAGGCCACTGCCTCTAGGCGGTTAAAAAAGGCTCCGCAAATGGGTCACCCAGTTAAATGTTCAATGGCCCACGGCCTAACCTGCTAGTCTGGCAGTCCAGTGGACCCTCCGGCGGCACATGTCAGTCCAAATACACTAATCTTACCGGTAAGGGTCAATCGATCCGAATCTTTTGAACTTAATTATGCTTAGACTCGATTCGTGCTAATCAAGGATCGTTCAAATTCAGCTCGGGCTCGGTTATCGAGTTTCAAATATTGTTTAAACTCGGCTCAAACCAAATTCGAGCCAAAAACAAGTTATTCAAAAAAAAAAATTCAAATCCACAAATTTTAAATATCCATTCAAAAAATCTCACAAAAATGTACACAAATACAAATTTTAACATAAATATGAACATAAAATACCTCTAAATCACAAAAAAAAATATACAAACTTAAAAATTTTGCTAATTTTACTAAAATAACAATAAGATCTATAATAATCTATATATGTATATTATATACAAGTAGAAAAATGAGTTGACCCACCAATAATTTGGACTCGACTCGGCTCGGTTCGAATACTAAACGAGTATAAATATTTGTTCAAATCCGTCTCATTTTATAATATGGGTGAGCATAAATCGAGCCACTCACGAATCGCCCAAATCGTTTAACAACCCTAGCTATTAGGACATTATTTAAGAGCATAATACATTGTAAACAATTAATTGATAATAAATTTTATTCAATGCTATGACCCATTAATGTTAGAAAATAGATGCAATGTAGCCTAATTCAAGAGTAAAAATTAAGATTGAGAGCTAGAAAATGGGGCCACATTGCACATGTTGAAATGGGCCCAATTCTTTAAAGGTACAAATTAAAAATCGGAGTATCCTTTAGGATGCAAAATGAGATTAACTTTTTTTTATTTGTGTTGGTGAGACAACACCTTGTTTATGATAGGACAAATGAACCCAATAAATTGCCTCAACTCTCTCTCTCTCTCTCTCTCTCTCTCTCTCACACACACACACACACACCTGCAAAACATAAGCAAGAGATGCTGAAAGCACAAGAGATGTGTAAGAACTTTACCGAATTAAATTATACTCCAGCACCAGTTAGACACAAGGAATAAAAGGGAACAACTGCCCAGACTTCTGTATAAAGAAAAAGATTCATGTATATAGCTTAGTTATACGATGTTTGAACAACACATTAAACAAAAGAAACTGGATACAGATGATTGAATTGTATTACCCATAATGAGCTATGGTCGGAGCATATCGATATCTGATCACATTGCTTTGAACTCCATTCCCTAAATCACACAGATGGGAAAAACTTGTTGAGATGGAATGGCAAGGAATAGAACTCTTCGCTCCTTGTATCCGTCTTGAATGATCTGAACTTGTCCCACCATTGCATTCCCCTGTCCTTCCTAGTTGCGCTGTCTTTCCGACGCAGTGTAACGTCTAGGAAGAGTGCCAACATGCCAGCAACAAATGGTGCCGATGAGAATGGCACGTTGATCATATCATTGAACTGCAAAGTGATTGAAAAGCGTCATGATCTCCGGGTGGGGAAAACAGAGATTACAGTAAAGAGGATTATAGTAGTTCATTACCCATCTTGCTCCAGTGTGGACAGGACTAAAACCATTCACTGCAGTGTACTCATTGAAGTACTGTGGTATTGACAAGCCCATAAAAACCGAGAATGCTACAATAAACTTTGTCCTAAAGCTGTTCAGATTGCAAAACTGGAGGAAACTGAGACCTGCTGAACCTGTCCGCGCATAATTCTAAAAGCTATTAGATTTGAATGGTTACACAATCAAACGAGCCAGCCACATCAGTTGATAATACATACCCACGTATGCGAAGAAAAGACAATACATAGCAGCAACAATTGGTGCTGGAATTGAAGCAAAGACAGCTCCAAATTTTCCTGAATAGACATGTATATTTGACATGTTTACTTGAACTGAGAACAAGTGAAATCGAAATTTGTTTGACAGCATCTGGAATGTGAACAACTTACCAAGTATGGAGAAGAATATCATAAAACCAGCAGATATCTGCACAACCCTTCGGCTGCCAACGCGTGTTAATGCCAGCAAACCAGCATTTTCACTGTAAAAAAAAAAGTCAATACATATGCTAATCATGATTTGAAATTTTGATCTACAGCATTAAATGTTACTTCTAAGAAAATGAATTTTCACAAGAGGCTTACACAGATACTGATGATCCATTCCCGGTACCAAATATTCCAGAGAACAATATGCCCACCCCCTTAGATACACAAACACATGAATTTCTTTAGAACAGAAAATTAGCAATAACCCAGATTTAGATTTAGCAAAGCATAGTATTCTTTTGGCAAGGAGAAAATCCACTAAATTGTGACATCAAATACAATCCATTTCTTTACTCTTTTCCATTTAATCATGTAGTGAGGTGTCAAGAAGGGTGAAAGATTGATCAGGTGACTACTTTGGGGCATGTATAAAGCAATCAATTATTGAGTCCATTTACCTGCCAACCAACACCACGGCTAAGAATAGAAGGTGGCGGAGGAGTTGCACTCGCATATCTCGACACAGCAATGAAAGCACCAGTGGACTGTTATAGCAGTGTAAAACATATGTAAGCAGCAAGTCAATTATAGCCTAGTAAACATCATCAAGAAATGCCAACTATGACCATCAAATATCCAACCACCCATACAAAAGCCAGCAACACTCACCCTGAGAAAACTATTCTACAAGACAATCTCATAAACCAGGCAACATTAAAGCTACTTAGAATGCCTAAGGAAAACAAGATGAAAAGAAGTATCAGAGTTTCTATGAACCAACAGCAAGTGGAAGCAAAAGCAATGAGGCATAGGAGATGATGCTAGGAAATGATAATTAGATGGAGTTGGAAAAATGTGAGGCATCTCGTGTTTAGTTCACAAACAAAAGTATAAAGTGAACGAACCTCAACAAGAGCAACAAAGGAAGTGGCCATCATAGCAAAAGATTCTCCAGCATCAAATGTTGGAGCTCCCCACTGAAATGGATATGGGACTCTTATCCTGCAAAACAAAGTGCAATGTAATCATAAGTATAATCTCAGTAGCCAAATAAGACATCCACCATGTCTTTGCGTCCTTAAGAACTCATGATAATGGCTTAACTACTCATTCACAATAGATTTTACCACTCTTTCTTATGTAAGGTATTTGCCAATAAGCATTCATCTCTGGTCCCAAGTATTGGTCCCATTGGACTTCTTATGTAAATGGTACCAATGCCCCCATGACTAGATAAAACATAATAACAAGGTCTTCAATCCTAGACCCTCAAGTTGCAGTGAAAGAACTGGCCTTACCAGGGAGAAGCACCTATAATTCCAGCACGATCTGTTCGGCAGCTTATTTGAGTCTTTGCTGATGTGTTCTTATATGCGCCACCAACCGTGAGTAGATGAGCATAAATCCACACAATCACGACCGAGAATAAAACAGCGAAGCGGTCAAAGACATGACCTTCCTTGCTAAAAAGATGGGGTATGAACTGCAAAGAACATTGCAATAATTAACACTGGCATTAGAGGTGAGGAAAAGCATTGACAGTTTATTTACGATGTCACAGATTCTGATTGCAAAAGGTACTTTGAGATCAAAATTATCATTGCTATAAGTCCACCAGGAAAAATTGGTTTTAGGCGATATAGAATTGAATTTTACCTGTGAAAAGATTACTAGGAGTATGAGCTCCGGAAGTCCAACCTCCATGCATTTTGAAAGCTAGATAATCGATTAAAGAGTCAATAACCACAAGTAATAATTCATAACATTGCAAAATTGAGAGAAGAACATGATTGCTATGGACTTTGATTTTCTTAATCTCATAAAGCCCCATAAACGCATACCAGAGGAAAACCAAACTCATAGAGCCCAAATCCTGTTAGAGCTACCAAAGGAACTGCAGATAGTGGACTCAATAACCTGAACAATACATGAATAAAAATAATTAACAGAAAATCTTAACCTATAAAGAATTCATAACTTCAACTAAACCATGTTAAAAGTATCCGTCATTAAGTTTCTAATTCTTCTAAGCCTACACTGTTAATAGAGACTACCTTATGCCAGACACGTGTCAAACCCCCTATGAGATTTGGAAAGGCAAGAAGTCTAATATGAAGTATTTACGAGTTTTTGAGAGTAAGTGTTACATCTTGAGAAATAGAGAGAACTTAGGCAAACATTGTTATGGAATTGTATAGATTCAGCAAGTTACTCTGGTTGGAAGAAAAAGATTCTTAACCCACCTTGTGACATTGCGCCAAAGGCCACTAAAGCCAAGGACAATCTGAAGAGTTGAAGCAACAATAAGGGCTCCCTGGATTCCTCGCATTATCTTCTCAAATTTCTGGGTGAGCAGCAAAAAATAGGGATCAGTTGACATGAATGCAATTGATTGCATGTAATAAAACTAGTGAGGGTTCGTCAGTCAACCTCCTGAGGATTCAGAATGCCACTATATCGACCAGCCAAGACAATTGAGAGGGTTGTAGGCACAAAAGTATAAGAACCTCCAATGATAGCAGGTAATCGGGTCCCCAAAAATGACTGAGTCAATGTATTCAACCCAGCCACAAAGAGTAGTGTCTGAATCATCTTTGCTTTCTCTTCCTAAGAAGAGCAACCATTGATTTCCCATTAGTTTCATAAAAGCTTGCATAATTTACAATGAGACAACATAGAACCTTAAGATTTATCAGAACTGTTGCAAAATTTTCTATGTTAGCTTACATTTCCTATTTTCTATGTTAGAGCTCGCATTTCCTATTTCAATGTTAGAGCTTACATTTCCTCCTCCCATCTGCGGAACCAAAGTAGAGGGAATCAGAACTGTTGTGCCAAGCATCACAAGATAGTGCTGGAACCCAAGAAGTATTGCCTCAGCTGCATTGCCAAACACCCCCAACACACAAATACAATAGTCAGATGCAAAAAACTACCATAAGAATTACAAAAAACACCCAAAGATCAATATAAATTATTTGTCTAAAAAATGAAAGTGTTTTGCTTACCCATTAGGGCCCTATCAAAGCCACCAATTCCAACAGAAAAGAGTAATTTTTTTTGCTGTTTGAAAGGGTGGACAGGGGCGACCAGACATAGCAACCCCTTAGAATGTTCCCACCCGTTGTAGAATATTTGGTTTAAGTCATACTTACTAACTTGGGATGGTCGAGCCCGTCACTACAACACTACCGAGGGTAAGTTGGACATTCAGCCCCTCCAGCAGTATCTGGTTCACAAGGACTACTACTGCAAGCAGGTTCAAACTCATGACCACTGGAAGAGGGCAGGACTTTCACCCTCCACTAAAAGCCAACTAGGCTAATACCTTGGAGGTAACAGAAAAGAGTAATTGCAAAACAAGTGATTTGACATACAAGAGGGGAAAAGTGGGTTTATGAAAACTGAAAAATTAAACCAGCCCAAGTTACCGCCACTGACAAAGCTTTGTGGATCAGTACCTAAGAAATTCTAAGTTGAGATAGAAAATATGCAAATGTCAGTAAAGAAGGCTCTAAAGGCAAATGTACATATATACATACAGATTTTACAAACGAATGTCATTGTGTATGAAAAGCTGAGAATGAAGGAAACTCACGCCAAGGTGGGGGACTGGTGATACAGTAAGAAACGTTGGGCAGCTGATCTTTAACTGGATGTGGCTGCAACTCATCCTGTTTGGGCGGTGGTGCAAGTCCTCCTCCTCCTCCTCCTCCTCCTCCTCCTCCTGCCATGGCTCCACTTCTTCCTTAACTCTCTCTCTCTCTTACACCAAATCTCTACACAAAACCCAAATCCCAAAACTTCCAACACCCCACAAAAAATTATAAATATTCACTAAAACCCAGAAATCTCAATCCGCAAAAACACCTCTTGCCACCCCCCACAAAACCAGCTCTACTAAAACCAACCCAAATGTATGTAGAACAGTAAAATTGTAGAGCTAACACTCTTAATAGGATAAACTACTAGTATGAGAATGATAAACACTCTAGTCTCTAGCATAAAAGGCCTCTGTTTTTTCTCCTGCACTGAAGAAACTATGAAGAGCTTTGAGTTTAGTAATGTGCTACAGCCTAAACATAAGGAATCCAAGTAAGCATAAAAGTGCAAAGATTGCTGGAAGGAGGAAGAAAAAGAGTGAGAGATAGAGAGGGAAAAAGCAAGCAAACCCAAAGTGAGAAAGAAACAAAAATACCTCCTTGTAACCCTTCCAAGGGAATCTCTTTTTCTTCCTTCACATATTTAAATTCGTTAGGAGGGGTTGGGGGTTTGCAGTCTAAACACTTCTTTTTCCTCTCTCACGTAAAAGATAAAGTAAGAAAGCATCTCCACCGTCACCTTTACCACTCTCATTACTCTTAGCCTTAGTCATGCTCTATATAGTACACATACACTAAATACATATATTTCTGAGCAAACTTTAAAACATACATTTAGTTAGAAAGCTCTGTAATTCTCTCTTTCACACCCAAAATAACATGTCCCACTACACACAAGACAGACAGGAAAGGGATGGACAAGGAAATCAATGATCAATCAACCACACATTTGAATCAATGGCATTGAAACTTGGAATAGTGATTCGTTGAGAAAGAACATTCATGTAATTTCAATACATTAGGTTGCCCTGTGTGTGTGGCAGTGTGTTCTTTGTTAGAATGAGGTTTTGAAAGTTGTCAAGTTATAGAGAAAATGGCAGCAGACCAGGCCATTTTTCTTTTGTCCTATGCTCTCTCTTGTAAAGATAGTTCAGTTGCAAACCTTAAAGAGTCAAACAAAGAATTTGATGATGTTGAAGATTTTCCATGGCTGTTTTAGGCCTTTTTCTCTTTCAGAAAACAAGAGTTGTGTTGGTGTTTCGTTGTGTTTTAGGCCATTGCATGACACTTGGGATTGAGCTGTCTGTCTCTATGTTGTGCATGCATGGACACTTCTGGTGCTACATATCAAATCCTTCATCTTTTGGGGGTGGCCAAGACTCTTTTTAATTTGTACTCAAAACGAAGACTATGGTTGTATTTTGTTTGGCACTTGACAAAATTTACTCACTTGATAATTTGGTATCTTTATTCCAATTTTAGCATTCACTAGGACTTATTTTTCAATCTGTTGCATAAAAACATGATTGAAATCAATGTTTTTTTAAATGTCAACGTTCTACCGAATGTGTTTTTTAATGTAAAAACATGTATTTCTCAAAACTAAATTTCAGGTGAGAGAAACTTTTTTTCTCTCACTTGTATTAGTGATTTCATATGGTTTCTCTTTTTTTTTTTTTCTCTCTCTCTCTGGTAGTTTCAGGTGGTGGTGGTGGTGGTCGAGAATAAAAATATATTTCAAAATACGACAAAAATAATAGCGGTTGTTTAAATTATTAAATTTAAGGTGGATTTTAAGGAGCTAAATTAAGAGTGGGAATAGGACTCCATTGTCAAAATTATAAATATGAATCTTTACGAGAGTGCCAATAATCTTCGAATATACTTTTCTTGCTTCCTTCCAAATTACTGCTTCTTCCAAGTGCTAGTTTTAGTGTTAAATATACAAATGCCAAAACACCCACAAAGCATCGATGCCGGGACAAGATCAACCACACATTTACGCAAATGGTTTGTGTATCAAATCATTTCTGCGAATAAGATACCAATGTAAAACGTCCACTTGGTCATCTTGAGATTTACTTCTACCCTGACACTCCACAGGCATATATACTCACGCACATCGTGTATTATATTAAGTTTATATCATATTCAAGTTTTATCGTATAAAAATTTACTTAATTCATATCCAATTCATTTATTATTTATGTCATTAAACTAGGTTCATGACGATCCATTTATTTTATAGGTCTAACGACTAGACGAATTATTTATCAATCTACGACAATTTTAAACACAAAATTACTAAATTGTGATACTTTTTAACTTATTTACCAAATTACAATACTTAAAAACGGGATTGTTGACTACATTTCTAAGAGTAAATTCATTGACCTTAACATCTCCCCTTTGCATCTGACTGAAACACTGAATAATATTTTCCAACCATCGATTAAAAGTGGGTTGAAACTGCACAATCATCTTTGAATGCCAGAAAAGTATTACAATCCACTTTACAGCAGAGTTGCAGTATTGCTACAGTGGCCAATCAGTTCAAAGATGCCACCATCAATGGCTTAATGCACTACCTTATTTGGTTGGCCAGGACTGAGCAAGTGCCCTGTGGTGTAGAATGGCTTCATACTTTTCATGAAGAAAAGGAAAAGGAAGGAGACATGCATGGCGTAAAGAACAAACAAAAGTGCCATTTGAACGCATTTCATAGACATTCATACCCATACCCATACCCACAAAAGATATTAATAAATATGAAAAAGAATCTAAAGTAAGGGTTTCTCTTGGTCTTACAGTCAGATTGAACCACCAATACTATCTCCACATCTCAAATTTGAGTTTTGGGAGAGTTTTTGTTCATACAATTTATCATTTGCAGGTGAAAAATGCCATCTTTTGGGAACTAAAATTAGAAATGTTCGGTGGGTCTTGCACTAAGGTTTTCATTCTTGCATAATGCATGCATACATAGGTCACATTCTCGAAGAATAAAGGGCAAAGGGATAGATCAAGAAAGATCTAAATCTTCTGGAACATACATAGTGAGAAAAAAAAAAAAAAAACTCATCCCATTAGGATTGCAAAATGTTACCAGATCATGAGAGCATAAAAACTATGAGCATTTGACCATCAATTTCAGAATAAGACAGAAAATGATCAAGTGACAACATAACAGATGATGGAGAAACTATCCATCAAAATCCTATCCACTCACTAGCACACTCTTCTTCATCCTTTTTTTAATAGATAAATAAAATTATTATCACAAAAGTGCTTCAACAAAGCATTTCTACCCCTACCCATGAAGTTTAGCAACATTTTCATATTGTCTAGATAACAAAATTGCTAGTCCACGGAACCATGACGTTTACCCATGAAGTTTAGCAATTTCTTAATCATGATTATTATAATAACTGCACAACAAATAGCAACACACAGACTAGTGAAGGGTCTAATATATATAAGCATGTCAGAGTAGAATTGTTTTTAGTGTGTCCATGGCACAGACAACTGCCCCAGATAATATGCCTGGGCAGCACTCACAGTCACAATTAGACATCAGCAAGCAGATAGTATAACCAAAGAATAGCAAACCAGTAATGAAATTCAGAATCTTTATTAATCCCAGCTTTGAAGTGTCTTCACCGATAGATAGTAAAATTCTTCTGAGGTGAGGTTGGGTAAAACCTATATGGCCATCACCCCTTATACCTCAAGGTGCTTTTCCCAACAAGGTAATGATGCACAGGCATAACCATCACTGACCAGGATTACGAGCTTGCAACCTCTTCCTTTCAAACTCAAGCTAAATGGAAGAAACAAAAACATAAATGAAAAAACAAAAAAATATTCCCCCAATTAACCTTCAGGAAATAAATGAGTCTAGTAGCCATTGTGAGTGTCTTACCACTTTCCGCACCCGCTCATTGGCAGCAGGAGTTCCTCCAATGACTGATTCAGGAAGATATGGACTTGTAACACGCACTTCCTTCAGCACAACTATGGCAGTCTTGTCCCACATTACCGGAAGCCTGATAACACAGCTGACGATGTCAATATCAGAGAACTGCACATAATTAACGGATAGGATAACATGTGTGAAACTAATAAACTAGTTTTAGAGTTCTGGAAAAGTATCACATTTGACACTCTAACAGCACTGAAAAACAATAATGCAATCAAGATCAAGGGGAAGGTCTTACACAACACAAGTTATAACTGAAACCTTACAGTTTCCAACTTGGGCCTGTGCCTACACACCCTAACTCTTCACTCACAGACTTAAATTTTCTGAAATGAAGAAGAGGCAGAAATGCATCTACGGAAACCTAATTTTCTCAAGCAACTACGAAGCACGGATACTCTGTTTAGGTCAAAATATCTATATAGTTGTCGGATATTCAAAGACACTTATCAGAACGTATCCAGTACATAATAAAAGTATATAGGTTTCAAGTATCACATATTTGAAGCCTATATGGTAGCAAATGCCCTCAAATTCTCATATAATGATACAAATTCATATCTTTAAAGACACGTCGATGTTTCTTAAGTATTATCTACTACCATATGTTTAACATGATACAAAAATAAGTTAATTACACTTTATCTCTTAGAAAGAAGTACTTCAAAGCAATCCAACTAGTTAGTGTTGGGTTCTGGTTCCTCTAATTAACCACATTCATTTTGTTGGTACACTATGGTAAGACGATTTGTGCTTCTTTGAAAGTAAGATTTCTTTATTTTGGAATTGTTAAAAAAATTACTATAAGTTGTAATTATCAAATGGTGCGATTATATCTATACCCTAGCTTTTAGATTTTTTCATATCGTTGTATCCATGTCTTATAGTACTCATATCTCGTACCATTATCTGTGCTAGCAATTAGAGAAGATTACAGTGAAGAAACCTCCTACCCTTGCTGATTGTTCAGTGGAAACCCATTGGTTACAAGTCCATTACTTAACGAAGGATTGGTAAGTGCTAGTGTAGGCCCAGAAGTACTTTTGCACATAATGTGACGTAGAATTTTCCTATAATTCCATACTATATAAGGGGTTAAAGATTTGGATTGGCTCGAAAAAAGTATACGGTTGACCTAAGGTTCGTGAAATTAGTTTAAGGATGCTTTGCCAGGGCTGATTGAAGGTTTGTATTCATGATTTGAATCAAGAATAGCAGAGAGCTTCTGCATACTGCAACTAATGAGAGAAAAAAGAAGAGAAGAAGAGCAAGAAACCTAGGCCACCATGTCTCGGGTTACCGAAGCAATCACACTCCAAACTAGAGCATCAAAGCTAAAACTTTTCTATTACCCTTTCATGAACCTCCAAAAAAATATAAAACTCTTCTATAGCCTTGTAAACCCACTTCAAATTAATCATAGCCCTCTACTTCAAATTAATCATAGCCCTTGAAATAATCTCACCTCCACCATCAACATAAGCAAAATCAAGAGTCCAAAAATAATATACGTGTTCTTCACTAATGCTGTTATGAAAGACCCTGACAACCCAGATTCGACTTCCACCTACACTATTACAGTATATAAGCAGAAATGTGCAAGTTAAAATCATCTGCTCCGATTCTTGTACTGTGACAATTTACATGATATGGGACATGTTTGGGGCTTCAATATCAATTGTTTTTTCTCCACCTATTGTAAAAACGGATAAAAATAAACATCATGCATGCCAAATTACACAGATAATTAAAGGGCACAGAAACATAGTCTTCACTTCCCTGCTCACAGAGTGATCCATATATGATGCAAATATAAAATTTAAAGGAGAGAGTGAAATTAAATGCAAAACTGGTTCTAGACTGTGCAAAAGAAAAACCCAAAAAGACTAGAGGGAAAAAAAAAAAAGGAAAACACTGGTATTAGCAACAGCACATTGACATTAGAACAGCTATACTCACAAAGCAATGAAAAGGGAAGGAAAAGTGTATTACGTTTTGGACAAAGCATCATAAATAGTCTGGGCCTCGGCGGTGACCCCAACTCCAAACCTCTCAGCCTCTGTCTCTGCTTGTCTGCAAATAACCCCATAAAACAGAACCAAAGTATACTGCATAAAATAGATTAAGACAACCAAAATTCACAAATGGGTTTTTGCCCAAATGCTATATATATTACCTAATAGCAGACTCTTCCTTGGATTGAAGAGTATTAAGATCAAGAAAACACTTTTTCAGATCAAGTGGGTCTTCTCCTTGACCCAGGAAAGAAAATTCTTTTATATAATTGGCCTTCAACAGCCTTATGTTTCTCTTCGGCCCTGACCCAGATTTCAATCCCTCTTGTACATACCCCAATCAATCAAAGAGTCAAGAAAATTCAAACCCACAAACACAAACACACATAAAAAGCAGTACACAAACACAGAGATTGAAAATCTAGGGTTTGAGAAGGATATGAAGGACGAGAATGTTGGAGGGTCGGTCAAAGGTGATGACTTGGCCTTGGAAATCATCACCCAATGTGGTCTTGATGGAGAGCATGCACCCCACTGCGAATTCTTCACTGCTGCTGTGAGCTTCCATGGCCAGCTCTGCTCTCTGAAACTCTATGAACTTTCAAGCCCCAAATAGCTAAACAGTGTTAGCCTTCTATTGAGGTCTATGGACTAACTATGGTTTAAATCTGCAATTTTAGTCCGGTAATCATTTGACAAATCGGAAAAAAAAAAAAATGGTCCAAAGTTCCTATCAATGTATGGACAATTAGAGCTGCTAAGTATCATTTTAATTTAATTTATTTATTAAAGTTAATATTGATTGGAATTTCAATTCAAAAAAATTAATAAATTAGATAAATAAATTGAGATCAATTTTATAGTAGTTGAATCATTGTATAATCTCATTTTTTTTATAATGGAGAATCATATTAATCTTAGTTATTACGAAATTTTGAGATGTATACATAATGGCCCAGACCATTTTGATTGGGTTTGGGTTGAGCTTTGTACCTATTTAATCTGAACAGCATTGGTTTGTAACTTGTAATCTAAAATTTTTTATAATAGTTTAATAGTCAAGTCTGTGATTTTATAAGAAAAAAATTTTAGATTTAATATTTTTTACACTTCTTAAAGATTAATCACTATTATTTCTTAGAAGACATATCCTTAAATTAAATTGAATTACGATGGTCAATTTCAGAGCTCGATAAAGTAGTCACTACAGGTTTAAACCCAATAAAAAAAAAACCAAATTAAAAAAAAGGTTAAAGGGCTCCGCGTAGGCGTAGCCCAGTGGTCCATTTTGTATAACCCAACCCTAAGGCCTAATCAATAGGTAGTGGACATGATTACCAAGTAGTGTAAGACATGCACCTATGGCCCAATACAAATTTCATACATCGGGGCAGCTAGGTTATGACGAGTCTTTAAAACTGTTGGATCGTGATTTGAATGCTACAAGTTCTAGTAAAAAAATTAGACGAGATAAAGTTGTGTATATTATACTCTTTTGCAGCGACAAGAGTCTCGTACTTGAGTCACTTTTTATATATTAGAAAAAATTAATGATAATAAATAGTTGTTCACAATTACTTTATTCCTAATTCTATTTGATCATGTTGTTTATGAAGATATTGATTTGGTGTTTGAGACCTCGTTTTATCAATTTTATTAAATGCTGGGTGGTAAATTTAGTTGAATATCAATAAAGAGCAAGGTTCCTATTCTTGATTTCAAATATGTGAGAACAATGGACCCATTTGGAGCTTGTGTTTTTTGGGTATGAAATAGATGTTTGAAAAATAAATTAAAAAAGTTAGCGGAATCATTTGGAGTATTTTTGAAAAAGTCAATTTTTTTTAGAAGGCCTTGAATAAACTATATTTTTCAATTTTTCTTAGTGCTGATAAAATCTATTTTTGTTAAAAAAAGATGCCCAATAAATTCAAGTCTAAAAAAATCAACTTCTTATCCTATGAAACCCAAAAAAAATTAAGGGCATGTTTGGTTATCATCTACAAAATAGTTTTTTGTTTTCAAAATTTCAAAATTTCAAAAACTCCAAAATTTATTTACTTGACATTTTTATTTTCAAAATAAATGAGATTTGGAGCATAAAAATAGAAAACAACTAAAACTTGTTTTCATAATTTTCTTTGGAACTTTTAGAAACACATAAAAAAACTAAATAAGCTAAATGAGGTATGTCCTTCGAGTCCCCTTAACAACAAAACGTCTTATTTTTCTTCTTTTATTTTTCCTCTTCCTCTCTCCACTTTGCCCATCGTCTTCACTGCCCAACATCTTCTTCTTCTTCTTTTTTCCCTCTCTCCCTCTTCACGGCCCAACGTCTTCTTCTTTTTTTTTTTTCCAGCGTCTTCACTGCCCATCTCCTCCCTCTCTTTCTATCTCGCAACAACTCCAGATCTGTGTGTCTGCATATGTGTGTGCGCGTGCGCGTGATTGTGGTTTGTGGAGACAAAGAGAGGGAAAAAAAAGAGAGAGACGGGAATTGTGATTATTGTTCAAACAAATTTTATAATTTTTTTTTTAAAATTATTTTCAAAAATATATAACCAAACAGATCTTGTAATCTAAAAACTTTCAAAAATATTTTCTTAAAACTCTTCTCAAAAACTGTTTTCGTACATTATTTTTTGAAATACAAACCAAACAGACCCTAAGATTTTCAGCCTCCCCTAAAACAGCCCAATGTCACAACTTGTTGTCCATTTCTACTGTTTTCTTCCTTTGTTTTCAGCCCAAAAAGTAGATTCAAATTCATGTCTTAAATTTGAGATAATGGGAGAGGGAGAGAGGGGTAAAAGTGGATAAAATTAGAATAAGACGTCTATTTAAAAAAAAAAAAAAAAGAAGTTTGATTAATTGGAAATGTTCGAGAAAAGGAAGGGCACTAAGAAATCAAGTACCACCTCCCCCTATACATCAAAATATTTGATAGCAATAGTCTTTCTAGTTAAATTATATGTTACTTTGTTACTAAAACGCTTAACAATAGACACCGTAAAATCTCTAAAATCACAGAAAATAGTCCTAATATCTACTAAAAGAGGACCTAGAAGCTCAAATACATTTTCCATATCAGAAACCAAACTTCATCGCATGAGTCCCTTCCAAAAAGATAGAATCACATCCTTGCTGTGGAGCAAAAAGAACTATTTCCCTTGCAACAAGGATGTGATTGGCTGAGATGCTTGTTAAAAATTATTTTTTAATATTATTTCAAAAAAGAAAATTCTAATATAAAATTTGGGCACTTTTTTTTCAATTTATTTTCTGGGAAGGGAAGGAAATAGTGGATTTGATAAAATATAATGCTATAAAAATTTAATTTATTCAAATAATTTTTAAGTCCAAATAAATCTTTGTAAAGAGCCAAAATGGTCCCCCGGGGGGGATTGCTGAGCTGGGCATCACTATCTCTGCAGGCTTGGACCCACAAATGATGCGATGGAAAATTTGTCTTAGTCCAATGGGTCTCCGTCTCTACACTAACAACAAGAAGGTAAAGCCATCGAAATTTTCATGCATTTTTTTTCTTATTTTCTTAAAATATTAAGTTCTATATTATAAATTATAATACTAATAGAATTCATTAGAACCTAATTTTGGGATCCCAACTTGAGAATTTAGTGCATTATCGTTCTTAAATTAAAATTTTAAATTAAGTATAAACATCATTATTTGAATCTAATTAAACATCCTCCTGGCTGACAACTAGGAGTGGCAAATGAGTTCTGTTTGAATTCAACTCGTTTTAAGTTTGTTCATTTAAAGAATAAATCAAATTTCAATAAATTTTTAAATTCATTTAAAAAATAAGTTTTTTAAACTCAACTAATTAATACAGAAAATAATCAAGTTATACGAGCTGATTGGGCTCATTTACCACCTCGTTAGAACATCTTCAACCCTTATTCAAATTTAAATTTGAGTAAAAAAGGCTAAAAAACTTGTTCCAACTTTTGACTCAAACTTATACCAAATCAAGCAAAATTCATTTTTTAACTCAAATCAAGGGACACTCAAATCTTTAATGGTGAAATTTTACTATCTTTTAAAGATCAAATGGTCATCCTTATTCCCTTTTAAATTTGGGTTTACCCTCATTTAAATTTGGATCTCTTTTTTTTTAAGCTTGAGTTTGTCTATTAGAATCATTTATATAAAATCAAACTTTTTATTTAAATATTAATTTAAATTTAAATAAAATTTAAACTTTTTTTTTTGAGTTTGTCTATTAAAGACGTTCTTCCTTGCAACAAATGGTGCACATGATTAAGCCATTAAATGACACCCTAATAAAGACAACTAACTACAACCCAATGCCCCGCGGTTGTCAAGAAATTGTTACTCCCTCCGTTTCTAAATATCTGTCGTTTAAGATTTTTGTACATGAATTAAGAAGGTTATTAAATAGCTCTAATATGAGTAAAAAATAATTGTACAAGACTAAAATACCCTTATTTAATATGTATTGGGAAGAAAATGAATATGAAAGGCATTTAGCCTCCACCTAATCTAATACATTGAAAAGTTAAGGGTAAATTTAAAAGAAAAAATATTAATTATGTTTTGGTTTCATTAAACGACAGATATTATGGAACAAAAAAAATTATATAAAACGACAGATATTTAGAAACGGAGAGAGTAGTTAAAACCAATAGCCAAGTCTCCTAATAATGTATTATATGCTGAAAACCTATATGGTCGGCGCCTTTTTCAAGTATATTCTTCTCTCATTTAATGAGATTTTTTTTCCTTAATCTGTTCTAGTTATGTTGGTTAGTATTTGAAGTCAAAAAAAATAATTGGTTCAAACATAATCACTTTGTAACAAATATATACATGTATATAAACAAAATGATTTTTACTATTCGCGGTTAAAATCGCTTTAAATTTTATTTTAAAATTAATTGAACAGCTAATATTAATAGTTTAAATTTAATAAGAAAAAATAAGTCGCTAAGGGTGTGTTTGGATGGACTTTTTAAAAGTACTTCTAAAAATTATTTATCATAAATATTTTTTTTAAAATAATATTTGAAATTGCCCCCCACCACCACCCCACCACCCCCACCCCACCCCACCCTCACCGTCGTCGCCACCACCACCACCGCTGCCATCACTACCACGGTTATTGTCGCCCACCACAACCATCATTGTCTCCTACCACCACCACCACCTCTCACCTCCACTACAAATTGATACTTAAATTCCTTTATCTTTTTTCTATTTTTATGATTTGATTTTGGATATGAATACAAATATTTTTATTATTTACTATTTTTTATTATTTTGCGTCTTCAGGTATAGACAATAATTAGTATATAATAATGTATAATATAATTTAAATATCAAAAGATAAACAAAATGACTTTTGTTATTCGCGATTGAGATCGTTTTAAATTTACTTTAAAATTAATCTAACGGCTAATATTAACTTCCTAAATTAATAGAAAAAATAGACTCCTAAAGGTGTGTTTGAAATGATTTTTTAACAGTACTTCTATGAATTATTTCTCATAAGTATTTTTTAAAAAAATAGTGTTTGAAATTGTCCCACTACCATCACTGTCACCATAATCACTATCGACACCCTACCATACCCACCACTACTGCCGTCACCGCTGCCACCACCATCACCACTTCTATTGCCCCACCACCACCGTCCAATACTAACACCATCATCACTACTGCTATCACTATCACCACCGTCCCCACCACTACTTCCACCCCTACCCCCCACCATCGCTACTGCCCTACCTCCACCCCCCACCCCACCTTCACTGCCTTATCGCCACCCCCACTATTGCAACCCACCACCAATTGTTTTCATCGTCGTTTATGACCACCATCGTCATCTCATTCTTATATTTATTATTATTATCAACATCATCCTACTACCACCGTCATCCACTATCAACACCCACCATCACCCATCGTCGCCAGCCACTGTCACCTACCCCACCACATCTTCCACCATCAACTGTCATCGCCCATCACTACAACCACCTATTGTCACCTACCCCACCACACTTACCACTGTCGTCATTCGCCACCACCCCATCACACTGTTACCTAGAAGCATCTATCGTCGCCCCACCACCACCATCATCACCGCTTATCACCATCGTCATCATCCCACCACCACCACTGCCAACCATCATCACTGTCGTCCACCACCACCACACCTACCACCACCATCACTATTGTCACTCATGGTTGTCACTACCATCATTATCACTCAAAATCCACCGTCACCATCACCATTGTCACCCACGACTGTTACCACCACCACGTTCGTTGCCTTACCCACTACAACCATCACTATTGTAGTCCACCACCACTACCACTGCTCACCCTCCACTACAATCTGTGCTAAAATTTATTTATCTCTCCTCTATGTTTGTGATTTGATTTTGAGTGTGAATACAAATATATTAACCATTTTTTGTATTACTCCGTATCTTCAAACACATAAAATAACTAATATATGCATAAAATAAAAAAATACAATATGCCACCTAGTAGTCTAAAAATTATGGAGCCAAGTGGTGACCCATGTAGCTCAGTGGTAAACCCCCCCCCCCCCCCAAAAAAAAAAAAAATCTCTCCATGTCTATTATGGATGGGTTTTGCCAATTGAGATGGGATTTTCATCAATTTGAATATGAATTGGAATAAAAAATGTGATTAGAAATTTATTTGAGTGTCCACATATTTTATTTTTATACTCTATCATTCTCTATTGAAAACCAAAAATTATATTTAAATTTAATTGTGTGAATAACTCAATAATCTAAGTTTTTTTTTGTTAACTCAATTTCTTAAACTAATCCCTAAATTTTCTCATTATTGGGAAACAAATACATATTTTGTATTGGATGACAATCATATAAGATATTGACATAATCCAATAAGAATCCATACCAAATGTTGGAATAGATTTAGATTTTGATTATGGATTAAAAACATTAATTTATACTCAATTTATGCAATTCTATTTAAAAGTTGGCCCATTGATGGGATCTAGTTAGGGAGACCCGTACCTAGTTTGGATTGGATGAAAAAACTAATAATCTAGCTATAGAGGTGTCAAAAAAGTTTGGTGGCAATTTTGGGCTAATTATATTTTATACTCTAAAAATTTTGAAAATTTTTATTTTATATTTTTAAAGATAAAAAAATTTATATTACATTTTTAATATATTAGAAGTGTTATAATATAACTCTTATGTTGATTTTTGTTAATTTTTTTTATCAAAAATCTTTTCATTGACATGGACAAAAAATTCTAACAAAAAATTTATATTATATATTTTTAATATATTTAATATTTTAAAATATAAAATAAAAATTCTTAAATATCTCCGAATGTAAGGTGCGATCATCCCAACAATCGTAGAAGGGCACCTGTTTTTGGAAGAATTCATCAAGTTTAGTCAGACCATGCAATGATTTAAAAAATGTGGTTGTTGTGGTTGGTTGTCTTGTCACTTTCACATGGTGCTTATGAGTGGTGTTCATGACCTTTGTAACTTTGATTTTAGTGCAATATTAGGTGGGATGTCTTGTATATAGAACATCATCATTGTGCAGGTATCATTTAGTACCTACGTACATCTCCTCGTTTCAGAGGCCAGCCAAAAAGGACCCCCAATTCCCTTGATTGCAACAAGAAGTTTTTGGACCAGCTGTCCATCTAACAAAACATGGCTTACCATCTTCTTTCTTATATTTATACACTCATTTACCATTCTATGGTAATTTTATCAAAATACCATATTTTTAAATTTATTTATTAAATTATAATATTTTTTAAAAAATGGGATTATTAATTCTGCTTTTGTTAAAAAACGAAATCAAAATTACTCTACTTGTGATGGTTGGTTGACAAAGATTAATCATTTTTTTAATCAAATGTAAAAAGAGGTTATTAGACTTAATGAATTCACTCTTAAAAGTAAAGTCTGCTTCTTAACAAAAACGGAGTCAACAACTTCAATTTTTAAATAGTGTAGGCTTGTAGCAAATTTGTTTTAAAATTGTGGTAGAATGATAAATAACAATGTCCAGGGGCGATTCAACATCATTAAAAAAAGTTAGAAAGCCTATAATTTTAGGTACGTTACTAACCCAAAAAAAAATTAAATCCTTTAAATTTTAAACCCTAAAAAAAGCTCCAAAAAATTAAGTAAAATTAAAATTTTATTATAATAATTTGGACCCATAATCCAATTCATAACATTATAAACCTAAAAATGAATAAATAAAATAAAAAGTACTCAAAGGTCAACTTATAGTTACTCTTATTCACTCTCTCTTTGTAAAAAATATTTAAAAAAAATTAAAATTTAGCACTCTCTCTAGTAAAAAATAAAACAAAAGATAAAACATTTTTCTCGACAATACTAACATCTCTCTCTCTCTCACACACACACATAATAAATTAATTTTTTTTTTAAAAATAATATTAAAAATAAAAAAGACATTCATTTAATATTTTCGCTTTAAACCTTAAACTTCCTTGAGTCACCCTCAACTTTATATTTCTAAAGATGCCAGCTCCTGTATCCTTTAGATTAGCTCAAATGGTAGGACTTCATTATTTAATTAGACTAAATTTTATAAAATATGTTTTGATTAATCCGAAATTCATAGTTTTTTAGGGATCGAATGCATCTTAAGTTTATGCGCGATAATCTTAAATTCAAAAAAATATAATTTAAAATATTATCCATTATTCTACATAATTGGACATGTATATGATAAAATCATCAAAATTTTGGAAATAAGGTTTGTTGTGTCACTCTTGCAATCACTTCGTTTGTCACAGCCAGCAACTAATTTGTAGACTTGTATTTGTCCATCTTAATACCACACTAGGATTGTTTCCCCCAAATGCTAGCAATAAATTTTGTATCCTTGACCCATTCCCTCGCTTAAGATGTCATTTTTTTTTTTGTAACAGTCAAAAATATTTAGGATAACTTACAAATATTTCGACTAATTTTCTCTATGGTTCAGTCAAAGATAAACTATCCACGTCAGAATTAGGATATTTATGAAAGATTAATTTCTCATAACACAAGTTCAAGAAATTGTCAATATTCGAATTCTGAAGATTTAAATTTATAACTCGTTTCTATTATTAATTGAACTATTACTTAGACTTGCTTAAGATATCATCGCATTGTAATAAGCTTTCCAATTCTGATACATGATCAGTTAGTCTGAAAGATTTTGGCACATAAGAAAGAAACAGTACTAAATATTATGTTGGGATAAGACAATAGGTAGGACCCTTTAGTAATCTACAACTTTTCACATCAAAATTCACTCTGGTGTAAGATTTTTTAGTTCGTCTATCGTGAATTGACGAGCAATCTTTTGAATTTTGTGGATCATATAAGATGGAGATAATTCAACAAAGGAGTACTCCTCTTTAAGTACCACAGGTACTAGATAAAGGCAAGGGTGCCCAAATCAATGCTCAGGTACAAAGAAGATAAAAAAAGAAAGGATACCACATGTTCCAACAGGCATGAAGACAATAGCAGTCTCACCACCACAGGTTTTTTTTTTTTTAGTAGTTAAGGATATTTGAGTTAATTTATATTTATTTTTATTAGGTTTTTTTTTATCTGGTCAAATATAAATTATTCATGTTAAAATTAGAATATTTAAAAAATATAATTTTTTTATAACTTCACCTCAAAAAAAATTATTAAAATTTAAATTTAAAACACCTAAATCTATGATTCTTATCCGATACCCATTCACCTCCTTCTACATATTACAACTATTTGTTAGAAAAACCAGTCGCCTACCCAAATATAATGGGATTCTCGATGTGTCTTTGACTCAATCACCTCTCTCTCTCTCTCCACTTTTTGCCACTCCAACCAAACCACCCAAAGGCAATACTACAATTTGTCCTCGGCTTTCTCAATCTCAAAAGTTCAGCCTGAACACTGCACTAGCGAGAGAGAGAGAGAGAGAGAGAGAGAGAGAGAGAGAGAGAGAGAGAGAGGGAGAGAGAGAGGGAGCAATAAGAGGGAAGAAGGGCATGAAATGGGTTCAGTTCACCCATTCAAACACCAATCTCACTCCTTCGCAAAGAAGTTCTTACCCTGGACTCTATATGCTCTCCTTCCTATAGCCCTTATTCGCTTATACTTCTATCCCATACCCCACTCCCTCTCTCCAACTGATCAGCTTCCTCCCAACAACCCCATTATCATCACCACCCCTTCTCCTTCACAAGGTACATATAAACACACACACACACACACACAGATATATGTATGTATGTATGTATGTATTTCTTGTTTATGTTGCATACATAAGGCATATGTCCATATGACTAACAAGAGTTTTGATTGGGTTTTTTGCAGAAGAGGAAAGAAGTCATGTTCAAATAGCATGTGACTATTCCACTGGCAAATGGGTCCACGACAAGAATGGCCCTTTGTACAATGGTACAAGCTGTGGTACTATTAAGGATGGTCAGAACTGCCTGAGCCATGGAAGACCTGACAAGGGTTACCTCCACTGGAGGTGGAGGCCAAAGCAGTGTCAACTAGCCAGGTTTGAGCCAACCAATTTTCTCCAACTTCTCAGGAACAAACACTTAGCTTTTATAGGTGATTCCATGGCCAGAAACCAACTTGAATCACTCCTCTGCATGCTAGCCACTCTCTCTCCTCCTCAGCTTATTTACAGAGATGGTGAAGATAACAAGTTCAGGAAATGGCATTTCCCTTCTCACAATGTCAATATATCAGTTTACTGGTCACCATTTCTTGTAAAAGGTGTTGAAAAATCAAACAGTCAAAATTACAATAAACTATACTTGGATTCTGTGGATGAAAGATGGGTCTCTGATTTGGATCATATTGACATGGTTGTTTTGTCGATGGGGCATTGGTTTCTTCATCCAGCTGTTTATTTTTATGGAGATTCAGTACTAGGTTGCCATTACTGTCCTGGCCAAAACTGCACAGAGATTGGGTTTTACCAGGTTTTTGGTAAGGCATTTAAGACAACCCTTGACACCATTATTGAAAAGAGAGCTTCTAGTGGCATACCAATTGATGTAATTGTGACCACATTTTCACCCTCTCATTTTGAAGGTGATTGGGACAAGCTTGGGGCTTGTCCCAAAACAGAGCCATATAAGGAGGGAGAGAAGAAGCTTGAATGGATGGATGAAGAAATGAGGAAAGTTGAGGTGAGAGAGGTTGAGGAAGCTAAGGAAAAAGGTGAGAGATTTACAAATTTCAGGCTTGAGGCATTGGATGTGACCAAATTGTCCTTGCTGAGACCTGATGGCCATCCTGGACCATATATGTACCCTTTTCCATTTGCTAATGGTGTTACAGAGAGGGTACATAATGACTGTGTCCATTGGTGTCTACCAGGGCCTGTTGATACTTGGAATGAGATTTTGTTGGATGTAATGAAGAGATGGGAGGGTCAATCCAGGAGTGGACGATAAGGCTCTTTATATATATATATATATATATATTATGGCTACACGTATGAAGAGATGGTAATGTCAATACTGGTTTTTGGCCATATGTGTGGTGATTGTTGCTTTGGAAGAGAGCCGGTAGAAGATGGTAAATGGTATTGGGAATTTATCCTTCTAATTGGGCTTTTCTTTGATTTAAGGGGTTAATGTTCTTGTTAGGATTATTTTAAATCTTTATTGCCACTTTACTTTTGTTTTTAACCTCTCACGGTTTTTTCATTGGGTGTACGAAAGCATGATTCAAATTCATGTTTTTCAATATACGATGTATTTGGAAAGCAGGTTTTTACATTGAAAAATGTGAATTTAAACCATGCTTTTATGCAACTAAAAGTAAACTGGAAAATAAGACAAAAACAGTGTAGAAGTAGTAAAATAAAGATATAAAATTACCCTATTAGGGTAAAAATTTCATGGTTTGGGATGTGATAGGGGTGAAAATTTGGAAGGCAGTGAAAGAGAACTGATGAAAGAAAGCATATGGGAAGCAAGTCCTGATGGTGCCAAAGATTAGGATCATTTCCAAAGAGAATTTGCCCAATATATGTACAAAAGAGTTCAATGTTAAATGGCTGAAGGTATTTAAGGAGCATTGACAATTCTGTTGTTTAGAGAGGACACCAGAATATGAAGCTTGGCTGCATTTGTCAGGAACTGCTTGCCTTCAATTTTGTCTGTTGATCTGTTTCAATGTAAGTTCTTTTCTTGCTTCAATATATTTACATATCGAAGTCTTTATTTTCAACAAAGTTCTATTTCTAGATGTTCTAGTTAAGTTTAACAAGAGTCTAAACCGGGTTTATTACGATAAAATCTAATTCGTATCATATAATTGAGCTTAATTAGTAATTTGCGTGAGTGATTGCAGAATTACACATTCAAACACGATTTAGATCGAGTTTCACCTGCCATTGTAATTTAATAATCCTTTGTGTAATTACTGTACACGAAATTTGTCGTTACAGCTGTGTAGTATTTAATTCTTTCACTCTTCCATTAAGTAACTATATGATGCATCTCAACAAGTTTCTTATGACTTGGTTTTGGATAGAAAAGTCAAGTCCTTGATTGGACGCTTGAAACTCTTTGGCAAATAGTCACTATCTTTAATAATCAAAGGAAGTAGTTTCATCTTGATTTTTCTCACACAAAGTGGGGTCAATTTGGTAGCCTTTAGTTTTGAGTTGATGGGGATCCAAAGAAACTTTAGCTGGCATACCTAGTAAGAAATGCCTCAACCACATCAATTTCCAAATGGAGGGTCCTGCTAGTTCTTAGGCCTTTTGGGGAATTTTTTTTTTTTTTTTTGGGGAGAGGGGGGGTTGGTTATGACAGTGTCTATCATAAATACTTATTTCTTTTCTATGGTTTAACAGTAGCAGTGCACTTTGTGGAAATGAGAGATCTTTCTATTTGGTTTTTTTGTTTTGTTTTATTCGATTTAACAGTTAAGGGTGTCTAAATCAATTTACGTGCACTATAAATAATCATTTTTCCGGTCCGATAAAAGACAAGTCATTTACGCCGAAATTAAGGTATTCATAAGAAATAAATTTCTCATGACTTAACACCAAGGAATTGTTAATATTCAATTTTATTATAACTTAAGCTGGGTTGAGGGCTTTCTATTTCATTTCCTTCTTCATTTACCTATTTTTTGAATAAATTGTCAATCTGATAGATGACTTTCAGAACCCAGTGGAGAATTTTATGGGTCGTTTGTTAACTTTCATTTTCGCATCTTTAAAACAATCAAAAACAGAGATAATTTTAGTGTATGTTTTGTGATAACTACTGAAACAGAAAACATGTTGGATGTCATTTTTGTTTATCAAATTATGAGAATAAAAAATAAAAAACATGTTTGATAACTATTTTACGTTTCATCCTTATATGCTTTATAATATTTTGGGGCAAGATCAAAACCATGTAATTAAAAGACAACTAATGGCAAATTGACATCATAAATTATTAGATAATTGACTTGTATAAGTGTCATCAAATGGATATTCGCTCTCAATTCTTTTGTCTGACATCTGTTTTACTTCATTAACATAATATAAACACTAAAGGATAATAGAATTTGCATTATGATTAGCTTCAAACCATAGTAAGGAGAAGCATTATTCACATATCAACACTTGGGAAATTTTAAAAGAAACAAAAACAGCCTTAGATCTACGAAGCACCAAGCTCCTGCAGTCCAGCTCTATACAGCTTTCCTCAACGGACTGTACCATATTGTACAGATTGAGACACTGCACATCATCCCAGTTTCACAACACAACTCAGAAATCTGCAAAAAAAAGGAAATTGACTTTAATCTTTCAAGAGGACCAAAACCAATTTTGATTAAATTTCTGCATCTTCTGGACTTCTCAGTTCAGCTCCTAGCTCTTAAAACAAAATCCCCAAGGCAATGATCCAATGGAGAGAAATGTAAATGAATAGAGGGAAATATATCACAGGGGAGTATGCCAACCCAATTCTCCTCATTATCATGTTGGGCATATAAAAAGCAAAAAGAGACAGCTCCACAGTCTAACACAATACAACAGTACCTCAAACAAACGCCCAAAGCCCTCAATTCTCCAAACAATAATAAACAGCAATCTTAATCTCAATCCCCAATCCCAATTCAATCTCAAATGGCAATTCAATCCCACCCCCAATTCAATTCTAAAGAAAATGGAAATTCAATCCCAATTTCAATCTCAATTCAATCACAAACACAACTCACACACATAGAATACAACGCACACACACCCAGCACACAGAACACACACACACACACACCAAGCACACAAAACACACGCAACACACACAAATCTGTGAGTATATATATATATAGAGAGAGAGAGAGAGTGAGCGAGGAGATGAGATGAAAGAGGGAAAAAGAGAGAAAAAGAAGGGGCTTACTTTCGTCAGTGAGAGAGAGAAGAGATCTCGTCGGTGATGGTGAGAGAATGGAGAGAGTGAGGCATCGATGGAGAGAAGAGAATAGAGAGAGTCAGGTAGCGATGGAGAGGAGAGAGAAATGAGGTGGGTTTAAATAAATTTATGAAAAAAAGACTATTTTTGTTGCTAAGGGAGTCCGAAATCTAGATCTCATTAATCCTTTTTAGCGCGTGTTTCTGTTTTGCGTGTTTCTTGGAACAAAATTTTTTTTTTCATATTTTTTTGTCTTTGTCTCCAATACAATGAAAATAAAACAAAATCAAAAATAGTTAGCAAACATATTTTTGTTTTCAATTTTGACAAACAAAACAAAACCAAAAACAGTTACCAAATATATTTTTGTTTTCATTTTTAAAAAATTAAAAACAAAAATATAAAATAAAAGACAAAAACAGTTATCAAACAGCTCCTTAGCTTTTGTACTTTTATTTTAACCAAAGGTGAAAGCTACAAGTGAAACAAATCATATATTCCATATTCCATTGTTCACTTTTCTTGATAATTGAATCCTTACTACATTCATAAAAAAAAAAAAAAATTCCTTACTCTTTTTTAGTCTTAAGATTTCTTGGGTTGGTTCTACATGAAAGAAACGAGAATTTCTATTTAGTGCATAGTTTCGGTCAATTTGAGAATGAAAATATTTTAGAAAATATTTTCAAAACACTTAAAAAAGGGGATGAAAATAAATAAATAAATAATTATTTTTAAAATATTCTAAAACACTGATCGAAACATATCTAAAAATGTTGAATTATAAGAATTTTGATATTTAATAACTGATTTACCTTGATTTTCATAAAAACAAAACCTCTTTGAATGTTTCATGGGCTCACAAGGGACTGATCCCGGTGACGTACCATGGGCCCTGGGCACGGCGCATTCCGTGCTTGTGTCATGCCCGTGCACTTGCCGTTGTCGTAGCTGAATTTTCATGTGCCAATGTTGTGCCCAGTAGAAGTTTAATAAATTAAATTACAAAATTACCCCTCAAAGTAATTGTCTTAAATTTATTGGGAGGGATAATTTTGTCTATTGGGGTCATATTTTCAACAAAAAAAAAAATAGTCATTGTACCAAGCTAGTCCTAATCTGCCCATGCCTGGGCCGTTAATGTGCTTGGAATGGGCCACTGAAATGCCAGTTGTACTAAACTGGAAGTACTGGGCCAGAACGACACAAGGGTCACGCTCGTGCCCTGCCCGGTCCGGCATGGCTAGTTCCAGGCTGTGCCATAGTTACCGCCAAATGTGTCCGTTTCGACGTGGCCCATTTACAAATTGTGTAATGTTAAAATAATTTATATAATATTAAATAAAAAAATTAAACAAAAATTATAAAAAGTCTTTTTCTGCTTACTATACTAGTTATTCACATTGTTCAAATTTAATCTTTGATCAGACTCATTTATTACTCATGTTAATTGATTATGTTAATTTCGGTTCGTATAGTACGGAGGCCAAACATGTCTCTCTCCAGCAGTAGTACCATATATTGTATCGTAACATTCGTAATGATCAATTTTACGAAGCCGTATCACCTGGTTAGATAAGAGAATTCCACCCCAAAAACAAAAACGACTAAATAATTCTATAGAAGCACTTCGTCCACAACAACAGGCTCTTTCGATCCTTGCAGTGAGCACTCATGGGGGTTGTTTTGATGATTTTAAAGATAGGAATTGAATTGGATTTATGAAACACTTCCAAACTCAACTCTTTTAAGTTTTGTTCATGGGATTGAACAATCAGTGTACCATATCTAATCCCATGTTTAGTAAATGACAGAAATATACATGAGACCCACAAATTAATAAATATATTTGCTAGAAATTGCTTAAACCCATCCACCTCATGGATTTGTTGGGTTTTACTTGCGGGCCTGGGATTCAAATCCTGGACTTGAATTCTGCAAACAAACAAAAAATAAGATAATGTATTGAATTATTTTGACAAAATCTACTCTATAAAACCCATGAACCAAACATGTCCACAGTGTCCTTGCTTTCTCGATATCAGTAATTAAGGATCTCTCCTCCTCCTGTTAGGTGCAAGCAATAAAAAAACATATATAATTTTAATAATATCATTACAATCGGTAAAGAAATATTTCTTCCTTCAATGATATATCGAAATCTCTTTGATTGAGGTCCACAGCTCTCCTTACGGTCAAAAGATCAAGTACAACTCCTCAGAATTCACAAACATCATTTTGCAAGGATCCTATTTCTCTTCCCTGGATGCATTGAATTGAAACAAAACATGTTTATTTAAGTTACTGTAGCAGTAGCTTCTTTGACTGCTTATCCAATACCTGGTGAGACAGTACGTGTCAAAGTTGTTCCATCTACTAAGAAAGATTTATACCGATGATTACCGGTGGTGGGTCAAAATAGCCTAAAGTACCCAGCACTCTTACTGTCACACAAGTTTCCTGGACATCTAGCATCAACTTTGAATGCCCCAAAACAGTTTTCTGTGCATAAATCCAGTAAAGCCTGATCAATCGATGTCTCATAAAAGCATGCTAAAACTACCATGTCTCATTCACAAGAAAGATGAGAAAAAATTGATACTAATTGCTAAATCACCCGACTGTACATTAGAATAAAAAACGAAAAATCTAATCGATCGTCTTCAAGAAAAAGAATAAAGTGAACGGAAAGACATCATACACATTCAATGTGGTTCAATAAATTAATTCCATAATTAACCATCCTAACCTGTTAAAACAAGCTCACAGCTAATGAAAAGCAGCAATTTCTTTGCTGAAGTGTGTAACCAGGTCATCAATGCTCATAACTGAATGATTTGTCTGGTCTCTGACACGTACACTTACCTGTAAACATTAAATGTATTATACAGGATCAAATCTTTGAGGAACTACAGAACTATAACCAATTAGACTGCAACATTTAAAATGTTTTCTAAAAGCCAGTCCAGTAATGCATGCATTCAAGCGCACAAGGTCTCTTGCCTAACCAATCCACAAGATCGTCTCCCTGCCATGCGGGACAACAGCTGGTACTTCAACTTTTGAACAATGCACCTATATCAATAAGATACTGCAAACTCCCCACTGTTTTGCTTTTTGAATCATTCATATAAGTCACATGCTCGACACTCAGTGTATGTGTCCACTAATCATAGATTTTTTCCCTTCATTTTCAGCCAAATATTTTAATTCTTCAACCTATCTCTTGCTCCCACATCTATTGTCATTGGCACAGATATTTTCGAAGGTCAAACACCTAACAAGGCCAACTAGCTCTTTGAAATGAACTGTCTACCAAGCGACTCCTATTCTGCTGGGTTGAATGCACTGTTACTTTTGTCCACATGGATCAGGAAGGTACAACATCTTATAGTTCAATGCCATAAAGCACCTTTAGTTAGCTGTGTATAACCATATACAGTCTCAATAATTCAATTACAAGGGAAGAGGTAAAACCTGTCCAGTGTTGGCTTCTTCCTCACCAACAACCAAAATATAGTTGTATTGAGCCACTTGAGCTTCTCGTATCTGCAGGGAGAAAAAATTAATCATTGTAGGTAGCAAAATCTAGGTAAACAAAAGCAACCATCCCAAAAATGAAGATCATAGATGCAGCCTAAAGCAATTTCACATGATCTAATCTCCTATTTTTCATGGGATACAAATTTGTAAGCACACCAGCTGAAATTCTTATGTTTCAAGCTATACATTAACAGAAACATCAAGTGTAAATCAAAACATACTTGGGATTAGATTGCAGTTGGTCATGCACCAAGTAGTCACACAAGATGGCATTGGAGATTTCCTTCAGATATAGACTGACTTCAAAGAATTAATCAAGGAGATTAGATGTTGAATGAGGTACGTGCTTTATATAAAGGCTGAACTTTTGGTATTCATTAAGATAGAATTAGATGATTTTCTTGCCAAGTTTGGTGTAAGTACTAAGGAGTTGAAGTTTAGATACATACAGATGGTTGGTGGGGGAACAGTTATTCAATTGAAACTTGTGTTACATTCTGGTCAAAAAAGCTGCATGCATCAATTGAGGAACTGTATTGGAAATTTTCATTAAACTATAATAGCAAAAGTTTTTTTCCTCTTGAGAAGTCATAAGCCAAAATGAATTTAAGTAGGGAGGAGGAGGATGAGTTGTGATGGGAAGAGGATCAGACTTGGTGGAAAGATGATCAGATGGCTTCTTCCCACTGAACTCCTTCTGCAACAAATTGCAAGGCCCTTATTGAAACGCCTTCCCAGCAGATAAGAGTGTGCAACTTGTGTGTGCCTAAAAAGTACCACAGCTAAAAAAAGAGAGTCCTATAATTGATTTATTAGTTTACTGTGGTCTACGAGATGGAGGACTCCCAATAGATATGCGTGTAAAGCTGACGAACAAATAGTCAATCATCTACTTTTTCCGAGCATGTACCATATATGGCAATCAATATGCAAGCCATTGGTGGTTCAAAGCTAGAAACAAGATGGCAAAGAAGTGTGGAAGGCTGTAACTATATGTCTACTTTCGAGTGTCTGGAAACTGAAAGCACAAGTTTTCGAGTCCAGAATTGGATTTTTTTTTTTTTTTTGGTTCAAAAAAAAAAAGGATGTATGCATGATGGTGCTTTATCCTTGGAGATCCTCCTCTCATTGGGTCATGAGATATTTGCTCTTTTGAGCTTAAAATTGCTCACCTAGCTTGCAAAACTTGCCTCAGTTTTCCTAAATAATATTAGTCCTTCAATCACTAATAACAAAATAACAGAATTGAGAAAACTTGTGACGCTTCGAACTGTTCCACTAGATTTATTCATATACTCAAGCATACACCATCCTCTGGTTAACAGAGTACCACGACATAAATGCAATTCAGGGTAGTATATTAAGATTCAGACATTGAGTGTTGAACACACCTTTTTCTGCATTGTTCTATCAGTTGCATCAATATCGACATGATAACCAGCATTATAAATTTGTTCCTGTACCTGCAGAAGTTAAACACAAAAAACATTTTTAGTACCCAATCAAGTGATCTTCGAAACTGTTCTCTGTTTTCTCACTAGGTTTCCTTTCTTTCTTTCTTTTTTTGGGGGGGGGGCCGGGGGGGTTGGAGTGGGGAGTGGGGAGGGGGGAGGGGGGAGGAGAGGCATGGAGGAAGGTGAGTGGGGAGAGAAGAGATAAAGGTGCAACCACATCCCAACCAGGACTTAAACCCGCACCTTCCCCTTTGGAAGTGGTGGGAGATACCACCCTAGCAAAGAGCCGGTTATAAGTCTTAAAAACATATTAAACACTATACATCAATTTTGCAAGATCTTTCCAATTCAAAAGAGTAACAACTCAACAAGGCAAAAGCCCCAAAGTAACACATTATACACTAGTTCTTACAGCAACATGCTATATTATTCAAAATCCCACTAGTGCTGTAACTTCTATAACCATCAAATCTGGACATACCATGATGGAGTACATTGTATGTTATAGTTACTGACGCAAATAGGTAGGTCTGTGAAACTCTGGCAGATTGTTAGTGGACAAGAGCTAGTACATTAAACATAATTTCTAAAAATTATTCCCAGCGTTTCTACTTCAGCTTAGCAACAAGTGGAAGAATCATTTCCCTGTATATATTTTCGGTTTTGCATTTCATATATTCAAGTAGTAAAAAGGACCAAAAAGCAGACAATTCACGCTCCTCAAATAACCACAGTAGAGCAACTGACATCAGATGACAAAAAATAACAATTAACAAGACAGCAGTTCAAGCTTGCTGGAAGTGAAGGCACAATATGCATTTCATATTATCTTAGACAATAAGTTAATGAAGAAAGAAAATAGTGACAATTCAACACCACCTTCCTTTCTAGGCAACTCGTCACCCCCTCCAACCACTATCCCACCCATCCCATCCAATCAAAAATAAAATTCAAAAAACAATAAAGAAAAAGAGCAACATTTCATACCTCTAACAACATGCATATGCTCAAAGTAAGCATCAAAAAAATGGTATAAGATCGCGATATTGGCCATAGACTTGGAATACACAGAGACACATCACTTGTGGCATCGCAGAATTAAATCAAGTGATATGCATAAAATGCTATCTAGAAATTATACATTACAAGAGATGTATGTCATCTCACTGTGTCGAGGAACATAATGGGCCAATGACTTGGAGACATCTCCGACAAGTCGCGTTAGACAGATGGTTTACATGAAACATGGAACAGTATCTGATTGAGAGGTGCCAAGTTGGATCCGCCGATAGTTTGAATCATGTATCGAAACTCAAATCATATAAAATTTTGAAGCTTGGGTGGTAAACAGATGAAGCATATACAGCTAAACAACCTTTTCTGCATATTTTTGTGATTTGTCAGACACAGGGCAAACAATTGCCTGACGTGGACTAAGCCAGAAAGGCCATTTCCCCTTGTAGTGCTCCAAAAGTATAGCAAACATGCGTTCAACAGATCCTAGTATGGCTCTGTGTATCATAACAGGTCTCTCCCTCTTACTTTCATCTTCTGCTGAATAAGTTAAGTCGAAACGAGCAGGAAGTTGGAAGTCCAGCTGTAATAACAAATATTAAACATCAAGTGATAATTAGGGGACACAATCAGTGTAGCAAGAGATGAAAAAGAAAAGAAGAGAAGATAACAAGTCAACCTGCAATGTTGCACACTGGAATTTCCTTTTCATTGCATCAGAAACACTGATATCAATCTTTGGCCCATAAAATGCCCCATCACCTTCGTTAATCTGACAACATTGCGCAACATGTGAGACATGAAGAAGACAGAACAGGGAAAGAGACACAAAACAAAACTGTGATGGTACCCAAAATAATCAAGCTGCATTTCTAATAAGGAGCACCACTCGAATAAAACAATAATTTGCTATCATTCACTTTATTACATGATCAAAACAGGAGAAGCTTGGAAATCCACTTCAGTTAGAAAACAATAAACATAACACCAAAACTCTAGGGCCAATAACATCATGCCAAAATGGTAACAGGTTACACCTATATATCAACAACATCCATAGATGGCAAGTCGTATTCACAAAGTGAATTTTGGAAGCAAGAAAATAAAAATTATGGCGGAACATGGAGGGGGAAAAATCGTATATAAGGTGATCAGAAATAAGTCTTCAACCTGCCATGGCTTCCCAAACTCATTCAACGCTTCCGTAAGAGCAGCTTCAGCCTTTTCCCATGTTGCCAAGTCTCCAAGATATTTCTCTGGCCTCTACAACGCAAAATGCATGTTAGGCAGAATTTTTTGGGGGAAAAACACTCAGTTCTCTGCATGATAGATGTTGCATATAAAACAAGGTAAAATTGGACATAGAAAGAGGAAAACAATAAAAATGTATATCTCAACCACAACAAAATGTGGATGCCTAAAAGTGAAAGGTTCAATGGCTTTCCATGAATCCTACACAGACATCAAAAAAGATGATCTAACATGTACACTCGAACATTAGATTGTATAGCTCTAGGATTTATTATAGTATGACAAAAATAATTCGTTTCAATATTCTATGGGAATTTGTATGAAAAATAAGAATAGGTGAACTCCAACCATCCTTTTTTAGTGTATATCAAACATGAACTTGAACAACTGGTTAAACAAATTGAGTAAGCAAAGTTCTATTTCTCCGGGCATATAGAAAACAAGTCAATTGCTAGTTTGTTAGTTGCTACTATATGATTACTTATCTCAAACAAACCTCTACTTGCAAGGGAACACATTACACACCTCCCCAGCTAATGGGACCTTAAAAATACAAATTAATAAAGGGAAAACTGTATCAACCAGCCATTTTTCCGATAGGGATTAAACACCACACAGAACACTCAGGATATTGCTATCTTATCATGGTGGCAATGAATGCGTCGAGCATAGTTATTAAAAATCAAGCCACTTATCCATGGGAAATCAACATTAGCATATAGATTCTTAGAACAAATAGGGACAGAACTTCCTTACCGTTGATAGCTTCAGGTCAAAGGTGAACCCAAATATATTATAAACGTAATTAATGAATTCCAACACACCCTTGACTTCATCTTTTATCTGAAATATTGAAAAACAAAAGTTATCAAACCAGCATTTGGAAGAAGGAAAGTTCTACATATATTAACTTGATATCAATACTGACCTGGGACTCCCTGCAGAAAATATGAGCATCATCCTGTAAAAACACTAGTGTCAGAAAGAAGCAACTTCAACCAGCCATGGAATAAAATGCATGCAGTTTATCTTGACCAAGTGTTCCACTCCAATGAACCAACTAGGTCCACAATAAGGATGACCAACTTTACTGTCGAACCTTGAGGCCCAACGAAACCAACCACATTGTTGCAGCTAATACAAGCACAACTGCTGACGTAAACACAAAAATTTACAGCAATTGTTTCACTAGAACAAAAGTTGACAAAGAAGATATGGCCTACTGTAACAACTTGACCGCATAATAGATCAGCAAATTATGATTTTCATAAGCCATCACAGCTGAAAGGATACCTGCTGAAATCTTCTTACACGAGTTAACCCAGTAAGTGCACCACTGGCCTCATTCCGATGCAAGACTCCAAAATCGGCAAGGCGAAGTGGAAGTTCTGCAAAGTGTCAGAAATAATTGTAGGTGAATGACTGAATGTTTGAAATCTTCGACGTAAATGGGTAATTGTCACAAAAAAGGCCAAAGGAATAACTGATAGCAATTAAGCACAGTGATTACTTGTAGCAAATCTTGTTGATGATAACTAAATATTACATGAGATCAAAGCATATACAAAGAATGACATTAAGAGTCACAGTTTGCAGTTGTATTTACTGGGAATGTATTTACCGAGAATTGCATAGTAAAATTCAATCTATATAACCAAAATCACACCCTGATTTGACGCAATACAATCATAGATTATTCTGCCGTATGCAAAATACATTTTCTTCATGTTTCGCAAAAAGGATGCAAGTGTCCATGTTTCCAAAAATCAACCAACGTCGACTACCCGCCGCAAGTTGAGGGGCAAAAATCAAAATTTTGTTTGGAAATGGTCGAAACATCCGAAACGTTTCCGTTTCCAAGGAGACCGAAACAAAATAGTGACGGAATCGAAATTCTAATACTTCGAGGTGTTTCATAATGTTTCGACGTGTTTTGTAATATTTCAATACATATGTTCAATTATTTTGAAATGTTTTAAGATATTTCAAGATACTTTGGTATATTTCAACCAATGTTTTGGAAAAATAATTCTTAAATTTTTTTTTTTCTTTTAGTTTCTGAAACACTTCGAAATATTTCTATTTCCCAAGTGAAGCATCATTATTAGAACTATTCCAGCTTCCCCACAATTCAGGTATATGACAAAAAGCATGTTCCAGCACCCATTCTTAAAAGCATCAATTCTAAGCAAGCATTTTAACAGGAATTCATTAAAATATCAAATGCCCCAGGATATATTGCATTTTAAAGCAATATAACATGCATGTTAGAAAAAGAACACAACAACAGCAAATAAAGTTTCCACCACGATCACCTATTTCAATGAAGATAAGAATACAATACAAAACATTAGACGTTGAACTTAAGTTACCCACTAGCTACGTTTTTAAACTAATAGATCCAACTCCCCTGCTAACTTGCATCTATCCATATAATCTACCGAAAAATTGTGCCTGTATCTATTATCCATTTTATATTTTCTAAACGAATGTCTTTCAGATAAAGACGGCTAGAATAATTAGAAAAATGTGAAAAGAACAAAAAACTCGCACTAAATTCCACTTTATGAAGCAAGTTAAGAATGACAAGTACGAAGGAAAAATTAAACCGATGAAACATACAAGATCACCAGTGGATGGCAAAATAAGGGTATCAACTGGGATGGTCTAGTCATAAGCAATGACTGCACCAAGAAGGCTAGAGATTATGAAAATTGAAGGGGACCGTGGGAGAAGTTTATGACATTAAGAAGCCATGATGGCTAATGACGCAGCAAAACCTGAAGAATTTGGTAAGTCATTGGAAAAGAGATTTCAACCTCGACATCAAAGATTCGAATAAGATTTAATTAGCTGAGCTTCAGGATAAAAGAAGTTCCACTTTCAAAGTCGCTGTTAAAGAACTAGCATATTTTCAATTAAAAGATGTAGTGCATCACACCATTCCACCTAACGTATACCAAGAAAAGAATACCAAATACCTGCATATGAAATCTACCCTCTTCCATAAAACAAAAAGAGTAAAAAAAACCCAATGGTGTAATTTCCATTCGAACAATGCACTCTTCTTTATCAAGATATAACTTCGCTGACATGGAACCACTTCAAAGGATACAACTTACTTATGATACATCAAATACAGAAAGACGATAATTTAGCCTCTGACCATTACACATCGAGGATAAATTTCGATTTTAATCAATTCACATAAACAATTTTAGTCACTCTTAACAACAAGTTTCTTTGAACATTTACATAGGAGTTTGACAAAAATTCTGATAGAGCATAATTTTTGTGCTCATAAATAACTCAGACAAGATTACAAGGGCATCGTAAATGCCACTGAATAGATGTAAGTAATGATCAAAAGATACTCACCTCTGTATGAACGAACTTTATGATCAAACATTAAACAATGGCCTGGACAGTTCATTGGCTTGAGTCCAAACTCTTGTTTTTCAATCTACACCAGAAGCCAGACATGCCATGGCAACATAAGAAACATAACCAGCCAAACCCTGCTCTACCAACCCCCTCCCCCTCCCCCCTAAAAAAAAAAAGGGAAAAATGGAGGAGAAGAAGAAAGTGAAAATGAAAATCAAATCATATCAATATACTGCATGGGATATAGGTCACATCACATTACATCTCCCCCAGCTGCTTCCAAATATCTTTGCCCTGAATCAGACTAATTTGGAGACTAAGTTATTTATCAACAAGCCAGTTCAGTTCATTGGGACAACTGGTTTTCTTTCAAACCCCAAAGCCAAGACACACATACAAATGAGTATGATCTATGAATTGGAGCTAGCCTTTTATCCCTTTTGTCTACCGGTCTTCTAAAATTTTCCAACATCATGCGATGAGAATGACCAGATCTTTCAATTGAATCGTTTGCAAACCATCATAATAATGACTACAAAAAAACTCACCTCAAATAAAAACATATTCTCCTTGTAATTAGCAACATGACCAGAGGTTTCCCACAGTTTCATGTTATACATATTGGGAGTCTCAACCTGCCAAATCAAGCGACTTGTAACACTCAGAACAACCTATTACACTTACTGCAATACAGAAACTCACGATAACAACTGCTTACCTCTTCGTATCCTCTCTCCCGGTACTGACTTCGGATAAAAGTTCTCAACTTATTGCAAACTCGAGTACCATGCGGAAGGAAAAAACAACTTCCTGGGCTGAAAGGACATGACAAATAAAACTAACTGCAAAAGAAAAAAGGAACAGACAAAGCAAGGGTACATAATTCAAAAACTTACCTAAGTGGGTGGAAAAAGAAAAGCTCCTGCTTCTTACCCAATTCTCTGTGATCATATTTTTTTGCTTCTTCCAGCAGAGCAATATATTCCTGCAACACAATTAATAAGCAAGTATCATCATTTGAGACCAAAGAAGCATAATTATTGATATAAGTAATTTCCTTAAAAAAACTTGTTCATTAGATCTAAAGCTCACCAAGGATGCTTATTTTCATCACGAAATGCAAATTAAACATTATGAAATCAACCTCCTGTGGCTTTCTACTTTTAATAAAAAGAAGTGTGGCGGAAAGTAAAAAAGAAATAAATTAACCAACTTAGCTGAAGTAATTGATATAACAAAATAAAGTTAGTATGCAGATACTGAACAAGTAGCAGAGAAAGGACAAAGGGATGAAGATTACCTTCAAACGTTTTTGATCTGGATAAGATATCCCATAAACTCTTTGTAAGCTTTCACGGTCTTTATTTCCCCTCCAATATGCTGATGAAGCCTGACAATAACAAGTTATGAGTAACACAGACATATGATTGCGACAAGGCTCACAATTTTGAAAAAAAAAATTGCAACATTATGTAATATCGCACCTTTAAACAAGCAAATGCTTTCACAAAAGATGTATTAGGTATATGAGGTCCACGGCACAAATCCACCAAGGGGCCACATCTGTAGACTGTGATAGTTTTGTCTTCAGGTAATTCATTAATAATCTCAACCTGATTAAGACATGAACAATACCATTCATCAAGGTCTACGATTGGGAAACATAAAACCTTCCATAAAGCATGGTGTGCGAGGAAAATCACAGGGAAAGGCAGAGAACGAAAAACGAAAAGATCTAATAGAACACATATTTCGAATGATGTAATATTAACCTTGAATTTATTTTCAGCAAACATCTCAAGAGCCTGTTCCCTTGAAACTTCAATGCGCTCAAAAGGCTGTTTTTCCTGAAAGAGAAGTCACACATGATCACGGACATGAAGTCCTACATTGTATTTTTAGAGCATATGGAAAGATCTAGGACTCCATAAAAAGCTAGCACAAAATTGGCCTATCCCAAATGGTGCCACCAATGGACGTATAACAAAATTGATCCACCAATGCCCCTGAAAGCGATAATATAAATCAAAATCTTGGGCCTTCCAAACATCTAACTCCGGCAAACTTTCCCAAGAAAGTTCCTGACATTTGTCAACTAGGACAAATCCAAAAAAACAATAATTTGATAGAAGCCCTTGTTAAAACATGACCAAGTGCAGGTTTTCATTCAACAGCACATCTAAATAGCATTTGCAACATATCTGATGTTAAAGCTGTAAAGCATGACCATAACATTGAAATCGAGAATACCGCAACAGCTTTCTTTGCTGCCGACTCCATCTGTTCAAAGTGATCCTCATTTAAGCCCAGTTCACCATAAAATGCATCATAATAAAAACCCTGCATAAGCATTTACCCAGTCATGTCTTCAGGACAACCTCAAATAATTTGCATTTTACAACAAATAACACATTCCAACCATGTAAACCGCTCAGTAGCCAATAACCATACTCTAAAAATTAAAACCAACATCAAAGGGAAAGTGATACCAGATTATATAAAGAGCAAGTGGGCCAATACCATCTATGTCAAAACTATTCATCAACAATTCACTCAAACGCCCAATTAAATCATAAATTTCCAACAGCAGCAGATACAATTTATTTATTGATCAATGACATCAGTTGCACAATCAAAGGTACCTCCCCCCTTGTAGTGCACGGCCCAATGCACAATTTGCATCCGTAAGTCACCTCAACTGACTACACAATTCACAACACAAAAAAGTCAAATACGTATGTTCATCCAAATTCATTCTTTCCATTACTATATTGTGCTCAACGGTAGCATTAAAGACTGTACCTGCCCAAGAATGTGGGCACTTGAGTGCCAAAAGGTATCGCGGCCCTCATCACTATCAAACGTGAACAATTTGAGCTCACTGTCGCTTTCCAAAGGCCTCCACATGTCCCAGAGTACTCCATTCACCGAAGAAATCAAAGCATTCGTCGCCAAACTCTTCGATATCTCCTTCGCTATATCAAACGGAGTTGATATCCACTTCTTTCCTTCCTTCACCGTCCCATCCGGTAAAGTAATCCTAAAACCCACAAAAAACATAATAAAAGACAAATTGACCTATATGTGTGTGTAGAGGTTAGAGTTAGGGTTTATACTTGATCGCATCATGTGACAGGGATTGCAGATGGGAGAGTTGATGGGATTTGATGGATTCGAAGAGGGCGATGCGTTTGGGGATGACGGTTTGGAGATAGGCTTCGTCCTTGGAGTAGGCTGGGCTGGACTTGGGCTCTGAATTGGAAGCCTTGCCCATGGTTGTTGGCCGTGGCGGTGAACAGAAGTGGTGGACGGAGGTTCTATATGGCCGACGACGGCGGACCAGAATTGAGTATCGAAACCAGGCTTGAGAACATAGCATTCGTCAGTTGAGTTCTTACCGAGAGGAGGTTTAGTAGGGTTTTATATTTAAGGACAAATTACACTCTACCCCTCAAGCTATGACTTTTTCTTATATTACCTCTCAATTATCATATTTCTCATATTATGCCTTCAACTATATTATTTATCTCCCGTTGCCTTTTATAAATTTGATTAAAAAAATTGTTCATTTTGTCCTTATAACTATGCAGTTTTATTTCACTTTGCCCAAACACTTTCATTTTTTGTCTAAAAATAATGAATATTTTTGTTTGGGGTATTGTGAAATCAGTGCAAGTAAGAGTATTAATAAAATCGAGTTTTATGAGTTTAAACTCGATTTTGAAGAGCTTATTTTTTAAAATAAATTTAAAAAATTGTTTAAGTTCTACTAATTTAAAAATCGAGCTAAGCCTAAACCTAGGTAATTTGATTATTTTACATATAAATAAATTGAGTTTGTGAGTTTAAATCAAGTCATTTAAGCTCGTTTTTCTAAATAAGTATAAAAAATTGTTCAAACTCAGTCCAAACCGAATTTTATTTGAGTCACACTTGAATAGCTCGTCTCGATTAACACCCATAAGTGCAAGTAGTTGAGGCGGTAATATTAAAAAAAAATGCAATAGTTTAGGGGATCAAGTCAAATTGAGTCCACATTTAAGGGGAGCCAAGTGTAATTTTCCATATATTTAATTTATAGTTTCATTTTAAATACGTGTCATGTTTTTATTGGGTGGTTTTAAAACCATGAGCATTCTAACGGGTTTCTTTTGTCGTGAGGTCAAAGATTTTGAGGACCGTTAGTCAGTTACAACTGATTCGGCGTGGGAAGCAAGCAATGGGCCTGTGCACGTGGATTAAGTTTGATTCTATGGGCCTTTCGGGGATGATAGCCGGAATGGATTCTCTAGGGACAACAGGCCTGTTGGGCTTGGACACAGAAAATTGGTAAGGCACTCATCACCTAGCGAGCCAACTTTTATTATTGCACCCGTAATAGTGATCGACCAATTCTAGAGAGATTTAATTTGGGGATATAATCAGTGACCTAATTTATTATATTTATTAGATTAATTATTGGTTTTAATATTCGATGAAACTCATTATCAATCTAGTAACTACAACTGATTAGCTCGTCAAATTAAGTCGAAATAATATTTTTCATAATGGTATGAAGAAAATGTAAGCACATGCCTATAATGACTATAGGTATATATATACACGAGAAACCTCTTCAATGCAATGTCACTTTGGATCCGTCCTTGTGAGAATAAACTCCAGATACTTATAATCACCCAACAAACTACAAATATTATTTAAGCTCGAGAGACACCAACGAAAATCAAACTCCTGATTCCCGGGTCTATGGTTTATTTAGATTCAACCTCACAATACTACTATATATAGATGGTAGTATAATTTTTGTTGGTTAAATCTTGGCAATTTCAACAATAGTCATGCTATGCATTGCATTCTTAAAAAAAAAAAACCATGCATGGGTATATGTAAAATATTAGATGATTTGTCGTATAATAAATGGTTATATATTTTACACGCTCTCTTACATGTAGTCTAAGTTTTGAAGTAAGAACAGACAAATCTTATAAATTACCATGAGTGATAGCTAGATTCAAACGTAATATATGTTGCTATAACACTATGTTTCATCTAATCTAATCTCATCTAAACATTTAAATTATGTCATAAGGCGAGTCCACACATAACCCACTAAGGTGTCTTCTTTACGCAGCCAAAGAGGGTTATTGAGATACGTCACGAACCCCCCAAAAAATAGTTTAATATACAAGATTTCTGTTGTTATGAAATTTATAGAAGGTCAAATGTACATAATCTTACTCGCTACTCGCATGCGAGGACTTAATCATTAAATACTTTTGAGAGTTCATGAAAGGGGGGAGCACATGCATCTTACACAGTGTGCAATCTCTTTGCTGATTCTGTACGTAACAAGGAGAGTTTGTCATCCACAACAACCTCAAGAGTTGCTTGCTCTGTTAAAGGAATGCAGGCAGGCATTGAAGTAAAGAAGAGCAATGAAACTGATGGGACCCAACAAATCCTGGAGCTAGGAAGGACACCAAGTTGGTTTTTTGGGAGGGATAGAGGGGCATGTGCAAGCATGTGAGTTCTCCCACCATTAGGTCCACAGCCAAGAAGCCCTGGCACCTGATCAATCATACTAGTATGTGTTCAAAAGGAGGAAATATTGAATATAACGGTGATACTATATCAGTAATGTTGACATGTTATCATCAATCAATAATAAAATACCAAGTAAGAAAGGTGAATCTCATTTAAATAGTTATTTACTTACATGAAAAAAAAAAAGGTAACCAGTTATTTGCTTACATGGAGAGTTGGTTATTAATTTTAGTGGGGCTTATTTGTTTATTTGTTTTGATATTATTTGTTTGTGATATCACGTTAGCATTGTCATATGGTATCACCGTTGTAATAAATATTTTCTCGTTCAAAAGATGTATCCATGTTTTTTTTTGGCTAAATAAAAGGGTGGTCAAAGGCGACTAGGCGTAACAAACCCCATATGATATTATGTTGAGGTTTTCACTTGATGTAGAATATTAGATTTGAGCAATAGCTAGTGATCTGAGATGATCAAACCTGTCACTATAGTACTACCGAAGGCAAGCTGAACATTTAACCTCTCTAACAATGTCTGGTATGAATCCATGTATTTGATCTAAGAGAACGGTTCTTTAATGTGTCACGACAAAGGATTCTTAGTGAAAACTAAAAAAAGTTGTCGTTAAAAATAATAGTACTGTTGCAATACAAGATTCAAAATTATTTGAGAATATATAAGTACATAAAGAATATTAGTGACACCGAAATGTCATAACAAATACTTGATGGCAACATATTCAACAATGCAATTTAGCCACTACAGACCCTATTAATGCAAGTTAGCCAATGCCTCGGTTACAAAATATGTATTTTGATGGCAACATATTCAATAATCAGTAGCGACACTTGCTGTCAATAATGGGCATAATTTAGTAACGAATTGGGGCATAATTTAGCAACAAATTGGGGGGTGATTTAGCAATGAATTGCATGTCGCCACGAAAATGACTTTTCATGGTCGTCACGGTGGGAGTAGCTTGCACAGTCAGAAAGTTAGGCTCCGTTGAAGGAGAAAGATCGAATCTCAGGCCAATAAGCTACAGACTATTCGGTGGCCGAATTGGTCAGACTCGGGAAACTCCCTCCAGAGCAAAGCAACTTGCAAGTCAGTTTCAACGTGAGCGCCTAGCGCACCCCCTTTATTACTAGGTTGGGCAAGCTTTGGCTTTGCACACTTAGCAACGCGATTAACCTTATTTTTGCCACTAAAACCTTTAGTGGCTTTTTTTTAACATTAGTGACGAATTCTTACTCCACAAAAAGTTTTTCATAAAAGTATTTTTTCCATAAAGTATTTTTTCTTTAACTACATATTGATTTGTGCTTTTAAAAATAAGCTTCGCTACCTACATACACAAGAATAAAATTTCCCGACAAAATCAATAATATTATTCGAACTTAATCATCTAATTTAATTTGCTGACTTACTATATAATGTTGTGTGATTTTTAGTTAGTCTCATCAATTATGGGGACCTACTGCTTCGTCAAAAACAACCGTAACTTAGGTTGATAAATTAAGTCGATGAACATATCCAATGTATTATTTCAAAGAAACAAAAATTTGAGTCTTTTTCGAATTTAATGACTTGACTAACTCACATGGTGGGACTAACCATGAAGATGTGGGTGGTCCCGACCCGCCAAATAGTGGTTTCTCTTAAAAGCATACTGATAAATTATACAAATTTGCATGTATCTTATTCTTTCGGGACACTACAAGGGTAAAAGTCTCGTCCAATAAAGGTATAAGAATAAAGACCAGTTAAATCTCTAAGCAGGGACCGAATCAACTCCAACGTTATCACCCTCCTAGTCTTTTACCTTTATGTAGAGAAAAATTCACCCCAAATGATACACAATCGATAGTAGAGATTCCATTAAAGAACTTAAGGCAACTGAGTGAACAAGATTTTCGTTACTGTAGAATTTACGAAGTGATAGATGTACGTATTCTTTTGTTTTGGAACCAAAGAATTAAAGAATATTGACAATTTTTTAGTACAAAATTATGAAAAATTTATCTCTCATAAATAACTTAGTCTCGGCGTGAATGACCTACTTTTGATTAGATTTTGGAGGAGTTGCGAACACTCTTAACCGTTGAACACAAAAAAAAAAACAAAAACCAAAGAACAATCTTAATGCTAGCTATCTTTGGTCTCACAAGCATAATATCTCTTCCATTTTAAGTGGAATAGAAGATCAACTGAACCCTACTCCCACTGCGTCGGCAGTTCTACATTCTTCTGCTGAAGTCTCTGTCTATAAATGAGTTTGTCTACCTAAGTGAATAGTCTAGCTCACTGAGTTGGCACACCCACATGCACAGTATGGGTTGTAGGGTGCAATGGCCATGGTGGGTTAATGGATATTAGGGCCCTTTGTATCATCATTCAATTCGCCACAAAACAAACCCAATTGGCCATGCAACTCTAAAGTCTCTCTCTCTCTCTCTCTCTCTCTCTCTCTCTCTCTCTCTCTCTCTCATGATTTTGGGTTTATTCACCAAGGAAGACCCTGTGACTGCGACAGAGGCAACACTGCATATGTTCAAGTGAAGAGAGCCACCCAAATGGGCCATAACCACCAGCTTGAGCCACCTTGAGGCCGACATGGTATGCCATAGCCAATTGACCATCCTCCACTTGAAGGCAATGTGGGTGCAATATTGGGACCATGATTGATCAACCACACGAAGTCTCCTCTCCCATGCGGACTTTCAGTCAATTCAGAATGCTAATCATAACGTGTAATCTCATAAACCGGCACTACTGTCAGTTTTCAAAACTTATGAAAGAAATTTCAGTAGTGGATCACTTTGGCAAAACCCTAGTTACCGACACGTAGGGTGTCAAATAAAAGACTATTCAACTTCTAGTTTATATTTAACGTTCATTTAATACATAAGTCGAGGTATATATAGAACACTATATGTATATATATACATAAATAAGGTATACAAGAACTTGCGGTTGAACTTGAATTTAAGCTCGAACACAAGTTCGAGTTCAATTTAGCTATTAGTTCAATGAACCTACTTTAAAAAAATGTTTTTGAAATAGTTTGAGATGTTTGGGATAGATTCAATAGGGCATTAACTTGTGCTGGTCAACTATCAGGGATCAATCATGTGATTAAATATGTATATAAATATTATTTGAGATTGAACCAACTTGTAAGTGACAAAATTGCAGTAATGTACACGTATACATGCCCGTGTACATGTCGTGTATAAATATATATATATAGAGAGAGAGGTGTGATTGATAGGTATGTTTGTCGAACTCATCATCATCATTAACCTTCACATGATGGCATAGGGTTTTAAATGACCTCGTGAACCTCTGGAAGTGTCTGATCAGGCACCTGTCCAAGTAGGGGACCGCTAATAGAAGCTTAACCTCTTGTGAATGTATGTAGCTACTAGCTAGTATGTTCTCTATATCTGCTCACCCATATCTATCTGTAACCCATTGGGGTTGACTGTTAATGTGAATCCAACCAAAGTTTTACTTAGTCTACAAGATTCTCATGTATAGTCCGAGTTTAGAAGAGATAGATAGCATATAGTTTTACTTTTTCATTTGGAACACATTGATTCCTATACTCGATTTGTGGTGTTTTGCTAATTACGTGGATGAGCACTTGTCATTTCTATCAAAATATAGATAATAAATTTTTCAACAATGCGAGAATGGCTTCCCTGCATCGAATCCTAAACTCAGTTTTTCTTTAGTTTAAAGGAAAAAATCTGGGCAACCAATCGTCGGAAGGTTATCGAATGTGTTTCCGATGTTAACCCTCCAATGTTTAAGTCAAATGTTAACCCTCCAATGTTTAAACCAATATATTCAAGAAAAATGAATATTGAAGTTCACAGATATAGTAGGGCTATTAGTATATATTATCAACACTGAATTCTCCAAATAGGAGGATATAGCATGCCCCACTGGACAACCACCGAGTAGGGATCGAAGGTTTAAATTTCAGAGTCTACATTAGAGTTTGGTGGTTGACCGTTATACTAGTCTAGCTAAATCTATTCTGAAAAAAAATAATGAACACGATTAAGAGCCTCATCATCCCACTAGTTAGGATCTATCAAAATAGTCTTTCGACGCTCTCTTTTTTCTTTGCCCCTTTTAAAAAAGGACTCTACGCTCTACATAGAACAGACAAAGCTAGAATTTTCACAAACTTCCCATCCATGGGGTAATTCTACAACATTTGGAAAAAATAATTTGGTACTATATCAAAAGTTTATTATTTTTTAAAGTCTAAGTTACATCTATTAAAAGTAAATAAAATTTATGATCGATGATGAAATGTTATGATTGAACCTCCTAATCAAAAAAGATGTAATTTGACCTTTAAAAATTATAATCTTACCTTTAAAAGTTATAACTTTCATGATTGATGATAATATTTTATCAATTAGGCCTTTTCTAATCCTAGCTTTTACCTCAAAATATTACAAATCAACCCCAAAAATTTATAAATTTTGAAATCGATACTGTAGTTTTTCTCTAGGGTTATCAATAAGACACGAGTTATAAAGCATGCTTAAGAAATGTGTTGGACGTACCCATGTTATAATAATAATATCTAATAATGACACTGTTTAATATCTCTTTCCTTCCTCCATACCTTCGTGGGCTCCAATACATCATACGATTGCATTCCATGATGTGATCAAGTTGTCAGCAACCCTAAACCAACATTGGTTCTGAAATAGAGGTTGATAAAATCTGTTCCTTCGATCACACACTCAGTTCCTGAAATTACGCTGATGACCAGGCCCCAGCATGTGCAACACCTAATTTTGCTCAAATAAAACCATATCTTTAATGTCTTTCTTCTTTTTTGTTTTGGTCATCTCAGTAGTATACTTCTAAAATCGATATACAGATAAGTCAATATATACATTTTTCACACAATTATTTTTAGGAGATTTTATTATATCTACGTCGAGGCTAAAGTTAAGGTCTTACAGCGTATTGTAGGCATTGAAAAGTAGGTTTAGCCCCCACTGAATTTCTATAACTATAGAGACTCAAACTCAAACATTAAACAAAAAAAATTTAAATTCTCATCAACGGGACCAACCGTTCAGTGGTATCTCAAAATATATGGACTTATTAAAGCACCCGACACATGTAGACTCTCCCACGCCTATGGGAGACTAGAATTGCGATCCTTTTCATTACTAATTTTCTTCAACGCCCTCAATGTTATATAGGGCAATTTTTAATTGACACGAAATCAACACAAAGATACTAGAATGCAAATGTCATTAATGATTTTAAAAGATAAACGAGTTAAACGGTTAGACTTGTCTAATAAATAAATTAATATAATTTATAAAATATGAAATCAACTATATACGATGAATGATATATAGATCAAATATAAATTGAATAAATTTATACAGAAAACGAATTACACAAGCCACCATTAACTCTAATAATATCTCTTTTACTTTTTTTTTTTTTTTTGAAGTGGGTGGGCTTGTATGAATGCATGAAATTTCATTATAATAATAACCATAAGGGTTAAGTTGTAGGACCATATAACCTGTTAATTATGTCGAGTGAAATGAGTTTGTGTCGGATCTTAATAAGTTCGTGTTAAAAAACACATCAATCATATCCAATTCGTTTATTAATTTGTGTTTAACGAGTTACGTCATATCAGATTTGTGTCATGTATAACTCGTGTATAACTTGTATATAAACGAATTATATCGTATTTTTTTTAATTGGCTTCACTCACACCTAATTCGTTAATTAATTATATCGTGTCGAGTCCTCTTATTTACCATACGGTTTAAAGAAAACTCAAATTATCTAATTTCATTTTATATTTATATTGTATTAACGAGTCGCGTCATTTTTTTACACATGAATAATTTCTACCGTTAATTTTGAATTGGATGATCTATAAACATTGACAGAATAAATAAATATATTTATTTATCAAAAAATAAATGTACAATATCAAATAAATATATTTCGGTATCGCAAGACTGTCCTAACTATATATGATGATTGAATATTGACCCTTTGATTTGCATTTTCAGTGGTTTAAGATCAATGAGGGGGGTGGGGGGTGAAGTAGAAGATCATATCTAAGCATGTGTGAGGGGCAACTGTCGGGATTCGGGGATTACGAGGGGAGATACGCTGTCATGTAACAGTTGATCACAGTCCCGAGAAGTAGTAGTGATTTGTTAAAACTAAAAGTGAAGCAAGTAGTGGCTGGCGTAAGCGTGCGAGACAGCTGTCAGACACGTGCGATGGCCGTTTGAAAGCTCTACCATCAGTTTGGGCCTACTAACAAAACGACAACAAAATTAACAATAGCCTCACTGTCCTAAAAAGCCCATCTCTCCCACTTGGCTCGGCTCACATGGCCCTTGTCCACCCGGACCACCGCCCTTCCCCCTCCACCCTTCCAACCCCAACGATAGTAGGTAATTTTTACATAAAAAAAAATATATATCACCATTTTGATAATTTTTTTTTAACGGTTAAGAGTATCTAGATCAGCTTATATGTACCTCAATTAATCTTTTTCTAGTTTGGCTAAAGATAAATCATTCATGCCTGGACCAGGGTATTCATGTAGGACAAATTCTTTATAGTTTAGTCTCAAGGAATTGTCAAAATTCAAACTCAAGACGTCTGAATTTATAGCTCGTCTCTATTATCACTTGAATTTCTCTTTAGTTATATTTAATTATTTTTTTATTTTTTTTGACCAGAATTATTTAATAAAATTGAATAACTATAATTAACTAATTATTTAATGAATCTATATTGAAATAGAGATTTAATTTGTTTAATCTTAAACAAGTTATTCGGATCGAACTAGATTATTTATTTGAATTTTGATTTTTCACAAATTTGAAATGAATTATAAATATAAAATTTATTGAATTTTTTTTGAATCAAATTAAAATGGGTCGAAAACTGGTTGGTTTACAAGCATGCCCCACCTCAAACCACCACCCCCACCCCCACCCCCACCCTCACTTATTTATATATATCCCTCATTCCTCTCAACATATTACAGCTACATACATAAATAGCGCTCTCCCTTTCAGCTCCAACCTTCTGGTATTGCATTTATCTTTCTCTAGGGAGCTTAAACTTGTGCCATTATTACAGTATGAGTTCTAATGGTGGTGCAGATAGGAATGGGGTGAAAATGGTGGGTAGAAAACATAAGCGGGTGGCGCGTGGTTCGGTTCACATGAAGGTGAAGAAGCTGCAGAAGCTCATACCAGGAGGGTATGGATTGAAGCCGGACCGCCTTCTCCTTATGACAGCAGATTACATTTTGCATTTGAGGCTGCAAATCAATGTGTTGCAAGCTCTTTCCCAGATTTATAAACCATGAGTACTTCTTGAATATTTTTGTCTTTTATATCTGATTGTTATAGTAAATTCCATGGATATAGTGCAACTCAAGAAAGAAAAATTCATGGTTATTGTATTCTTCAAAATGTAAGTCCTGTTTCTCTCTCTCTCTCTCTCTCTCTCTCTGTGTAAGGTTTTCAAAAGCCATTGATTCATAATTTATCATTTGCTATTTGCTGAGAAAGCCTTTCTACAGGTATTACATTGTTGAGGTCCTATCAAGTATAATATTTATAATATTTGAGGTAGTGAATTTTTTTTCCCACACAGGGTAAGTACAACCTTACCCTCCGTGCGAAAAAATGAAAAAACTATGTTCCCAACTCGAACCTGAGGTGTCTACTCTGTGCATGGTCCCCTCCGGATCCTGCAGTGGATGTAGCCTCGTACACTGCTTTTTTTTTGTCCTCCTCAAATTGTGGTATGGGTTAACCTTTTTTTTTTTTTTGTTTGATGCCATGCTGCAAGTTACTTGTTGGGTTTTTACAGTACTTTGATCCTTGATTCTTAATCTCCTTCTCTTCGGTTTAGCTTATGTTCAGGTTGTTACAGTACTTTTTGGGTAAGTTTTTTTTACAGTACTTTGATCCTTGCTTCTTAATCTCCTTCTTTCTATTGAGCTTATTGTTGTCATCGTTTCTTTCCAATTCCTAAGAATTTTGTACAAACCGTCGATGTGAGCTCTTGGGAAGATCAGCCTGTTATCCCTAGAGTCACTTTTCTCCGTTGAGCGACGGCCCTTTGACTTAGGATTAGTCAGTTCTCTGTAAGTAATCCCCAGTTTGCAGGAAGCAAATTTCACAGGAATATATACAAGTGGGAGGAAGAAGAAAAGGCTTTGCATGTGAAACATCATTATAGTGCATTACAAGTAGCACATGGCCAATGCAGTGTGGCAACTGGCAAGGGATTTCACTGGTTCCATTTTGTATGTTAGAAACTTAATTTTGGTGCTTCATTGGTGATGGATTTGATCTGTTGAGTATAAAAAAAATCTGTTCAGTATAACTATTGGGTAATAATTAACTTTACTATGAAAAATATGAAGAGTTTAAAAAAATAGACAAAAGGGAGTTTTGGGGCTAGGTTTTGTGGAACAATAAATGCAGCAAATCACTGAATCAATAGAGCATACATACAATAAAAGGCAGTGCAGTGCAGTGTATTGTAGGGTTTAAAAAGAGTTAAATATACATAATCTTACCTTGTATATGAAAAGGTTATTTTTGCAGTTCGAGCCCTTGATACCCAAGTCACGATGAAAGAATCTTACCACTTTGTCAAAACCCACCTAAAATGAGAAGCAAAAAATCTCTTTAAGTTACAACCTTATTAATTTGCACCCTTTGTGGATTACCATCTGGCCATACCTCTTAGAAGGAAAAAAAAAATAACTTAAAGGAACAAAATTAGCATTGACAATAATTTTTGCCCTTTTTAAAAGGATAATATTGTTTTTTTTTTTTTTGTGACGCAACTGAATTCATTATATAACCAAAAAACCTAGAGAATAAAATCAATATTAATTGAAGTTTCTGCTTGATCATAGAGGTGGGTTTTCTTACTTTTGGTATATCTTTGGCCCTTCTTAATTTTGTAATTTTAAGGGCTTGTTTGGTATGTTTTTTAGGAGGGGTTTAGATTGACTTGTTCAAACTCGGATTTGGCCCAAAGATAGGATTCAACATTCAATGTTGTTCATACCCATGTTTGGTACGCGCATGAATATATGATTATTATAATAATATATTTATATATAAATGATTATTTCGTCCCTTAACCAATTTGTATATGTGGAAAATATAAGATATATGGCGGTATAAATATCATTTGAATATTAAATCTTTTAGCCCACATATAAAACCCCCCCTTGGGTTTCATGAAACCCAAGTATGTGGGTTTTATGACCGGGTCATCCAACGGACTGAGTTTCCAAATCTTAGGCTAAATATGGGTCACCAAATATGGGTTTAAGGGATTTTATTCTCCAACCCACAATCCAAACCCCTCCCAAACCTCCATACCAAACAACCCCTAAGGGAACTAAATTTTATGTTCCAAAGTATTGTTTGAATATCGAAATTTTCGTATTTTGATGTGTTTTGATTATTGTTTTGAAAATAAATTTTAAAATTTTTTCTTTGTTTTTATTCAGTTTCCAAAATATTTTCATTTCTTAGATGACCAAAACAATTCACCGAAAAATAAAATTTATCTCAAATTCCGCCAAAATGTACACATATGCATCATCTGGTATAGCAGATTAGCATATACATGGAGTAGGAAGTCCCATTGGATGTACAATTACCTTCCCTATCACTTCTGGATAGTATTTGCTGTCAAGAATTCAACAACGTCTTCACGTTAGATTGCCAGATATTAGAGCAGACCAGACCATAATAATAGCAAACTAGCATCCCGCACCGACTACTTCATTGATGGACTTTCTTGTCACTTGTGGTTATTGTGTACAAGTTTCTCTGCCAGGCTAGTAAGGGAAAGGTTTATATCCACATAAAGAATATATCAATGACAATAATTTTCCACCATGAACAAGATTTAATTATGGGGCATTAGCTTAGACTCTCTGTGTGTTACAGTTAATTATGTATAATTAGATTAACCAACTCAACAAAGTCTTGTCTTAATATTTTTTATACGAACAACGTGTATGATTCAATTCCAAAGTAAAGAAATGTGGGTGGACAAACTTATTTTGCTCACAATCCAAAACCGACAGAAATACTTTTTTTGAAAACCATTTGTAGAACAACATAGGATAATATATGTGCCAAACTTCAAAACGAATAAAAGTAATGCTATTGACATATAATTTAGACACTTGACTTGTATATTTAATGCATTATATTACTTAATTTGAGTATCTAATACATTATAGTAATTATGATTGTTGAATTAACCGTGAACAACTATTAATTCAATCAATATAAGGAATAAGATGCACTAATTGATTCTCTAAATTATATACAAGTAGTCCTATATAAACAAAGTAGGCTATAACATGCGTGTAGAGCACTTTTTAACAAGAAATTCAGAAATAATGAGTAATCTAAAGAAAGAAGGATAAATTACATTTAGACTCTTTGAGCTTTGTTACTAAAATACACGGGCCTCCTCAAGTATGAAATATTACACTGATACCCTTATCAATAACAGACAACTAACCCACCTAATAGAAGTTATGAAATGACTATTTTACCCTTCGTCTAAAATCAAATAATTCTAATCTAACCAAATTCAAATACTTACATCATCTTAATTTGACCTAACCCACCCGAATCCAAGTCGTACCCCATTAAATATCATATCTCTCTCTCTCTCTCTCTCTCTCTCTCTCTCCTGCCACCAACCATCCCCACTCACCTAAGCAACTGTCACCATGGCCACCATCAGACCCATCATCGCACCATAATAGACATCACACCACAATGGCTACGACCAGACTTATCACAACGCTAAAATTCTCAATCAAATTAACACTAGTGAACCTTAATCAATGATGTAATCCATGGTGTTGATGAGTAACAAGTAACGAAGAAGAGGGAGAAGAAGAAATGGAAATTGAAGTGGGGTTGTATTTTCTCACTCTATGTTGTTCTCTATTTTGATGTGTGGGTGGGGTTGTATTCTCTCCCTCTCTCACATATTTTTGTAATTGGTTGTGTATATCTATGGGTATTTTGTATTGTTTGTTGGATTTAGATTGGTTTTGGGTGGACACTTGCATTGTGTTTGAAATTTTGGATTGTGTTTTTCATGAAATTTCAGATGGATTTGGATTTGAATTTGGAAAAGATAGATTCTGGTGATGCTAGTGATGAGAATGATAAGGAAAGGGAATAATGGTAGCACTGGTGGTGACAACGCTGGTTAAGAAAGTTTGTGAAGGGTCTAGTAATAAAATGGATATTACTCATTTATTTTGAATAAAAATTGATGAGCACAAATTAGGCAAATGATGAGCACAAATTTAACTGGGCTAGGCCCAATGAAAACAATCCAAGAAAGGTCGAAGGAAAGCCCAACTCTAAACTGAATCGATCCATTGGAAAAGAAGACATCAAGAAGTCAACAACCAAAGCCCCAAGGCCAACGCCCAAGAGACTTAGCAATTGGGCGCCTCCTAGGCTGGCCTCTTGGGCGCCTCCCTCTTCGTTCCTCTTCACTTTGGAACTCCAAGTCCAAGCTAGGATAGGTCCAAGTCTAGGTCAAGCTCAATCCAACTAACGTTCTCTTCCGAATGAATAGGAGCATAAGGGCAGATAATATAGAGATTGACATAGAAGATCTCCTACCATAACAATACTTGTCAAAGCTATGGAATTCTTTTCCCTCACGTCACCGCCTCCACTACCTTACCCTAGCTATATAATGTAAGCCTTCTCAACATTGAGGAGGGCACGCCTCCAAGGCCTCCAAACCTTACACTCATTGTTTTCTCTCTGTCTCTCTAAAAGCACTGTATTTCTCTGGAGTACTATCATTCATCAACATCAATAAAGAACACAGGCCGCCGCTGCCATTCCCAAGAGTGGACATAGGTCACCCGAACCGAACTACTATAAATTTTTGTGTTTGTTGCTTATTTACTATTTTTATCTATTGATTGTCGTTGATTACTCATTAATCACACCCTTACACATATTTGACTATTGATCTTGCACGAAGGCAGTTTTATGCATCATCAAAAATTATTATTGATTATGAATTGATTAAATAATTGGGTAGATAATTGGCATAAAATTAAGTAGATTGATATTAATTAATTCAATAGGGGTATTTTGGAAATTTGATTGCTAAAATATGCTGACGTGATTAACTTTTAACAGTATTCCAAACTACTTTTAAACATAGGGATTCATGTGTCACACAGGTATACAAACTTTAAAGTGTGTCAATGTAATATGTCATAATTGAGGGGATTATGTGTTTTAGTACAAAGTTCAGGGTATGAATGTAATTTACGCAAGAAACTAACAAGGGATCGTGTCGAACTTACCAAACGTCTTATTTTTAAAATGACGAAAATGCCCTTGTGTTCTTTTTTCGTTGGTTCTATTGGGCCTTGACCGCCATTGCTTTTTGGAAGCTACTAGCCTAACAAGGTACCAAGTGCTAACACCCCGGCCTCTGCAAGCCCTCTCTCCCTCTCCCTCTCCCTCTCCCTCTCCCTCCTCTTCCTCACATATAAAACCACAATTAAAATCCTTCAAAGAAAAAATTGCCCATTGCCCTTTAGGGTTTCTGCAGGAACCACACTGATCAGTGCCAAACCATCAAACAAGTGAAAACAGGGGTCCAGAAATAGCAGTTATTCGAGGAGTGAGGTAGGTAAGCTACAACATTGAAATCTCCAAAAGTTTTTCTTTTCTTGCACTTCCGCACACTGCCAACTTGGGTTTCATGTCAAAGCAAGTGAAGGTAATATTATTTTAGCACCAAAATGTCCTTGGACAGCATTGGATTCCATGATAAATCCGAGTCAAGTTTCAATTTTTCTTCCCATTTATTTGATAAACTAAAATGGGTTTCTTCTAAATGCAAGCAAAAGATAGGGATGTTGCTTGTTTACTGAATTTATAAGTTGGGTTGATCTCCAAGAAAGCTAAAGAAAGTGGTCTCTTGAGCTTGCATATCTGTGACACTAATTGATGTCCTGAAGTTGAGGGAAGTGGTGGTGTTTTAACATGACCATTTGCTAAAATGCCTTGGATTCGATCTCAAATCAAGCAAAAAGATGGTCTTTTGACCCATTCTCCTCTGCTGTCCTCTTCTTCTTCTTCTCCTCCATTGCCATCTTACCATAAAGAGTTAACACCGTCGTCATCGTCATCGTCAGGTAGTAAAATAAGCCCAGCTGTGCTTTTCATTATTGTGATACTAGCTGTTATATTTTTCGTCTCTGGTGTCCTGCACTTGCTTGTTAGATTTCTCATGAAGCAAAGATCTTCTCAGTCTAATAGATACCCAGAAATGTCTGGTTCTGGTGCTTTCCAAAGACAGTTGCAACAGCTCTTCCATCTACATGATTCAGGCCTAGATCAAGCTTTTATTGATGCTCTACCCGTGTTCCTCTACAAAGATTTAATGGGTCTTACTGATACATTTGATTGTGCTGTTTGTCTATGTGAATTCTTAGAACAAGACAAATTGAGATTGCTTCCCTTGTGTAGTCATGCTTTCCATGTTGATTGTATAGACACATGGTTATTGTCAAATTCAACTTGCCCACTTTGTAGAGGGACCCTTTTCACACCTGGGTTTTCCATTGAAAACCCAATTTTTGATTTTGATGATTCAAGAGAAGATGGGTTTTCAGGCAATATAGGCCTTTCTATTCCTTCTGCTCAAAAGCCCGCTGAGGATGGCACTATTAATGAAAAGAGAGTGTTTTCTGTGAGACTTGGCAAATTTAGAAGCACAAGTGATGAAAGAGGAGAGAGAGAAGTGGGAGAGACTAGTAACAGTAACTTGGATGCACGAAGGTGTTACTCAATGGGGTCATTTCAATACGTGGTTCCTAATTCAGACCTACAAGTAGCCATGTGCCCCAGTAGAGCTAGGGGTAATGGTTGTGCTGATGTGAGATCTGTGAAAGGGAATGGTGGACAGAGCGAGAATTCTTTGATTGATGTGGTTGCTGAGGAGAAGAAGATTAACATTGGAAGTAAAAATGAAAGCTTTTCCGTTTCCAAGATATGGCAGTGGTCCAAGAAAGGTAAATTCCCAACTTCTGCAGATACCCATGGGGTCAGTTCGTCAGTTGATGTAAGGCTGCCATGGACACATAGAACTCAGGCTACATGAAGATATATTTTCACTTGCCTTATGTAATTTACTTTATTCATTAATTTGACCATTCACTTGTTCATGCTTACTTTCCCCTTTTGCTTTCTCTTTTCTTTTGATTTTTTTCCTTGAAATGCAAATTATTGTGAATGATGCTTCTTTTTCACCACACTTTATGGAAAATGGCAACATGCACTTTATCTTTTCATTCAAAATTCATGTTGAGAATGCTTTTCTTTCTGCTAAATTTTGGGTTGTGTGTGATATCTGAACTCTGGTCCTATTCCCCACTTGTGACTCAAAAGGTTATAAGTTCAAATCTCCTCTCAAGGGCCAGCCCCATGGGTGATATGATGTATGGCTCTTCCTTTCTACTAAATGTTTGTCTTTCATCCTATGGAAGATATGATGTGTGGGTTTTCATGTCTCCTTGCAATGCCAATATTAGCGGCTTCTAGTCACTTTATAGTCTTCAAGAACTAGATGCAATAATATTATTTTGAAAGGTAATTCGGTCAATGTGATAAACTTGATTTCAGATACAAGTGATAATTTTGAGCATTTGAGTCTTGTTCTAGTAGATATTAGGATTATTTCCTCAATTTTAAATTCATCAGTCATCTACTATAAGACGTTTTAGTAATAAGGTAACACATAGTTTAGTTAGAAATATTTTCTCAATCATATGTGTGGATGTATGGGAAGAGGCGACACTGGATTTCTTAGTGCCCCTCTTTTCTCTTGGATTTTTCTAATTAATCGAATTCCTATAGTTTCAATCAAAAAGAACCGATGCAATAAAAAACCTACCAAAAAAAAAAGGAAATTTGAATCATTGTTGTGATATTTTAGGTGATTAAGCACAAACAATAAGGGTCCCATTATTGAATTTTGTATGAAATTCAGATGGGTGTCTAATGACAACTTTGCTTTCAAAGAAGATTTGTGTTTCTCTGGAACTTACTCTCTTCTGATTTTCTCAAATAGGGTCCCCTTTTTTATCTTTTTTTCTTTTTTTGATGAATATAAATGTGATCGTGGGATCTGTGAAAAGTGGTATGAGGGACTCTTGTGAATTGTGATGATGGGGTGCTACGATTTCAAACGTTGACCTAGGCCAGTGCATTGGTGGGGACAGGGAGTGTTCCCCCGCAAGCTTATGATGGGTCCCATGTGGAAACAGAAATATCTTAGAACAATTGATACCCATGTCGTTTTTCCCATTTTGCCCCACTGTATGACATACTTAGACAGTCAATTTAGATTTATTGGAAGGTCAAAAATTGCAAAAGACTTTGTGAACATGAAATTTGTCTCATCTAACTACGCACCTTATTACAATCAATTCTATGTGATTTCAAATATTGTAATATGTTCCTTCCAAGTTTTAAATGGATTAAATTTATTAACAGGTGGCTGAAATATAAAATTACCATTAAACCCTCAACTTTTATATTATTTTTTATATATATTTTTTGAGATACCAATTTTATCCGTAAAAAATAAAAAAACAAAAAAGTGAAGACAATATATTTGCCTTCACCTTCTCTTCCATCACACACACTCAAACCTTCCAAGAGTAGTTATGATTCTTCAAAGCGTGCATAGACACACACGCACTCTTCTAAGGGTAGTTATTGATTTTTCAACAAAATAAAGATGAGGTAAATTTCTCATTTCTAATTTTTGTCATTTATTATAATGTAAAATTAATTGTTGGATTTAATTACAAAATAATCAAACTTAATTAGTTTATCAAACCTACATTAGGCAAACTTAAAATTTAATGAGAATCAAACTTGGCTCAGTTCATTTTATGGTACTACAAAAATCATAGTAAAATTAGAACTACCACCCACCCACCCACCCACCCACGCCCAAAAACAACCCCACAATTAACTGGTACAAATGGAGTAGGTAAATGGTAATCACAACACGAAACCCACAAGGCAAAGACTTGCACTTCAATCAACCATGTGAAATGACATGTTTCTTTTTGAAGTGGGTAAATTATAATTTACACCTTTAAAGTATGTAACTAATTCTTATTGTTTGAAGTTTTAATTTCAACAATCAAGTTTTTTATAATTTTAATTTAGTTTTTACATCTAAATTTATCAATTTATTATGACAAAATAGTTTTATGTGACCAACACATGACTTAGATAAGGACGTATGTTTGTCTAATAAAAAATTTATTACGTACAAGCTAGAATTTTTTTTAATCTGATTTTAAAGAAAACAAAAAGGATAAAAAAACCGAAAAAGAAAAAGATATAAAGTATGAATTTGAAAGAGATTGCTAATCAAAGAGAGAATTATTAATATATATGAGAGATATATTTTTGCTTGATAAATATACCCTTGTGGACAAGTTCTATAAGACCTATAGGTCTAACCGATATGGTTAGGTCTATTTGAGATAGCTAACCCCATTTTGAGATAATATAATTTATCGGTTCAGACCTGTTATTTAACTGCTGAAATAATAATAATAATCATAATTTTTAAAAAAGGGTAAAATTCTATGAAAACTTACTGTTGGAATAAATTAATAGATCTAGATAGAAGAATTAAATTAAAACTTTAGGAATATAATTGTATTAATTGAAACTTGAGGGATTAAATAAAAATTATGTATATATTTTAGTGGTATATATTACTATAAATTTCCTTTTTTAAAAGTCATGAGAATGCAAGGTTTTGTGCGCCAGAGGGTGATGTTGGAGAGGGACTTGTCCATAATTGAGTGACGCCTCGAGGGAAGAATCCAAGGTTTTGCGTGTTGGACTTTGAGGAGTTTATTATTATTATTATTATAAACTACTCACTGAAACTGCCACTTACTTTCTGTGCCACCTCTTCTTACTATAATTTTTTCACTGGTTGGCACCAGATAATAGTAGTATTATTATAATACCCTCGAAATTCGAAATTACCCTTAACCAAAAACCAGACCTGAAAGTTAGTAATTGACTTAATAATCATCGCTTCTATGTCTGTCGTTGAACTTTAAAATTGCGGGTTCAAATTAAGGTCGATCTAATAATATAAAAAATAAAGTATGAGTTTTACACTCTAAAATTTTAGAACGATCTATAATTTTAAGCACATTATTAGTCCATCAAAAAAAAATTAAATTTATTAAATTTTAAGTTATAAGAAAAATAAAACCAATAACATTAGAAACTTAAAAATCAAAAGTTAAAAAATAAAAAAAAAATACTCAAAATCAACTCATATTTAACTCCGCTCACTCTCTCTCTCTCTCTCTCTCTGTACAATAAAAAACAAAAATAAAAGTTGAAATTAAACTCTCTCTAATAAAAAAAAAAAAAGCAAAAGTTAGTATGAAATTAATATTAAAAATTAAAAATTTCTTATTAAATGTTTTTATTTTAAGTCTCAAATGGTCTTGAGCCATCGTAGTTCAAACATAATTGTTCTCTCCTTTGTAATAGTGTCTGACCAGAAAAAGAAAAAATCCTAAGACGAGCCTCATCCAATATCACTCCTCTATAAAAATTAACTACAGTACCGAAAAATATTTTGTGGATAGTGTATCTTTTATTTTCAACTAACTGCAACATGATACATATAATTAGTCTCAAATAATTATTATCAAATAATTAGAACAAGACTTCCTAAGCATCCGGATGCGAAGCCGACTTTTCCCCGGTCACAAGAACTCGAGCAAGAACAATATTGTGGATACCACTTTTGTGTACCACCTCTTTTACACCATCATCAGATGTGGCACGATCAGAGTTATTAGATATTCCTTCAAATTATGGATATTGCTTTTTGAATGCAATCAATAGGTTTTTTTGGATTCAGATTTTCTCCATATTTTTTTCTATTTTTCTTCTTGACAAATTATTCAATAAGTAAATTTATATATGTATATATATATAATAGATTTCACTCAAATTCACGATTAATGATCTATTCAAAAGAGAAATAAAATTTAAAAAAAACATATATATACATATATTAGAAGAGGTTTTATCCCAATTTTTCTTTCAACCCACTTAAAAGAAAGGACAAGGAACAAAATCAGTTCCAAATAGAGCGTTTCTATCCCAAACACTACAAGTAGGATACAATAAGACTATAACTTCAAAACGAGAAAACTTCTCACTTCGGAAGTGTTACTTCTTTCTTTCTTTTTTTATTCTTCTTTTCTTTCGGATTAACACAAGGGAGGAGGGTTTTTTTCTAGAGGTGGGGGCAATTATACATCAATTCAGATCGAATTGTAACAATCAAAAATCAACGCTTACATCATATCAACAGTGTCAAGTTGTTTAACCGTCCACTAATAAATAAACAACTCTACAAGTAAATCTTACAAAAAGTCATAACCAATCAACCATATAATACATAACCACCTCTACATAAAAAAACGGACTCTATTTTATCTATTTTGTAATTTTTCTATCAAATGGTTACACCACGTGACATTATTGACGTAATGTAACCATTACACCCAATATTTATTCTATGCCAAGGGACAAACATGGAAAAATTCAGGCAGCAGCATATATATTATATGTATTTTGCCAAACAGGAAAAAATAAAGAAGCCCCCCAATGCACAATGCTCTTTATCAACCTTCAAATGAAATTCATGACCACATGATTGAAATTCAAAATAAATCTTGCTCAAATATAGACTTACAAGTTCAAAAATCAAAATTTTTAGCAATAAGAACCCCTCAACTGCACAATCGGGCACACGAGCTCCTCCTATCCGCTCTTCCAGAGGAAAACCTTAATTCTCACAAGTGTACACAAGTATTCTATCATAATCTACAGAAAGCACAATTTTTAAGGGAAGAAAAGAGAAAAAAAAAATGTTTAGCAAGATTTCTAAACTCAAATGTCCCAAATTGTCAACAGCCATACAGCCCCAAAATAATAGAATTAAAAATTGCACTAAAAACTACAGACAGCGAGAGGATACTTCTCAGTGGAGGAAAAAATCAGAGCTGTGTATCATCTTTCATGAGCATTCGGCTCACAAACCATGAGGGAAATTGTTGATTTGTCCTTCCTCCAATATGTCTTTGTTATTCATCCTATAACCTATCCGTAAGCGCATGACAAGGGATTTCTGAAAAGAAGAGAATCGTTATCTATTTTGCCAGAAGATCAAATAAAATAAAAAAGAAAGTGAGAGAAAAAAATAGCTGAGCATCCAACAGTTCACGTCATTTGAATAGAATTATAACCAACAGGTTTCTGACTTTCTGGCACAAAGGGAATGATATTCAATGTATTTTTTACACTCGGTGCAAGACAACATGATCCAGGTGAATCACATTTAGGAACAAAACTGTTCCAGGCCACATAGAACAACTCCTACTTATTGACTTTTATAATCAGAGCTCAGAACTATTGCAAAGAATTTCATACCCAATGAAACTCCTAAATGGAAAAATAGCAATGTATATCACCCACCTTTAAAAACAGAGTCCAACATATAATATCTAGTTCAAGTCGCGAAGCATGGAAGCTGGTCAAAACCAATGCACAAAGATCAGATAATATGCAACTCGCTCACCTTGCCATGTTGACTGTTGGTAACTCGCAATTTTTGTGTAATTGACCCATTACCACTTGCAGGAAGTGTATTACTGCTAGCTGGATCCAAGTGCAGTTGAAGAAACTGAGATTGAAAACACAAAATAATGTCACAGCGGCAGGCACAAGGAAGCAAGCAAGAAGTACTCCATGTAATTTGATTGTCTACCTATGTTGAACTAATATAGAGTCATCATCAATCAATAAAGATGAGTTAGATCATAGCATAAATTTACTGAAAGACTCGAGGAGATTGTGTGATGAAAAAATTTAACAAGAAAACACAGTAGTACAGAATGTAACCCCTGATATATGATGGCCAATTAATTCAAAACTTTCTGTGGTACCAATTGCATGAAAGCACCCTTCAAAGAAAAGTTAAGGTAAAAATTATGAGACAGAGATCTCCCCCCCCCCAAAAAAAAAACTGAGAAAAGTACAACAATAGAAAGAAAGATTAGTGGATGCCTCTTGTCTGGTATTACCTTTGGGACTGCTGCCTGGAAAATAAAATCTGTGTATACATTAGGTGACTTATTAGTAAAATTGGCCTCAATTAGTGTTGTCTGAGGGTTTCCAGGCGACTTTGAAAAGTCGAACATTATTCTCAAGGTGCTGCTCTCAAATGCAACTACTGATGGATAAGCAGAACCATTGCCTTCTGTCATTGAAAAAAACGTTTATCAATATTGCATGGAAAAAACATGCAGAGCCAATAAACTTCGAGTAAAATGAAGACCATACCAGGGATTGCCGGGTTGTGAACAAACCCATCCAACAAATCCATCACAGGAGAACCTCCAGAGGGAGAAGATGCTTGTAAGGAAGTAGGTGACGACAATCTCTCTAACACACCTGAATTTTTGCTGTCTTTACTGGAGGATAATTTGTCAGGTGTAGATGATGTACTTTGAGCTGGAGGTGTTCCGATTGATAAAAGATCCAGTAGGACATCTGTGCCACTCTTTTGAGCCTGATTTGTGCCTGAAATGCAAAGAGAGAAACTAGATGTACAGTCCTGATTTGATAAAATAAATAAGAATACTAATACACCAACGTCACTTTCAACTCCAACACATTCTCTAGTTACCCCTGCAAGAATATCTAAAAAGTAGCAGTTGTCCACACAGAAAGCAAAGAAATGTGGTAAATTTCACAGCACATTCAAGACTAGGTTGCAAGCGCTCATAATAACTGTGCATTGATCCTCTTCCAGTCGCTATTTTAGTTAAAAACTGAGCATTTGGATCCTATTTGAGATGCAACTTTAGCTCAAGTGAAGGTCTATGAGAAGAAGAACATTCCAATGACAAAAGTGAACTGGCAGAAATCGTTGTTGTAAAATTAAAAACTTGGTCCACTGCTTGCAAATCTTTGAAGAGTTCAGCTAGAAGTATAAGGTCATGTTAGAAGTGTAACAGGCACAATCAAATGCAAGCCTAAGATATAGGTCTTGCATGCTGCTCCAGGGGTCCATTCAACCTGCATCCAGCCTATTATCCCTCGTCTCATAAACTTTTACAGGAAAGACTTCCAAGAGCTATTAGCTTAGGACAGAAAACTTGATTGTTTTCTAGACGGATAGATTTAACTTTTTAGGATTGGTTGGTCTGGAATGGATTGATTCACTCTCGCTTCATATATCTGCCAGACGCCACTTCTGGTGAAAAGAACAAGATATACAAAACCGCTAGGCAAATTCACACTTATAAAAGTCATTCATTGAAAGAAAGAGGACTACAATAATCAGGATCTTAGATGAGGTCATGATCTTCACAAAGGCTTAGCCATAATGGTGCAGAAAGTCTTGAACCGAAGAGCAGGTGAAACAGAGAACAAATAGTTAAAGCTATGCATTATTCATAGGCACTTGTGCCAGAGAAAAGGAATTTTACCGGAGACCATATACTGTAACACATCCCAAAACTAACCTGATAGAGGAGAGGTTGGTGATAAATCAACACCAAGAAGATCCTGCAGAAAATCACCACCAGAAGAGCTTGGTGCCGGGATGTCATCTGAACTTAGACCGAGCAAATCAACAAGAGGAGCAGCAGTGGTTTTGGCAACTCCATTTGGAAGATTAAGTGCAACCACTTGTGAAGTTGAAACGGCTGCCGGCAAGGAACCAGCCCTCCTTCCACTGTAAGCCACCTCATCGAGAACAGGCATCCTCTCAACCAGCGCAGACCTGCTTAGACTCATCCAGCAGCTTTGTAAGATAATGACCACCTAGGACAAATTTTAAAGGGCAGGAGAAAAAAAAAGGGGGAGGGGGGGTTAAGAAAAAGAGCAGAGCTCTTGATAATTTCATATATATCCATACCTGATATTCTGATGCTTCTCAATGATGGAATTAAATTCAATGGATCTCTGCTGCAGTTCAAGCACCAGGCTTCCTTTATATTGCACAGTGATATCATTTATCCTCCTACAGAATTTTTAGATCATATTTGTTACTGCAGAGAGATCCTTAAAAAACAGAATATGCCAAAAGGAAAAATTGGATTATGACATTCATTATCGATATGCAAAAGACAAAGTGTCAAGAACTACTTGATGATTGAAGACATAGGGTAGTGAAGTATGGGAACACACTGGACTGAAAGAATGAAAAATGCCAAGTATTGAAAGTGTCACATACAAAGTTTACAGAAGGAAAAATTGAACAGAGCAATAGCAATGTAAGGAAAAAAACTACAAATTGGACATAAACGTGATACAACTTGGTTCTCCTGTAGCTAGATCCTCCGTAACCGATATGGTATCAAAGGAAAGGGGAAAAATTATCATTTTTTTCTAGCAATGGAGAACGAAAAGATATACTCAGAAAATCAAAGGAATCCCCGGATCACTATTTGATCTTAAGACAAAATCAAGGACCCAGCCAACAACCTTATCTGAATAGACAATAAGACAGCCTTTAACTGAAAAGGAACTTCATTTGAATTAGAGGTAAGGGAGATGCTATTAGAAAGTCTAAAGGCAAAGACTAGTGAGATCTGGATTGATTAACGATGAAAGAGCACAAAGACTTTTTTCAAGATCCATCTCCGCTAAATTCGAAAACCAGAAATTGAGAGGTGATGTGGTGAAACTCAAAAGGAACAGAGGCAGAATACTCTAGGAGATGAATTCTATAAAAATGTATTCTTAAAAAGAGGAAGTAATTACAAGAATCAGGATGATATAGAGCGAAAAATAGGTCAAAATGAAATATCAATAGAAAGAGTTCCTTAAAATCTTTGTGAAACAACTACCGATTAGAAGGCACCGATACTGTTTCAATTGATGAAATCAAAAAGATGAATTAACACCAAGTTAGAATCGAGGAACAAGTACTTGAATCAAATAATGCAAGTAGGACTAAAATTAAAGATATGGAGTTCAATTTTGGTAAACGAAGAATTAGAAATACCAAGGAAGTAGAAAACTACGAGTTACCCAAGATTGAATAGTTTTGCTATCTAAATCAATTGAGGGTGAGATTGAAGATGATATGACACATGGAGTCAAAAGAGGTTGGCTCACGTGGAGAAGTGCCGCTCAATATTTATAGGATGTCTATAATGCCAGCTATGTTTTAGTGGAGAAAATGTTGGACAACTAAGAAGCAACACATTAACAAAAGTTGTAGCTGTAATGAGTAAGTTAATATAGTGAGTGATAAGACTAAACAACATAGAATTAGTAATTAAAATATCCAAGAGACAGTAAAAGTAGAACCCACTGAAGATAGGCTGAGAGAAACCAAATTACGGTGGTATGGACAAGTATGACGAAGACCGAAAGACGCACCAGTAAGGAAGTGACATAATCACTGTTGGTGGAAATGCTAGGGGGAAGGGAAAGACTCAACTTGACATGGAAAGATGTAGTATATAATGGTGGTAGGGTACGACCATGAGAGAATGCATTCCGGGATAGGCAGCTAATGCTAATCTAATAAGTGGCAGACAGGGACCTCATCCTTCAAAGGTTTGGTGTATATTTGTCCTATTCATAACGACCCCGACCTTGTATGAGGGAAAGCCCTATTACTCTACACAGGCTAGTCCGGCCAACAAGAGCTTATCAAATTCCACCTATGTGGCAGAAAACTCTTGAGTTCAATGTTGAATAGATACAGTAGAAAAAAGAGGAATGAGCTGAACAAACTAGAAAACCAAAAGCACATGTCCAAGAGAAAGATCTTGAATAATTTCGAAAACAACCTAAGAAACATTTACATTAAAATGGATTCACTGAAATACATGTCTGACGTTTCGTTAGACCTATAAAACCCTGCACAAGTTTATAGGGCCTCTGGAAAAAATGTGAATCTAGCAAACTGCAAGCAACAGAAGCAATCTCTGTGTAGTCAGGAAAACAAAAGATGTGAACATACTTTGAACAAGATGGAAAACGACAAGACAGCTTCAACAAGGCAACCAGACACATTGCCCGAGTGGTGAGATTTGAGGTATGTCGCTTACTACCCATCTCTATAACATCCACAGCATCAGACTCTGTAACCTGTATCAATATGAAGTTACTACTTTCCAATTCAATCAGAAATATAGAGTAATGCACAAAATAATTATAATATACAGAAAAAAGATGCAAGCATCCAGTAGGCTTGTCAACTATCAGAAACATAGTTAAATTAGTGATGGTGCATCTATTTGGTTGGTTGGACCAATATAATCGACTTTGGAGTCTTAAAAGAAAGACTAAACATCCATTTGGTTGGTTGGACCAATATAATCGACTTTGAAGTCATAAAAGAAAGACTAAACAATTTTGGTCCAAAGGCAAGTGTGATTGGTAGTTTATTAAAATTAGTTTGGTAGTTTATTAAATTTAGTTTAGGTGTACTAGTTTGACTAGGACTATTAGTAAGAGTTTGATACCATTCCTGTTATACACACTTCCCATTGTACTAGTTGGCTGCTTCTATCCTTGTCACCTACGAATTAACCATATTAGTTAAACTTATTCAACCATAGTCACCTTTAGAGATTTCACCCATTGTTATGTAAGTAGAAATACAAGAATTATTTACCAGAACCTTCTACTTTTAATACTATAGTATCTTTTAGTCAACTGAAAATTTTACTTATCACAGTTCTTACCTTAACGTTTTCAATTATGCACAATAAGAGCATTGCAGAGTATATGGATGGAAACTTTTACAATGAGAACTTCTATAGCATGCATATTTCCAAGTTGGTACACTTCAGCTCATCATCTACCACAATGCAAAATAGATCACCATAAAATAAAATGGAGCTAAAGAAGAAGTATGAACTCACTGTTATTGGTTCCTCTATGTCAAGCATCCCAACATTATTGACCAACATTTCACCGTACTCTCCAATGCACCACACTGCCACTCGAACAAGAGTTTCCTAATCAAAACAATGTAAGCAATCCTTTAAGACAAAGCACATATAAAAGCATACATAATAATTCATATATTCAAAGTTTTCCAAAGTAAACATTCACTTACACATCACAAAAAGTATTAAGTACCTGTTCACCTGATGTTTGCATTGCTTTGTATAATGACCTTACTGTATAACCATGAAGGTTAGAAGCATTGCTTATCACTACAATAAGGGCATGCCATACTTCATCCTTCACATAATTTCCAGCCTACTAAGAATACCACAAAGATCAGTACTTGTCAAGGTGGGAAATGCAAGGTTGCTAACATCACAATAGGCTAAAATGAAGGAATACAAAAATAAATGCAATGCGCAGAATTTCCTGACAAGGAGGAATTAAAGTGATAGAATCGCATATTTGACTCATGACTAACTGCATAAATGTATGAACAAATAGAATGTATCCACAGATCTGTATCCACTTAAGAAGATCAGCAGTTCAATTTATACTGATACAGAACATAAACAACACCTGATCCAAATGAAATCAAAAAAACAAAATACTGTAGACATTAGGATAGCATTATTGTATCTACTATTAAGTTGTATGCTGATTAATTCCAATCAATTTCAACGCTCTGAGAATATATATATTTGAAGAATATTTCCCAAAACCTCTCCCAGGTCAGCTCTGATACCGATACCTCGTTAAAGCATCCAACACAAAATCAATTGACAATAAGTGGAGAGTCCCACATTTGCTCCCATAATTGTTTGAGGTGTTATCTTTGTTGATGTTGGACAATTTCTAACAATATACTTCTGTAAATTCGAGTAAACCAGAGTCATCACTTTGGCAGGTACAACAAAGTGACATAGCCAGAGTGTAATAAGCCAGTGGATCGAGCACACCTATCCTAAAACTCTCAAATGGCTTCAAAACAATAGATGCGTTCCATACAGTACAAATTCACATTAAAACGAACAAGCTTTCCTGTGAATGAAGTTAGCCAGATAGAAGGAAAGAACATTGAAAAAATAACCAGAAAAGAATTAACATTAGTTGGTTCATGAACAGGATTTCCAGATAGAAGGAAAGAACATTGAAAAAATAGCCAGAAAAGAATTAACATTAGTTGGTTCATGAACAGGATTTTGGTTACATGGTCCTGACAACCAAGTGCTTGGATGGATAAGTGTTTTGGAGTATTGTGTGACCAACTCATATATTCACACATAAGAAAGCTGGAAAGAGTTGGGCATAAGGGCAGCCATACAATATGGCACAACAAAACTAGAAATAAATGCTGGCCACCAAAACTATAAAAAGATAGAAATTACTGTCATAACAATATGAAGCATTTGAAATCACCAAGAAGATGAGAACATGCCAGGAATTAGTAAAATGACAACAATGGAAAAGCCTAGAGATAAGTATGTCATGAAAAATGAACAAATGTTAACCAATGACTGAACCAAAAGGTGAAATAGTCTAAGTCAATGCACCCAAAGGAAAGAAGGTAGTCAAAACAAACACGGGTTCAGTTTGTGACAAAATAAAAAGACAATGTGCATACATTTAATGCTAAGCAGGGGCCCAACATGATAGGATGGTGAAAACGGTTAATGAACCTTTTGACATGAAAAGAAGTAAAATATCCATTAACCATGCTATGCATTAGAACAAGCCTCAAACATATAGTCTAAAATCAATAAATTGGACAACTGATGATTTTACTGCATTACCTCAGAAAGAACCTTGAGCATCTGATCAATGTACCAAATTTTCTCTTTGGAGAACCTAGATCACCAGACAGAAAAATGTTAGTAGTCTACTTACTTTAAATCATGTTGGATGCCAAAAAATAATTTGATTTGTTCTTATACCGTCGTTCTTAACCAATCATCATCTGCAGAGTAGAGAGAAAAATAGCATGAAATCACTAGTGATAAACTTCCAAACTGAATCAAAATTGCTGTTGGGTCTGATTTTCTTGTTGGTCACAGGGAATCAAGTGAAAAAGTGAACCCCCCCCCCCCCCCCCCGAAAAAAAAATACTTGTGCTAGGGGCAGCCCATTTTGCAAGACCACCTATCTAACAGAGAGTATAGCAATGAAGGCCCAATGGAGTCGTGATTTTTGTTAAGGTGGCAAACCATTTCTCAGAGCTTGGAATACCATCAGTTAATCCAGACCCATTTCCCAATTTAGAGGCTACAAGTTCACCATTCCAGCATTACTCAGGAATGTACACATATAAACCACTAACCATGACTACTATGAAGCACAACCACTATGCACTTTTTTGGGACGAAGGAAGAAATTATTAAAATCTTGTAATGGACAACCTTTTAACTTACTTTTCCACGATAGAGCAAATTTTGGCAGTAAGATCCCCCTTGAACTCCTGGTCACTCACTTCTAGATAGTCAATTAGCTCCTTCATCAATGGCTTTACATTGCTTTCATTCACTAGGAGATACACAAGTTCAAGGGCCCTTCTACGAATTGAAGCATCTGAATCCTGAAAAATGAATAAGCAAAGTCATGAACTTAAGTTGTACAGCACTTTAATAGGATGTGCACAGTATTTAATTTTCTGCTCAATCAATTACACAGGAACATCCCAAATGAGCCATGTCAGAATATGTGCAAGAAAAGAAATCTAGAGTACAGAACATCAAATGCAGAAGAGTTGTTTATCAAATGATACTGTATTTTCCTTGGCCTACCAAGAATAGACAAATAAGAGCACAATTCTTCTGACAAAAGAACAAAAACTCTTTTGCACATTTTTCAGCATAATATAACTAGCAATAAATTAACTAGCCCAACCTTCACACATTCCAAGATTGTTGCTCGATGCCTCTGCACTGCCTGAGTATCCACTGTAATAGCTTTCATCAGCATATTCAATGCAACATACCTGACAGAATACAAGAGTTTCAACTCCATAAGATAGGTCTGACCACAAAAAAAAAAAAAAAAAGCCTAAAAGAAGGGAGATGCATCAAGAATTGGCTCATGGTATCACCTCTAATGGACATTAATGTGGTGATAAACAGTTTCATGCTAAGAGTTCCATGTATTCATGTCATCGACCACTACCAATCTGAGCACCTAGGTTGTTTTACTTAATTAGGTAAGGAAATCCCACTTTGACCTGAAGCTGAAAGAGGTATGGGGAAAGGGTTATGGATGAACGATATTGTATTTTTGGGCCTTGTTATTATTATTTGGTTGTGTGTGTGTTGGTTGCGGGGGTGGGGGGGGAGACAGAAGTTTCCCTCTTGGCACTCTTGGCAGTGTGGGGTCAGAAGTTTCAACTCTACATAATTAAGTCGCTGTACCTCAGCAAAAGGAATAAGAACCACAACACGAAAGTTGCAGCAAAATAGACGAATAATAACAGAAAAACAATCAACACAAAAAAGAGGTATTGCACTACAATATTAAATGCAAAACATCAAAGAGGTATGGCATTACAATATTAAAGGTAAACAAAGAGATAGGATATTCTTATAGTCTGAGTAAACACAATAGAATTTGGTCTTAAATAAGACCAGATTGATTTAGCCTTGTCTAGTCAAGCCCCAGATGAACGACACAACCAATTAATTGAAAAAATGACCTGATATTGTTGTCTCGGTTTGACAAGAATCTTCCCAGAATATTGATGGCAAGCACCCGTAAACCACCATTATCTTCAATGCTCATAATTGTTGCAACACTTTCATAGAGGATGGCATTGCCTGCATTTTTGTTCGATTCGGTTTTTGTTGCCACCTAGAAGAGAAACATAACATGTAAGAAAGACTGTAAGCAAATTTGCCACATGAACCGCATATCATTTTCTTTGAGTGTTCAAATTCTAGAGCTTCCCGTCCATAGTAGAGCTAATAAAGGTCAGTCCCAGCAAATATACTCATCCACATTCAATATGGATAGAAGGAACAAGAATCCTAGGCTAAGAAGATATAGTGACTCAAGAATGTATGACAGGACCAGCACAATAGTACTAATGTATCAAGCCAAGCATAGACAATATGTATAAGCAAGGATCAAGGATTATGAAGACACATCTAGCGCCTCATTGGTGTGCATGTCCCACAGAAACATTCAGCACACAAACTTAAATAGCAAGGAACAGGGACATATTTTCAAACTTCTAGATGCTTCTTTTTCTCCACTCTTCTACCATTTCTTAGAAAATCTGAAACTTTTTCGTTTCTTGTATACAATACAGTCTTCGATTAATAGAAGTCTATGGATAGTAGTCTCAGGATTCCCTAGAAAGTGTCACCATAGAGCACATGTTTGCATCGTAACAACCTCAGAACACAAAAATATACACCAAAGCTTCAAGGGGTCAGCTAAATTTGAGTTTTACCCTCCCTTTCCAACAAACCAAAACTTTTTGGCCGCAAAAAAAATTGGTCTCCAATTATTAGCAAGGAAAAATCTCCCTAAGGGAGGCCAGACGCCTGATTAAGGATCGACCTCATCAAAACCAGCATTCTTCCTTCCAAGGTACAGGGCCTAAATTTTGACATAATTCACTAAAAATGCTTGTGGTGAGTACTTCACCCTTACCCAGTCAATATTAAGAATTAATGATACTTCTGTTTTAAAGTAGCAGATATTTCTCGATCAATTAGTCAATGTTTGTAGGCCAGGTGTCCTCCTTTAGTCATTGCAGCAATCTGCCAATGGTTTTCTTAACTTCTGCTGGTTTCCTGTGCACACACACACACACACATTCCTCACCAACAGACCCACCACCTTGTGCCAAAACCATCCACACCAACTAGGAGACTCCACTTGATGATCTATACTGACATAGAAACGGAAGTGATGCTCCAACTTTCAAGGGCAGTTGGGACACCAAATTTCAAATTCTGATGAAATGTCCCTACCTTTCATGCCTAAGTAGACTCGCGATGTGACTCTTTTTTCTTTAGCAGGTGATAAAACAAGTAAGAGAGAGAAATGGGAAAGAAAGAGTGGTTAAGGTTAACTGGGAAAAGGCGAGAGGGGAAGAGACAATGGAGATGATAGGCCACAGTTGGAGAAGTGGATGTTAAAATAAAGATTTTAGGTAAATAACAAAGATAAAAGGAAAGACATTGCATAGATTTTAAAAGTACTAAATAAATTTGAAATGCAATTATATGCTGCAGTAGTTAGCAATCTGATACAGCAAAGATTTTGAGACAGCATGGATGCCTCGAGGAAAATACTCATCAAAGTTATCATAGAAAACATATTCAGAGATAACTGATTAACGCAATCAAGGTTTCAGTCAGAAGAATACAGATACATTAAAGTGAATAAATTTGCAAATGACATGGTAAGCAGTCGAAAATTTGAATTTCGACTAAAAATAACACTTTGTTTAAAAAAAACTAAGAAGAACAGGACACGTAGCAGCATTTAGCATAGAACAAAAGCTGACCTGAGCAAGTATGTCATTCATAGAATCACTAGCATCAGCATCTCCTTGGCCCAACACACGCAAAAGCCTTAGCAATCGGATATGGAGAAAAGGGTCTGTAATCCCAGCAATGTCATACTCGGGTGCATATGGACTGTTCACAACATCCTTTAGAACTTTGACCAAGCCTTCTGTACATTTCTGAAACCATGGGGAAAAAAAAAAGGAGAAAAAGAAAAAGAAGGATTGTGCTATGAGAAACTGAACAGTGTATACTTCTATCCATCAAGAATGATGCACACAAAAGCAACAAGAATATATACTGAGCGCAGTTCTACAACAAGCTTAACTGTGAATATCTTCCGCTACTAAAATATGACCAATAGTAGTGATCCAAAAAGAAAAGGATATATTTTTAAGGTGCAGAAACATCCAAATCACTTTTCTAAAAATCCTACAGTGAAAGTAAAACCATATTACCAATTCCAGGGCTGTAGAAGACCAAATATTTTCTCTCACCAAAAGTCCAAGACAAAAAGCACTCCAATTAGTCAGAAATCTACACTGGACTACTGAGAATCCTCAGTTGATACCCGATCTGGGAAAACCTATGATAAGAACTCCAAACATTGATCAACTCTTTATCAAATAGAGAAGAGAAGGCTATTGCGTCCCCTTGCATTTTGTTATCCTCTTATATGCCAAATCTAAGAAAACTGTCTGAACAGTACCCGTCACCAAGCTGAGTATATCATATATAACGTCCATTATTGCATATTATGAGAAACAAAGGACCATAGGGAAAATAGGTAGATTTTGAAGGGTGGACCGGAGAGGTGAAGGCCAATGCCATAGAAACAAAAAAAAAAAAAAAGAGTTAAAGTTTAGATTATGAAATCGGTGTTGTGGTGTTGTTAAAGTATATCAGCCACAGCTGTTTTTGTAAATTTATTTTTATGTACAGTCATGGACTTGCACACATGTACTGAATCAAATTTCATAACAGAGTTGTAAACAATTTCATATTGACTGGTCTTCAAGCTTGAATCATCAAAACAAAGAGTGACTATACAATCAGAAACCCATATAGTTAGCTCACAAAAGTTTTTCCACATCAATAACAGTAACTTCTATGAAGCTCAATATGCCAAATGATTTTTCACCCAATCCTGTAGGTGACATATTGAGAAAGACATGGTCACTTTACCTTTCTGAAATACTCGAGTGCCTCTGAACTGACTTTGCATAAATCTGTACAAAGCTGAACTCCCGTCAAAAGAACTCCATGGTGCTTTTCTTTTAGCAAGGAAGCAGCAGGGTTTATAAAATTTTCTGCCAGGTCTGGGACTTTTTTTATAATCCTTATAGAGCATAATGCTGCCTGCATTACAGAAACTTGGGTAAATAGTCAGATAAATTAAAGGTGGAGATAAATAAACATCAAATGTCAAAGAGGGCACAAGTCTTGATAATTTTTTCAAGAAATTCCGAGCCACCAAACCGCCTTTTAACTGCCTTTATCCCCCCAAAAAAACCAGAAAACCATGTTGTTATATGAAAAAAAAAAAAAAAAAAAAAAAAAGAAGAAGAAGAAGAAAATTATCAATGGACAAATTTTTATCTATTTTGCTTTGTTTTAAATTGAGAGCAAGACCATAGATCACACATAAATCCATCATTCTCCACTTCAGAAAAGTGAAGTACAACAATTACATCCATATAAATTCACATTCAGTTAATCAAGAAGATTATAAACCTCCCCACAAGATAAAAGTAGACTGATGCAAGGTCATAGCATGCAAAAATCCCCAAAAGAATTAGTTGGTCACCAACTCTCTCACCATTTACTAAGTTGCTGGCATGAGACGAAAAGTACAGGGATTTAGATCCCAAAGATTATAATAGTAAGTACATTGAATGTCTAGTTCAACCCTCCTGCCCCTGGCGCTCTCTTTGTACCCGGTACCCGCAGAAAGTAATTTAAATAACACCAACATCTCTGTTCTAAGCTCTTTTGCTCACACAGATAGTTCAGCCTTCTGAATACATTCCAAATATTATATTCTTCAATCCGAAATTCGCAAACATGGGATTCTTAGACTTTACACGAATAAAATTACTTTCAATAAAAAAGGTGTCACAAATCTCGGGGATATACGTCAAACAAATTAATCCCACTCATGCATTTCTAGGCAGTAAAATCCTTGGCAAGTATCCATAAAAGGAAGCTATTGCAAAGACTTACTTTTTTCCGAATATTTGGGTCACGAAATTGCAGCAATCGTTCAACTTCTGGCGCAAGATCACGAGCCATTTCTGCAGAACATATATTGCCCAAAGCACAGAGAGCGAGTCCCACGATATATTGATTGGTGTGATTAAGATCTCTGTGCACAAGTTAAGGTATCCAAACAGAGATATAGACTTACGTTTTTTGTCCCAGCAAGGATGAATTAGTGATGATAAAATTGTGAAATTTGAATGCACGTGGAGTAAACTGGTATGTTCCCTCTTTTTTTTTTTTTTTTTTTTGAGGGGGTTGGGGTGGCTTTACTATACAAAAACAAGTGATCCAATATAAAGTGATTTTAAGTGACTCAATATTTTTTTTTTTAATCAAAAAAAAAAATATAATGTGATTTAATGAATAATACACTTAAAATGGATACTGTTTCAATGAGTTTGTGACCAACATTAGAACTTCCTGCCTTTCATCAAGGAGCAGCATAAGACCAAGATATCCCATTCTCTTCTCGGGAAATCCAGGAGCTGCAATTAATTTCAGGCATTCCATTTGACCAAAATGTGTAGGGTAACCGAGCATGTGAATAAACATGAGCTTTGCCAGATTCCGATGCCTATAATCTTGATCATTGTCACCAACTGATGCACGAATGGCAGCACACTCTTTTCTTACAACGGCACGCTCCTCTGCTGCTGTTTTGCAGGCACGTATGGCCCGAATCATGTCCCTGCATTGAAGCAGTAAGCATAAACAATGTAATGATCTTAGCATCTACAAGTTAATGATATACCACCCATTTCCATCACTACTGGAAGAAAATATAGCAATTATGCCTTGAAGCAGAATAAACATATTGTCACAGACAGATGGGAAGCAGGGACACATCCCATGAAAAGAAAACAATGCATAGTTGGAAAAACCAGGATGAAAATTTTTATGAGGCCCTTGCAATGTCTGAGCTGTCATAGACCTTTAGTCTTAATGGCAATACAATATCATTAGGTATAATTCTTCAAGGTACTAAAAGAGATGAGAGCAACATATGTCCAAACAAGATTGCTAGTGTTAAAGCAAATATCTAACATCAAAATTTACCACATCTAATTCCACTAATACTAAGAAATCCAAAACTATGTCCCTCATGAGTTTTGGAAGAAAAATTTGCAATAGATCATTACTAAGAACATGCATCCAATCTGAGATGGTCTTAAATTTGGTCATCAAAGAGAAAAGAAGCTTTCACAATGCTGAAGGGAGTTGCAGTCCATAAAAATAGACATCTTGTTAAGGTAGCTAGAACACTTGTGACTTAGGAAGCACGGATACAGACCCAGGTGCTGTATCCGATACGATACGAACATGAGGATACGACAAAATTTCAAAATATAGGATACGGGTACGGCGAGGATACAGCTAATTAAAATAATATAACATATTTTTATATATATAATAACATTAATAATAAAATTGAGTAATTAATTAATATTTTATAATTGGACAAATGAGCTAACATTAAATTTAATTAGTAGACTAATATGTTATGGACAGTGGGCTAAACCAAATTGGGTAGTGGGTGACAATTAATAAGGTATGATTGTAATTTAACATAAAATATAAGAAGTTCCAGGGTTATTTGTAAATTATTTTAGCAACTAGGGAAAAGAAAAAAATAAAAGAAAATAATAGGGGCTAAAATGTAAATTAAGGCAAGCAAAAAAAACAAAAAAGAAAAAGGCACCCCCTTATTGCTTTTCAACAACTAGGGTAAGTCAGATGAAATTGCAAAGAACTCAGACGGCGTGAGACCAAGCGAGAGAGAGAAGGGGTCGAAGAGAAACTTGAAGATGAAGACGACATGCCTACTCAAAGAGGAGGAGATCTGTGATTGTGGCTGATTAGGTACATCGTCTTCTTCCCCCCTTTTTTTCTGGTTTCAAATCCATGGTTGTGGTCGTATCCCTCCATATCCACTCCGTATCCGAGTCATATACGTCCATATCAAATACTTCTTCACTATTTAGGACACTTGTGAAAGTATCGAACATGTGTCCGGCCGTGTCTCACGCGTATCCGTGTCAGACACGTGTCCAACACCGCCACGTCGACCCCTGAGGAGTATCCATGCTTCCTAGCTTGTGACTTATATGAATGTTCCAAATCAATTTTGGCGATAGAAAATCTTCCAGCTTGTTATCATATTAATTGTGTGCCTTCCTTTGTTCTTCGTGCTAAATCCTAATAAGTCTTCATTTGCCTTACCTCCACAAGTATTTGGTCATGTGTCTTTGGTCAGCGGACAAGATATAAATGCATCTCACCACTCTGTTGTTAGTGCCAGTATTGCCTTCTTATATAAGGTACATCATTCTTGTATGCTGCTGGTCCTTACGTTGACTTGATGTACTCCAATCTTCGTCCATCCCTTTTCCATTTGCTCCCGTTATTATTTCCATTAGTTCTTCAGCAATGAGTAAACCATTTCACGTATATCACAGACAACCACAAAGTTGAGCAGAAATGAGACTTGCCGGAGCGGTTCTTCTTCGTCCACCCTACCTAAAAGTCTTTGTTCCATCTTATTTGGATTTTCCTATTTCCCTTAAGAAAGATCCTAATCTTGATAAGGTTGCTTCTTTTACTCATTTGTAGGCAAAATTTTGGTTTCTTGCTGATATTTATTCTTTGTCTCTCCTCCTCGCTATCACACGCATGCATTAGTATCTTCTCATTACTGAAAGAGTGATATGGATGAAGAACTACTTCAAAATGCTGAAAATGGTAAATGGGAATTAGCAGACTTACCTCTAGGGAAACATATAGTGGGTGGCGAATAAGTATATGTCATTAAGTATCACCTTGATGATGCGGTTGAGTAGTCAAAAGTTCAGTTGATGACTATGAGTTACACCCAAACTTTTGGAATAATTACTTTGAAATTTTCTAGCTTGTGTCTCATCTCAACTTTACTCGGCCCTTGTTGTCTGTAACTGTTAATAACTGGCCCCTATATTGACTAAACACTAAGAATGTTTTACTTTTTGGTGATCTTTGGCAGGAAGTGTAGATGGAAAAACCTCCTAGAATGTCGGTCAAGAGACTCATATTGGGTGTACAAGTTGAAGAAAGAAATTGATGGGGTCAAGAGTCTCCTAAGGTTTGATCTAATAAATTCAATCAAATAACATGTTCCTATGGATTGAAAAGAACCATGCTTGATCATTTTGTGTTTGAGGGATAGTGAGGGTAATATTATTCTTGTTGTCTACATATTTGATATAGTAATGACTAATGAATGGTGATGATCTCGAGGGTATATTTTTATGAAACTCCACGTGACAACCTTTGGGAAGCTATGTTATTTCTTGTGAGTGAGATTCGAGAGGTTTAAGTAAGGGGTATCACTGTCATATAGGAAATATGTCCTTGATTAGCTTGAAGAGACTGGTATGATGGGACCAAACCAGTTGACAGTCCGATGGATCCAAATACCTAGTTCAATAGAAATGAAGGAGCATTTTTTTATGATCCAAGGAGATATCGAAGACTCATACCTAATCCATTTGGTTGTCACACGTCCTGACATTACTGTGTGTCATGGGAGTAGTTAGTTAGTTATGCAGGGGCCAAATAAGCAATGTTGGGAAACTCTGTGTTGCATCATAGGGGATTCAAAGAATGCAAGGAATTGGTCTGATAACCTTTTGAAGTTTGGAAATGGTCGATTTTTCAGATGCAAATTGTGCAGGTAATCGTCAAGACCAAAAGTCTATGATGGAGTTCAGCCCTTTAGTAAAAGGTCCGCTAGTTTCATGAAATAATAAAATAAAATAAAAAACTGTGAAAGCTAGGTCCATTGCACAGGTCGAGTACGATGTAATGGCTCACACATGTGAGATGTTTTGCGTGATATTGTTGTTTCAAGAGATGAGAATATCCATTAATAAGTCTGCGACAATGTATTGTGACAATCACACTGCTATACCAATATTCTACTGTTTCGTGGGAAAACTAAGTGTAGAATTTGATTGCCACTTTCTTTCGAGAACCAATGTTGAAGAAGTAAAATGTACATTTTCTCTTAAGCCAAGTACTCATATAGGAGATTTGTTGAGTAGGAGAGTGAGTGATGGATAATTTTTGGATCTTTATAAGAAGCTGTGCATGATTGATATGAGGGGACTCAGGGAATGTTAAGAGTTATTAATGAGGGCATTTGGTAAATTTTTTGTTTATTAATTTTTGTAGGGATGGTTGCAGATTGAGGTAGTCAATTTTCCCTTCTCTATCCTTTCTCCACGGAGTCCTTCACACAGACTCAATAGCCCTGTTTGCATCATAAATATACACATTAGTTTGCATTTGTCATTTCTCTGTTTGGCTCTCATGATCATCCACTCCCTACACATTGTAGTAAAGTATTTCAACGTATTAGTTTAATTAAAACCAAAAGACTACATCGTTTAATTGAGGCTTATCACACCCCCAAATGTCCTTTTCGTCCACAGCGCCTACTATAATAATTCTTTCACATTAAACTAAAGTCAAGCAATGCATTCTAAGCATAAGTAATTAACACACTTTTAAGCGTTGCAATCTTCTTGAAAATGAAGAAATATTATACAGCAACAATGTCAAAACTCAAAAATTCCAACTTAGGTCCATTCAATTGCGTCATATTGCAAAATTAACATGCTTGATCCAAAACAAAATTGTTAGAAGAGAGAAAATATATGAGAGAATGCTAGTTGACTCACCTTAGTCGCGTTCCGGATGAGAAGGGATTCATGATTGGGTCCGTTTTGAAACTGTGCGATAGCTCGACCAGATCCAGGTGTGCTAACTTGACTATCAACCGATCAAATCACCGTAATCCCCAATTTCATGAATTTGAAAGAGCGAAGCTGAGAATCGAGATCTGGAGAGGTGAATTCAAGGATATGGCGAGGAATTATAGGCTGTTGTATGGAAATTCGGATCGAGGAATAGAGAGAGAGAGGGATGAGATAGATGAGTGTTGTGTAATGGCGATTTCTTTCTTCTTCCACTTACGATGGAGCTGCTCTGGGTGCTGTTTGTAGAACAGATGAAACCAGAACACACGCACTAAAACGCATTTTAAGAGCACTGATTGTGTTTCACCTGCGGGTGACCCAAAACACCTCACCTCAGAACGTGATTGGACACATTTTTAAATACAGTGAGGGGTTCTAAATTAATTTGAAATGAATAATAGGTTCTAATAAATATTAGAACTATTAAGCCATGGCTAATAATTGAGTCAAATCTGTCGAACTTATTTTTCTAATCGAGGTTAAAAATTGTTGAAACTTTATTTATTTAAGAAACGAGTCGAACTCGAGCCAAATTTGAATGGCTTAACTATTTTTCATATAAACGAGTCAAATTTTACTAGTTTGAGTCAAGTCTTTTGGATCATTTTTAATAATGATAAAATTTTGGGTATGAGCCGCTATAATCGAGAGCCCAATAGGTTCAAAAGCCTTCTACTTGCATAGTAGCCCAAATAATTCACCCCCAACCTATTCATGCCAAGATTAGAATGAACCACACTCAAAGGATGAAGCCCAATAATACCTGCGAGCTTAAAGTCCAGCCTCGCCCCAATCCAACAATCCAATTCAGTTGAAAGTCAGCTCGGCCCATTGTCGATCATAAAGCACACTCACAATAGGACACATTTACACTGTAGAAATCACACGACCATCATCTTCCTCACTGCTCATTCAGGTTATCTACACAAACAATCTTGTATTCTCTAAGCATTTTCGTGTAAAGGTTCTAAGCCAATAGTACTATTGTAATCACCTATTTCAAGCAATATACAATCCCAATGAGCAAGAGACTCCCTGGCAGTGGATATAACCTTAGTCCCTCAGTTAAGGTGAACCACTTATATCGTTCTGTTTCTTCTTTCACAACTTTACCCATTTCTAGTCTATATACTTGATTTGCATCCTCTCTGGACCAACTAGCTACGATTTTGGACTTGGGCTAACATTTTCGAACACCATCAAATTTTAAAAATTATTCAAATTTGATTTGTTTAAAAAATAAACCGACCTCGAACTGAGCCAAAAATGAGACAAGCTCAAGTAACTCGATTTAATTATCAGCCCTAATCACCACGCCAATCTTATGAGTGATTATTAAAAAAAAAATAGTGAAGATTTAAAAAACATATCATTTTTCTTTCTTTATTATCATTTTCAGCTTTACATCTATAATTTATCTTTTATCACTCATCAATAACATGGTATTGATACCTCCTTTCCATACCAACCAACCATGCAAAGATTTTTTGTATAAAATTATTGATGTTTTTGTTTGATTTGGCTAGATGCGGAGAGATGAAAATTAATAGAAAAGAAGAGTAGGGCAAAAATATAACTATTCTTTCTTGGGTTGATATTAGATGAAATATAAGATTGGACAAAAAAGTCAGTTTGGCATTCAAAAAAGAAAAAATAATGGTGATTATCAAGGGTATTTGATAATTTATGGTGAATACAATTAAAAATTAGGGAAACGATTGACTTAATGATTATTATCCCGTCTTTAAACACTTGTGCGTATGAAAGCTTGTCGTTCTCGGCTCTAACAATAATTTTTTTTTCCTACTTAATGGTGTTATCTTAATATTTTCACCCTGCAGTAAAAATATTTGATTTAAATTATAGTTACTAATTTGAAATTGTCGAACCCGTTATCACAATATCATCGAAGACAGACTAGACTTTCAGTCTCTCCAATAGTATGTGGTACAATAAACATTATTTTCTCCCTCTAATTTTTTTTTTTTAAACCTTGGGAATGATCTATCTAATGGTCAAATTTATTTTTTGAAAATAAAAAATCTCAAATTCGATATTTTTCACATCACTAACTACCTTTGTTCAGAATATATATTTGAGGGTTAATCTCAACTTGTATCTCGAAAGATCACTCAAATCTCAATTTATACCCTCAAAATTTATAAATATTAATTTACACTCTGAAAAGACATAAATTCGTATCAATGTGCATCTGCGTTAACTCCATTCATTTTATTGTTAAAAAAATTTGGACTAATTATAAATTATATCCCTCAAAGTTTAAATATATCATATTTATGATTCAGAAAGAATTTCATCATTTAATATTTATTAAATAGCTCTCAATTGTATCGTATCATAACATATTCGTGTTGTATTTGAGTCAATAAATTTTTTTTTTCAAACTTGAAAAAACAATTATAAAATACATATTTTTTACATACAATACTCGTTAAATAATTATTTTTTGTCTACAGTTAAACACAAATCTTTTAATTGTCCGATCAAATTAAAGTTAGATATGAATAACACAATTGTACACAACAAATAGTTATTTAACGAATATTAAATAATATATTTTATGAATTGTCGTAAATGTAAAATATATAATCCAATGCAATTGATTCGACACAAAAATATTTTTTGAATACGATACGAAGGTGTTATGACACGTTATAATTGATAACTATTTAACGACTATAAACGGATGAATTTTTTTTTTTGAATTATAAATGTGAAATATTTAAATTTTGAGGGATATAATTTATAATTAATTAAATTTTTTTTAACAGCAAAATAGATGACAATTTGTCTTAGGTATACATTAATACATATTTATATGTTTTAAAGTATAAATTAATATTTTTAAATTTTAAGAGTATAAATTAAAATTTAAATAATGTATCTTCCAACATGTAAGTGGAAATAAGCCATATCATTGTACTAGCTTGCATTATGGTGCCCAATCAGAACCCGAGGGAATAAAACCACCCCCAACCCCATCGCCACCTAACATAAAGGTTACTGCTTCTAACTTAACACGCACACACACCCAGAAAAGTTGGCTTCATCAGTGGGCAAAAGCTTTCACATTTAGCGGTCACCACCATGGCTTCACTCTACGCCCTCCCCATCCTCATCCTATTCCTCTTCGTTAACCTAACTTTCACTCACGGTACATCATACTTTTGCTTTTACAGCTTTATTTGTTCACCAATGGTTTTATTTATTAAAATTTCCACCTTTTTTATTGTTGTGCTTACAGTCTCGGCTCACATCGTCTTCGAAGAAGGTTACACAGTGACCACAGTCCTCGACGGAAACAAACAAAACGTAAATCCTCACTCCATCCTCCCTCTACCTGGGTCGTCCGATCTCATCATCCTCGACTCATCCAACAGTTCCCTTTACACCGGTTCGTTTAACACTTCCCAAGGTACTCAAATCAACTATTTCTTTTAGTTAAATACATCATAGTCTTCGGGTTTCATGTTATGCAACGATGAATCTGGGTGATCGGACTTAAACAGTTGAAAAATCCATTAATTGGTATAGAGTTCATTGGGTGATGCTCGCAATTTTAACAGAGTTTGTTTCTAATTTATATTTACTTAATTTAAGTGCGAAGATCTGTTTGAATTCTGGATCCGTTCCTGAATTGTTTTATGTGATTTTTGTGCTCAGATATTGTGATCAAAGGGTATGCGGGCACTGGGTTTGAAGGGTATTTGGATGGTGATTTGGGTTCTGCAACGTTTAACAAGCCGAAGAGTTTTGCGGTAGATTCCAAAGGGAATGTGTATGTTGCTGATATGAAAAATAATCATGCCATAAGAAAGATTAGCAAGTCAGGTATATCTCTACGGACTGCTGTTTGCTCAAACAAATATGCTTTATCAAATCGTACTGTTCTGTGTGTGAGTGCGTGCGTTTGCGTGTGTGTGAAGAAAAAAGCCCTTGATTTAATTATGTGCAACACTCAAAGTCAATTTATCATCGCTTTCAATTTTCCTAAAAGCATTAGTATGTGCTGGAAAGTTACCCAAACAGAAGGGGTAGCTTCTGATGTCCACTTTGAGGGACGACAATTGTTTTTTCAAGCATTTGTTTGCCGTATGGTTTACTTGAGAAACTAGGTTGGTGGAGGGAAGTAATAGCACATTTTTTCCCCCAAGTAGAGAGTCTACTCTCATACAAACCAAATTTCTTTGAAAACCACTTGGATATCAGAATCAGGCTCAGAAAGAATTGGGCATCCATCATATAGTTCAATCTGAAATGATTTCGAAATAGGTCAATTGTAGGATGCTACTTATCTCCCTTGATGGTTATGTGTGAATAAATAATAAAATATTGACCTCTTGATAATGCATTTTTAGGTGTGACCACGATTGCTGGTGGTTATTCATCAAAGCCCGGCCGTGCAGATGGACCAGCACAAAATGCTTCATTCTCTGATGATATTGAGTTGGCTTTTATACCTGAAAGTTGTGCTCTGATGATAGCTGATCATGGTAATAAATTGGTCCGTCGGATTGATTTGAAGCCAGAGGATTGTGCAAGTGGTTCTCAATCGGGTAAGCTTTTAAAACTTATGAATTTGAGAGCCTGGTAACTATACTTGTTAGTTATATCTTATTGAACATGATTATGAACGAAGATTTCTGGGTGTATTTTTCTTTTGGCTTTATGTTACTTCAACCCATAAACCCATGCTACAGGAGCAGGGTATGTTGAAAGTTGAATGGTTGCTAGTAAGTTCATTTCGATATAAAACAGTGCTAATGTTTTTGCGTATGAAGATGAATACTTCCTGAATCATATATGTACAAGGATATGTAGTTCTTTATGATAATAGATTTCACTCTTCTGAGATTGGTCTTATCTGAAGTATCTTTGTGTTAGTCTTAATATCAATTAAAAGTACAATATTACATCCTTCATATTTTTTTCAGGTCTGGGGATGGCCTATGCTTGGGCTCTGGGTCTGGTAGGTTCTTGTTTAGTCAGCTTTTTTGTTGGATTTGTGATCCGTCCTTACATACCCCTAAATGTAAGTATAACTTGATGTACATGATATTCTTTGTTAGAACTTAGAACCAGATTACTCATGATTTGTCTAACGGAACTTTGTAGACAGGGAGGCTTCAGCCCTCTTCGTTACAGCGAGACATGGAAGCATTTCCTAATCAGTCTGGGGAGTCAAGTACCGATGTTTTACTTCGACGTCAGAAGCGCAGTTGCTAGCCCAACACTCTTTGCATTTTTAAGGAGGCTCATTATGTTGGGCATATCTACTCTATCCCTCATGTTTAGGCATAACGTAGTAGAATCTCAGACTTTGCAAGATAAATATGTATCTTTATTAGACTCTGATCGCTTTGATAGCTGTGAGTTAACAAGATCTCAGGTAGTGGCTGAACAATTAAAGGGTTTGATAACTTCAGATGGAGGCCTGGATTTATTGGACCCTAGGGACAAAAACTTAAAGAGAGCAGATGAGAACAAAGAGATGAGTGATGGTTTATCCAAGGGACAAGGAAAGATTGATGATATGATACAGAGCAACATTTTGGGTTTTGTAGAGCAGGCTCAAATAGCTTCACTGGTGGAGTCTCGGGAGAGCGGCTCAGGCTTGGTTAAGAGGAGATGAGATTAATGTAAAATGCCTTCAACTAAACTCATCTTTTTCTACTTCTGCAACTGGTTGTAAATGTTTGAACATTGTTATCTCCTCAAACCACATGTTATGGATTGTTTAGTATGTTATTACTCTCGTTTTTCATCTGGATTGTTTACATTGCTGTGTGTATAACTATAAATGTTTCTTGGATTGTTGATCTTACTGGTGGTCTGAGGCAGGAAACTAACTTTGTATACAAGCACAGAATGCATATTGTTTTATATAAATCATTCGGGAATTTGCAATGCCTATGATATGCCATTTGTCTTGTCAACAACAAAGCGATTCCAACTTCAGGTTCCCGAGTTGAAGAGAACAATACGACCTGACCTCAAATACCATCCCCACCTCTACCATATCTATGTAGATATGAACATGATTCCAAGCCATTCAAATCTCTATAATCTGACAATGATCGGATCAAACACCCTTCTTTGGTTTGTCGAGGTGGCATAAGGGATTCGACTGGGCAGTGGGTTGCAAAGGGGAGAGCGTGGGAGTTCGCCAGGGTGGGATTAACAAAACAGAGGAGTTGGGGTGACCACAGGGAGGGTAGGGGATATAGGGGGTGGTAAATTTCATTGTGCATCTACTTCTGTTCATCGAAAAATTTACCTCCAACTGAATCTATATCTCTTTTTCCCTTCGTATGTACGGTACCCCTTTCTTTCGCCACTGGTGGTCTGTTGCACAGAAAGGCATGTTTTTCAAGCACTTAGCTTCTGCTAGCGACAGGGCGGCAAGGCTTTCCTGTTAATTGGAAGCCTAAGTCAAGAAGGAACTCAGGCTAGGGCCATTCTCCATTGACCATGGCCATCACTACCATATCTTTTCCATGTTGTGCCACAGAAGACAGAAAGGAAACCAAAATTTATGTGGAACTTAACAGAACACCAGAGAGAAGAACAGCCCAAAAACTTTACAAATGACTTCTATTTCTTTCCTGAAGACAACTAATGTTTTGGCTAATAAGCAACACATAGAACATCACCAGAGCTGCTCCAGTAAATCATTCCACTCTCCAACATTATATTTTAATACCTGCTATATCCAAGTTTTGAATGCCATCTATCTGAGATGGAACAAATCTAGAAAACCAAAATCTATTATATGTATATGATCAATGGCCATTGGCATACCCCGCGGAGCTGATTCGAGAGCGAATATTAGGACAATCATAAACGGGATTCCCATGGTCCAGAGGCTTTATTTTTACAGCTTCGCGCTGCTCATCTTGCTCCTGAATTGCTCCAAACACAATCTCATTAGTTTTCTCAGAGCTTTGCTGGTAGTAAGTTTGTGGTGTGGATGAATAATAACGATGCTGATGCTGATGCTGATGCTTCTGTGTTTGTCGCTGATGCTGATGCTTCTGTGTTTGTTGCTGCTGCGGTTGCTGAGAGTCTCCATCCAATCCACTGTAGAAAGATCTGCTCTGCCGGAGCTGTTGCATTTTTTCAGCATCCTTGGACATGAATGCATATGTTTTACGCGGAGTAGGGGTCCTGGTTTCAATAGCAGGAGGCTCGTCTTCATCTGGTATTACAAAGCTCTCTTGCACTGGCCAAGTATTTGAATAACGCTGCTGTGGCTGGTATTGCTGTTGATTGTGATATTGATACTTCAGTGGCTTCCTTCTAAACCCTGGAAATATTCCTCCAGAGATTTCCGCAACAGATGCTCCAGCATTGATGAGCAGCCTTCCAACAGATCCAAAGAAGCTTTCTTCTTGCTTTTCCTGTTCATCTTCAGTTGGAATCAGTGGCGGCCTGACCATTGGAGGCTTTTGATATGGACTCGGGGACATGCTTGTTTTCATTGTGTTCTGATCCTTCAATAGCAGACAGTGAAAAAATAAATGAATTATATGGCTTTGATAACATCTAATTTTGTTGGCATTTGGGTAAAAGCATATACAGACTTACCCCAAACATATAAACTTGTCAAAAGCAAAAATATAAGTTTTTCGGAAAAGATTTTTTTTTTCAAATGTGAACACAGGAATAGGAAAATTCTGGAACTTCTTTAAATATGCTTTGCTATTTCCAGACGCGAGAAATGTAGATGACAACGGAAACCTTTTTAATGAAGGACAATAAGTTCCTCAATATCATCACACTCAGAATCTTAAGACAGTAGAAAACATTAAACTCACATTATCAGAAGACACCATGGTACCAACCCTGCGTTGCAGCAATGCCAGCATATAGCCAAAGAAGCCAGCTGCTACGAGCACTGCAATTCCTGCAGTGAGGTTCACATGTCTCATAAATCTATAAATTCCAAAATATCACCCAACAAATCTGTAAATTGGACAGATTAGCTTACCCAGAGGGAAACCACTTCCATATTGATAAGCACAGTCATCAAAATGGAGTTGGATCTCCCGGATTGCTTGGTTTCCCCTGTCTATGACAAGAAGGGAGCAACTGCTTCCAATATAAACCACATCAAAATCATTTGAAAATTTTGCATCTTCACTTGGCCCGTCTACATGCCCCCCTCCACGACCCCATTTACCTCCTGCAATTGTTGTTACCCCTGCAAGAAGGAAATAAATGACTTCAACACTTGCAAATTTTTCTTCTTTTTGGATAATCAACAAATACTTTTCAATCTATTCATAGAGGTTTTTCAAAAATAAATTCCAATTAGACTAGAGAAATCCTACATACAAGATTGGGTAAAAAATGGTAAGGTGCTCACACAGGTGTGCTACTATTATCACACATATGTGACATCAATATCCAAGGTTGTACCTGACTCAGTAAGAAAATTAACCTCACGTGATGACCAGAATAATAAAATTTGCCTGTATATTATATGCGAAAAATATAATTTTCCCTGAATATCCACTGCCATAAATAGAAATGCTTCAACAAAACACCAATCAGGGTTACCTGCATCGCTTATCTTCCTGATTGCCATATTCAGGGTGTCTGCAATGTAAATGTTTCCTTTGTCATCCACGGTGAGCCCTTTTGGATGGCTCATCCTGGCCTCCCTGGCCTTCCCATCGACATGTCCGGAGTATCCTTCGGCAGATCCAGCAACCAGCCTCGGTCTACTATCTGCAATTTTCCCACACAAGCAAAATTTAAGAAAAAAGTCACACAAAGAGAAAGAGGAAGAACTGCATGAAAAGAATTTTGAGCTGATTTCATAATCCAAATTGACGATGGAGGAAGGTTTGATAGGAGTTCATCAGGGCTTGGGCAAAAGACAGCTCAAGCTTCAACATAAAATTCAGTTGGAGGTAAAGGGAATTACCCAACCTCTTAGATGACCTTTTTTATAATAATTATGTGCAGAAGTAAAACATATGATGAAGAAATGTTATGCCATTACAACCTCCATCACATAGAATTAAGTAATGTTATGCCATTACAACCTCTATCACATAGAATTAAGTACATTATAAATACATAGAGCTACGCCATTACAACAACAAATATGGAGCTGAAGCCCTGAACTTCATGAAAAAACCAAACCTTGAGGCACTTGGCTTCGTTAAAAAATGAAGATTTTCAGAAACTACTAAAAAAGATTGAATGGAGAATGGCAAAGAAAACCAACCCAAAAGCTCAATATACTTTTTATAGTGGAGGAATATACTGTATTTGCTCATCATAAACAGTTACCCAAACATCCAGTCAATATAATCTTAAGTTATACCTAAATAAGACAAGAGGTCACAGCAATAAGAGGCCAAAATATGTAATACCCCCATGACAACAACCCAATTGACAAATCAAACCCATTAAATTTCTGACAAGTTGCAACTGCCCATCACATTCAAGGGATAAAATACAAAAAACAAAACTGAGGCAACTACTTAACGAAAGCAAAAACAAAAAGTTCTACAAAGCACAACCGATTAAGTAAAAATTCAAAGCCACTTACATTGAGACAGAGGGGTAGAGATCCTGTAAAGATTATTGTTAGCAGAGTCCAACACCAGAAGCTCCCCCCTGGGCATTACCTCAACAGAGTGGGGCTCAATCCCAAGCTTACTTCCGTCAAACACAGTCTCAACAGTGTACCCGCTCTCAAACTTCATCATCGGACGGCCAGAAATTGCTGTAGACGGAAAATTCCATAAACCCCACCTTATTACAACACAATCTCCATAACGATTGGACCCATTTCATAAAACATCGAGAGTCCCAAACACAAACACAAACACACACACACACACGATCACAACCCTTCAATGTCGATTGTATCTGGGTATTGGAGATCCATACCTGTTTTTGTGGTAGCTTTGAGTGACCACAGCCATTTCATAATAACAGAGAGAATATTTGAGAGAAACCCACTAACAATCTCTGCACAAAAATGGTAAATACAAACACATCGAATGATGCCCAATAAACACCGAATGCCGAAAAGTAGAAACAGATCAAATGATGGAAACTACGAGAACTATATATACACATGTGAATCCATGTATACACTCACTTGCAGGTGAAGAAGTATATGAAGCTGAAGAGACACCACCAAACAAAACCAGAAGAGTGAGAGCCAACACCAGCACATTCCTACCCATGACAGTCATTTTCTCGGGAAAATCAAAAGGACAAAGAATAGAAGTGTGGATTCAAGCCCAGCATTACATGAAACCCTCAAATTCAGGTGGGTTTTCGCATCCAGGGGAGGAAGTGAAGAGTGGTTTTAATTCATGGGTTTTTGGGTTAACAGAGTGAGGAGAGTGAATGGGAAAAAGGTGATAGAGACAAGAAAAGGAGAGAGAAAAAAGGCGGGGCAAATGCAAGAGGGGGCCAGTGGATGCCAGTAACAGGAGTAAGAATCGTATGGTGTTATTATATGAGTTGCTAAATCTAATACAAAGATTACAAATCATGTTTTCACAACAAATGCCACTCTCACCTTCCTAATAATTGTTTTTTGGCACTCATATTTTAGGCCCACTTCATTAATCAACAATATTATTTATAATAAATAATGTATATAACAAGAATATTACGTCTATATTATCACGTCACGTAATGTAATTATTTAATGATAAACATATAAATAGGTAAAATACACTCCATTACTTAGGAAAAAATATTCATTGTAACGGTAATATCATATTAACATTGTCACGTAATATTATCAACTAATATTGTGTAAATAAATAGAAAAACGGATCTCATACAAGTCAATAATTACTTGTTGATATAACTAATAACTATCCGAGTGGAGTTTATTTTATCCATTTTAAATTTTATTATTAGTTAGTAAATCACCATTGTATTGAATATTTTCTCCACTACTTAGAATAATAATTGCCACATATTTAAAAACTATGATTCATTTGCCTGTTTGTTTGTTTATCATTTGGCGACGTGACAAATATTGACACAGTGGTATTGTTACACTAAATATGTATTCTATTTTTTTATTCTCAATCTATGTTTTTTTTTTTTTTTTTGGTTTGTTGTCTCTCAAGAAACAAAGATATATCAAACTACACAAAAACAACAACAAAAGAGCCAAAAAATAAGGACAAAACAATATTTGAACCAATACCTTCTCTTGCTTCCTTTTGTACGAGCCTTCTTATTTACTCCGAAGGGTTAACGAAGAGATAAGTTGCTCTTTCTAGCCTGAGTTGCAACCAGATAAGCTAACTGACTAGCTTGTCGGTTCACAAATTAAAATCTAATTGAATGAATTTTACTATAATAAAACCAAATATCCCTTTAAATAGGTTTAACCTCTCTTAACAGAGAAACTGAGCCTCGTTGGATAACTTCAATCAGCACCTTAGAGTCAGATTCAACAAAAACTTCATGAAAATTCTTTGCAATTGTCATGGCGCAACACATCGACAAACCTCTCTCAATCTATGTTACTAACCTAATTTAACGCATCCTTTTGATTAGTAGCGGTCCTAATTAATATAGAGAATTATTTTCAATTCGGTAACAACAAATGACTAAAAGTTAGTAAATTACGTTTAAATATAATTACTCGTAATTAATAGAACGGAGAAGGAAGAAGTCACAAATGAAATCCAATTTGACAAGTGAGATTTTCAGAATATAGTTTTAGATACAATTAGTAATAAATTTTATTTGAAGTGTTATTTATGATAATTTTAGTAAAGTCATGAAAAAATCCATCGGATTACAAACATTTGAGACAAATTATGACCCATTAAAATAAAGTTACAACAAAGTGAAATTATTACAATTCGATGAGATTTACAAAATTTGATACCGATATATACAAAAGCTTGAATTGGTCTATTTGATTCGTTTAGTTGTGATTTACTTGTTGAATTATAATTGATCAAATTAAATCGTAACTTTTGATCTTGTACTACAAAATACTTTTCGATGTCAAGAGAAACTTATTATTATGATTTATATATGTGAAACTTTTGAGGTTGTTATCATTTAACTGAATTCAAATTTAGATATATTAATATATGATTAAATACAATTCCAAAAAAATTATGTATATAAATATATACCTATAATATGAAATTACATAAACATTCCGTGAAATTGAGTTAAAGTTTATATTTATTTTAATAAATTTATTTATAATTCAATTGTAAAGACGGAATTACTTTTTATTTTTTATTTTTTAATGGGTTGGGATAAAAATTATGAACATGAGTTCCATTGGATAAACAAATAAAGTTTGGATTCAAACCGGGTCAAATAATGTGATTCGTTGACATCCCATCATGAATTGTGTTTTTGCCATTATTTTGTAGTTATCCATGATTTGAAAAGCATTAATATAGTTCCATTAAAGAAGCCTCAAGAAGATGTACCCGCAGCCATTGCTCAGATGTGAAATCACATGTAAGTTTTTATGGAGAAAATGCTCTGTCAAATTAATTTTGGAACATAATCAATTATAACTGTTGAAATTAAAAGTGAACTGTATTTAATATCATAACTCATCTAATGTGTATGAAAAGGTTGTTTCTCTACTCCAAATCATGACACCGAAATCTCATCGGTGTCGACGGGAAGGTGTGGTTGCGGCCGGATTTTTTTTTTTTTTTTTCTTTTATGTCATATGTTTTGAAAGCATAATGGTATAAATGTCTCTCAATATCTTGTGATAAACAATATTTTTCATCACTCATTTAAAGGGCGTGTAATGCCAAACTTTGGAAATATAAATGACAAATTTAAGATTTTAAGGACCATAATGTGATAATCAATAAATTTCAACAATTTACCTTTTTTATTATTTTTTTTTATAGCAACAAATTTTTAAACTTTAAGAAAAAAAAATGATAGTTAAGAATATAACTTTTAAGAGCAACTTCAAAAGATTAGTTAAAACTCTATTTTTAATTATTTTAGATAGCTTCTTCTTGAAATGTGGCTCCAACAGATTATGTATTCCCCTTATCTATTTTTTTTAACTAGTTACATATAACTAGTCACTTCTCACTAGCTACATCCAACAAACTCTCCAAAAAAATCTAGTAAACTCTCCCAAAAATCTATCAATACTCTAAAAAATTCAATAAAACTTCCCAAAAATTCAGTAAACTTCTCTAAAAAATTTGACTTCGGTTATTTGTGTAATTTGACATGATTTTGTTTTGAAATTTGTGATTTAATTTAAAAGAATTTAGTTTGTGAGTAGTAATTTTTGAGATGTGGGTTTTCTCTTGTAGCCAATAATTAATTAAATTTGTATAATATATAGTTGAATTATTATTTTTTAAATTTTATTATTAAAAATTAATTAAAATAATTAGTTAAAATAGATAGCATTGTCAGTGCAAATTTAAAAAAACTGTTTAGTTAAAATAGATAAAATAATATTTAAATATATTTTAAATAACTATTTTAGATAACATTGGAGATGCCGTAACATGTCGTTCATCGAGGAAGAATTTAAACCATCGGAGAGAATTGAGGTGCTTCAACAATTTACCATTTACTTTGTGACCCCGTGCGACATAAAGCACAAGCCGCGAAGCGTTTTGTATTCTCAACTCGTTGTTAGGGTTTCCGTTGGAGTCTGGGAGTCGATCAGATCACAATCCCTAGAGATTTCTCTTAGTTAAAGCTGTCAATGTCGCGAGTGTTTGTTGGGAATTTGGATCCGCGAATGACGGAGAGAGAACTCGAAGATGAATTTCGGATCTACGGAGTTCTGCGAAGGTAAATTTCTTGTTTTGTTGGTCCATTGGTGTAAATTCGGTGTTGTGTTGACCAATCGGGGTTGAATTTCTTGTGTTTTTGGTTCATGGTGGGTAAATTTTGTTGCCGTTTTTTAATTTAGGTTGGCTAACAAATGTGTGCGTGTGCGTGTGCGTGTGTGTTGTGCGTTTTGGGTATGGTTGGGGAAGGAGGGATTTATGAGTATTGGTCATCTCTCATTTGCCAACGATTGATCCAGTGTATGGGTTGCCCGAAGACCACCCGGTTATGCTTTTGTTGAGTTTGACGATCGCAGGGATGCTCTGGATGCAATTCAGGCATTGGATGGTAAGTGCTATGTCTAGTGAAAGACTTGTCTGTTTAATTTGATTATCTTTCTTCGCATATTGCCTCTTCTTGGTGTTTTACTTGAGAACTTCATCTATATATCAAATTTGTATGATTAAAGCTTCTATTGGATCAATCTTTGAAAGCCATAAGGCATGAATACTTCGACACAGAGTTGTATGTATATTGTAAGGCATTGAAATACCTTGCATAGATGTGTAAAATTATTTTTAAACTTACCCATTTTGATTAATTTGTTATATGTTCTGAGCAGACATCCAATGTTCCATTACTTTTGGCATGTGTTGGTCACATGATGGTTGAGGCCTGCAGTTAAGACAGTTGTGGTTGTCTTGTGTCCACTGTTAGCAATGTTAGTTCAAATACTTTTTTGAATATGTTGGCTGCCACATTATTATGTATGGTCAGGGAATGTGTTTGATGTGATGTAGCTGTTTCTCCAAAATGTTCTACCTTGTGCGATCAATTGCGTCATGGATCCTTGTGTTGCTGCCCCTCATCTCAATTTTGGTATCTTTGTAACCATCTGCAATGTGACTATAGGCAACGATATAAGCTATTATCTGCATCAGGAGGCATTGTGAGAGTAAACATTGCAGTCTTCCATGGGTACCTGGACTTTTTCAGATTACCCTCTTCGTTCTTTGAAGAATATTACATGGCTGCTTCTCTCTGTTAATTATCTTCACTGTCTATTGATGTCTTGTGCAAAGATTCTCATGCCCTGCTAGAGTCACTATAATTTTTTATGTCGTTAGCATTTTGTTCATTTTATTTTTTAGGTTGCATCTAAAGCTCTGGTTGACACCAATATTACGTTTCATGATTGATGATGGGCAACTAATCTTTCTTATTTCCGTATAACTTTGCAAACATTTGAGATTTTCATCTTCATACAATTTGATATAACAGGGAAGAATGGATGGCGTGTGGAGCTCTCGCACAATTCTAAGGGAGGTGGTGGAAGCCGTGGTGGTGGGCGTGGACGTGGTGGAGGTGAGGACTCGAAGTGTTATGAATGTGGTGAACCTGGTCATTTTGCTCGAGAGTGTCGTTTGCGCATAGGTCCACGCGGCTTAGGAAGTGGACGCCGTCGAAGCCCCAGTCCTCGACATCATCGCAGTCCAAGTTATGGGCGTAGGTGCGTTTGATGGGTCTGACGTCTATACATTTCCCATTCCTCCCAGTGCATGTGAATGATTCTCCACATACAAATACTGAAACCTTACAGCCTCATCTAATTTGCCTTTTTGAAGCCATAGAAACCTTTCTTTCTTTTTTAACACAATCTGAGAGCTTTAAATTGCTAATTTTGATTTGGCTGGAACCACTTGGCATATGATTCATAATTTTGTGAGTTGACATCCATGTTTAAGATATATGCCAATCTTGTTTGGTATTATTTTTTGAAAACTGCCATTGTTTAGTTTCAAACAGAAGGGTAAGACATATGATGCCGTGGTATGCTTGCTTTCCTCTTCCATTTTTTCCATTGCCAAGAAGCATAGTTTTCGTATACATTGTTTGTTGAAATTTTATTCTTTAAGGGATATGCATGACTCAATTGAAGGGTCATCATCAGATGACGTATTCTGTAATATGTTGCTCTGAGTCGACACATTTTAGAGTTTTTTCTTTTATTTTTTCCAAATGCCTTTTGAACTTACTCTCTCGTGAAGTTATTTAAGATGCATTGGACTGACCTTTAGCTTTAGACAACGCAAAGTGAGTTTTAGACGACGTTAGAAAGAGAATGAGCAAATAAATTGAGTTTTTATTAGGGTGGGGATTCCTCTGCAAACAAAACAACGTTGTTTCGCCAAAATTTTAGGTTTTAAAAAAAAAGTGATTGAATTGTGCGATTCGTGAGTGAATCGTGCGATTCGTGTGATACGAATCGAATCGTACAAATCGTACGATTCTTGTGCGATTTAACTCTAAAACGATTCTCATATAAGATACGAATCATTTTTTAACTATATCAAACCGAATCATATGAATCAAATTGCGAATTGTACGATTTTGATAATTATGGTTATGAGAACATTTATGTTGAGCTTACTAGGAAAGAAACATTAAAAATTTACCACTTCGCTTTCTAATTTTAAGCTCATAAAAGTTGCATTTTGTTCTAGGAGTTACAGCCCTCGTGGGAGAAGATCCCCACGCCGTGGTCGTAGCTACAGCAGGTCTCCTCCATATCGCCGTGCTCGTCGTGATTCACCTTATGCCAATGGGTATGCATATCATCATTCTCCTAATGCTAATAGATATGTAATGGTTCCACGCATATAAATTTCTTGTAGTTCCTTTAATTAGTCACTGTTCTAGTGTATTGTATGTCATGCCTAAGCCCCACCTTGTGATGTGATACTGCATAATGGCTATCAATAGGGGGAATCTGAACTTTCTTTTTGGCAATGGCAAAAATGAACTCTAAATTAGTCATAAATCAGTAACTTCCAGGATTAACTATGGGCAAACTTTATTTTGTTATCTTATGGTCAATGGGCCAGAGGCATATGTCTGCCTTCTCTTTTCCCACTACACATCCGACAACCTGCCAAATCACCCCTCCTCTGCACTGAAAAAAAAAAAAAAAAAAAGAAAAAGAAAAAGAACATATACATAATACATGCATTTACAGGTACTGCCTTGGACCCCCACTGGATTTTGGCAATGGCAAAAGTAAAACTTCAAGGTGGTCATAAATTGATAATCGCAGGATTAACAAAGGGACAACTTTATTTCGTTTTCTAATGGTCAATGGGATAGAGGCACTTGTCTGCCTAATCCCACCTGCAAGAACCCACAGGAATGCATCAAACAAATGACACAGAACACGTGCATGCACTTACTTGAGAAAAGGGCTAGATTGTGTAGATAATGAGGCTTTTGGGGTCAGTGGATTTTTATTCTACAGTACAGGTTATTACTTAGTTTGGTACGCGTTATTTGGGCTAGTGCCCTTAGATTTGAGCGTCTAATCTCATGATTGTTAGCTCAAGTATTTTACCATGGGATCCTTCTTCTATGGGCTTACTTTTAAATTGGCTACCTATATTGAATGGCTTCCCCTGTTAACGGCCTTGGATTGATATTGATGTCATCTACTGTGATGTCGAGGCAGGTGATCTCTCTCTCTCTCTCATGCGCACATGGTCACATCGTTAGGTGCATTCAATCTTATATGACTAACTGTGGTTGCAGAGCCTGAAGGCTGGATGCAGAAATGGTTGAAAAATGGGGAACAACAGCAAAGGCCAAGATCTCTGCAATGCCTTGGTTCTTCTAGTCATGGTGAACAAACAAATTTAGGTTTATTTTAATTAAGTTATGGGTGTGTAATGAACCCGGCTTTGGTTGACTGAACTGTATAGCCACGGGAAAAGGGTGCTTTGGTCTCCTTTTTTGCGCCAGCTTGCACTATTCAGCAAACTGAAACTTGGAGGTCACTTTATACTTTAAATTGCTACTACTGCTATTGATATGTTTTTGTCTTAATTGTCGTATTATTACTGTTTGAAGAATTTGTTTCTAAAATTGTTATATATGTTCTGTTTTTGTGGTGTGATCAGCTGAAATGGCATCGTTTCGCCGCTTACTGCATCTTAGTCTTCTCGGTTTACCACCTTTTCTGCATTCCTCTAGCACATCATCTACTCGTTGCTTCTTGTGCTTCTTAATGCGTGAAAAAATGATTCTGCAACTGGTCAGAAACCTGATTGTCTGCCGCACTTTTAAATGCTATCTTCCGCAACAAAGCTTCCGATGTTGTATCGTAAGGTCATTACTTTTCTGCCTGCTGGTGGAAGGAGATTGAAGCTTTTTGTTATCCTTTGTGTTATTGTGTTTCAAGCTGCGGTATAGAATCATACCACTTGTGTTTTGCTGCATTTGATTGAGGTTGCCGGCTATTAAACTGCACCTCTGCTTTAAAACCAGGGGAATGTATTGCCCCCAAATTTGAGACTAGAGCTTCAGCGACCACCTGCAATGAACTTCACTTACGCATGTCATATGCCGTGGCCCAAGTGATTGTAGATTGTAGGATAATACAACCAAGTTCTGAACCGTTATTGCAATGCTTTCCCGTCACCTGCATGCTTACTGTTCTGCTGCTGTTTTATGTGACCCATTTCCTTTCAAATGGGTTGTTTTGGCTTGTGTTGAGGTACCCCATGGTAACATGCCATAATGCTCAGTTGGACTCGTAGGAATCATTGGTATACTGTTGGATTTGGTTGCATCTTTTCTCCATCTTTTCTTCCCGGGCGAGCTGTTTCTTATTTTTTGTTATGTTGACCTATGGTAATCCATCAGCAACATGCCAGACTTATTGATGGCCAAATCAACGATCCGTAAACAATTGTATTTGGAGCATCAGTCCTATGGGGTACATTTTAATGGTTACTAATGTGTTGGTAATTTGACTTGTCAAACGGGAATGTGTATGACCGAAGGGTTTTTTTTGTCCCAATAAGTATGGATGACTGAAATTTCTTTATACTTATTGTCCATACCCAAGTTCGTTGTGTTTGTCAACATGATTGTTCAAAATTATTTGTTGTTACGAATTAGTTTGTTCTGCATCAAAAAATATGATCAACAGAAGCTGCAGCTGTTGATGGATTGCGTAACAATACTCTCATTTATAGCGGGTATTAGTGGACTGTTATGTTATATGGCAGTATTGACATGGTATGTCAAGTAAGTTTGATAACTATTGACATAACAGAGAGAAACATGCACCTTTTGATTATTACTTTCATGTTCCCTACTTTTATGGTTCGGGTGTAATTTTCACATACCACATTACCATTGGGTCATTTGTTGGTTAGGTTTTCGGAAAATTTAGAGACTCCTAGGGAAACAAGGCCTGAGCCATACCTGTTCGTCCAAAAGGTATTCGACAAATGTGTCATGTATAAAACTGCTGTGTGCAACAAAGTAACTCTCTACGTTGCCCTGAATACTGTTAACTCGTGTGAGTATCAATCGTAAGAGTCTCTTGTCTCTGAACTAATCAATAATCATACAACTCTTATCGTGCAACAGAATTCTTAAAAAATGAGCAACAGAAAAACCGCAACTTATTCTATGATCCACTCCTACATGGACCATTTCAACAAGGACGAAAGATGGAAACTCTATTACAGCCGAATTCTTCTCCTTAAATGCTCCAAAGACCTCTCATTTACCTTTGGAATCAATCACCTTCTTTGCAAACGATGGCAAACAGAAAGCAGCAGCATGGATCTGGGTACAAAGAGAAGCGGACAATAAAATCGAAAGGTAAAAAGAAGAAACTCATACGAATAGTAGAAAGCAAGTGGAAACACAGAGTAGAAGGAGAAGAATTGTACCTCCGAGTTGTAGAATTTCAATGGTCCTTTTGACTTGCAATGGGTATCATCGGCGTCTATTGGATTCATCGGATGCTTGAAATCCACAAGGGGACCCCCAGTTGAGCAAAGCATGAAACCAATTACCCCACTGAAATGAAAGTGAATACAAAAAACTTACATACCGTAAAACAACACAACGAAAACAGAGAAATAACGAGCAAGAGAGAGAGAGAGATCAAAGTGCATGCCTTGGATATGTAGGGACTGTAGTCCATGCATAGTTGACAGAGCCTTTGAATATCTGGCGACAGTTTGCGACAATATCTTCAATGATGTGCATGTGAAGCCATATGCTTTCAGCCTGGGTACACATAACCCCACCAGGGCGAAGTGCCTTTGCTACCGACTCAAAGAAAGGCTTCTCGAAAAGCTCTTGCGCTGGACCTGAGTGTCACAAAACACAGTGCCTGAGAAATGAATAGATGAAAGTTTCCAATGGACATATACTAAAGAAGCAAATAGTTGCAAACATATTTGAACCTATTGGATCAGAAGAATCCACTATAACTGCATCATAAGTTCCTTCGGGCACAGCCTTCAAAAATGCAACTCCTGCAAGTTGAGCGAATTTAAGAGAACAAAAATGAAAGGGGAAAATGAGGACGGTGAAGAATAAGAAGAGAAATGATGACAATACCATCACCAATGTGGAGCATTACACGGGGATCCTCATATCCAACAGCTACGTCAGGGAAAAATTGTTTAGACACCTGATAGAGCCAGAGGAGAAACAAATTCATTAGTTGTGTGGCCATGATTCCCAAACTGTTCAAACTCAATGGTCGAAAGCTCCAAAGACAAATCACATGAATCAGTGTGAAGAAGTTAAGCTACCAAGAGGACATGCTACAAGCTACAACCAGGAGTTTTTACACGGAAATGATATCCAGTGTTAAACTGGAATGAAAAAAACTAGCATTTGCTTAAACACCTAAAGCATAAAGAAAGCTAGAGGAGTCATTATTACTCACATCAACTACCATGTTATCAATCTCACAGATGTCTATCTGCTCAACAGAAGAATGGCGGGACACCTCACGTAGAACACCACCGTCTCCTCCCCCAATAACCAAAACCTGAAGGCAGAAAATGCGGTTTAAGAGGTAAATTTAGGAGCACTTCATAAATGTATATGTGTACGTGAGGATACGTGCCATATTGACTCCTATGAAATTAGGATAGCCAGAAAAATTTACTTTATAATTTTAAGTAAACTTAGGCCTAAACAAGTCCAGTTTTGGCCAACATGTTTCTCCTGCTTTATGTTTTTTCTTCTCTTTTTTCTCCTTATACAAACGCATGTATATTAATCCAGCACCAGCTGAGAGGCTACAGAATTGTCATGCCACCCCTCTATTTCTGTGCAATATTATCCCACTATTTTTCTATACTCGTGCACATTTAAACATATAAATGAAAGAGATTAGTAAAGCAAAATAAGACCATGAAATAGATGATTCTGTCAGGTTCACCATGGCGAAACCAAGAGAATCATATGTCATCAACTAGTAATTACTGAACTACATTATTGTTTCACTCTATAGATGCACCAAATGTTAACTAGTCCATTTTGTTATCAATTACCCCCCAAAATCTCCTCCTAGTTCACCATTCAACTACCCACATGCTTAGTTTTTGAATTAAGCACGGCGCTATTATCACAATAAACTAGCATGAAGTATTTGTCACTAAGAATTGCACAGAGTTCTACACTCCTATATCTATTCAGTGGGTGTAAAGACCTTCTTCGGGTTTGGAATGGAGCAGAGTGGGAGATGAGTAATCATTTCCTGATAAGAGCATTCATCCCTCTCCGTAAGTTGAATTACCCCATCCAAAACAAGAACTTTCCCATATGTCGAAGACTGCATCAAAAAACAACCACCAAAGCATATTAAGCAACATTACAAATTAACATGGGTGAATAAAAATCAGACTTCGTAATGCCCGGAATATTACATACCTGAAAGACCAGGACCTTTTGGTAGTCAGAATTTCCCTGGAATAAGATCTTTTCAACCTTTAATGAATGTGCTTCTCCTGCAGAATTCCATGAAGTCAGCAACAAATAAATGGCTTTCATATACAATCATATCACAAAGAAGAAAAACTTGGTTTGTAAAGCACCAAATCAAAGTAAAAAAGAAGGAAATTGAATCAAATATCACAAGAAACTAATTAATGATTAACTCAATCACTACCACAAGCAACACATAAGAAATACTTAGTTTAGAACTTGTGGGGGGGGGGGGGGGTCCTAAACTAGGCTGTAAAAAATGGCAATAAGCCTGAAGAGTGTAAAACCAAAGTACACTACTACAGTGCATGGACAAATCAGAACTTGTGAGTTGTGACTTGCATTCCAGATGTGTGATGAGTATGGGTTTGAAATTTCCCAACACAACTACTGCAGGACATTGACCATAGAGGAGAGCTAAATAGTAAAAAATTGAACAGAATTATATAGTAAAAGTTTTGAACTTCGGATTCATCTTGTCCCCCACATTCAATCAGCAGCAACAGAGCTATAATTTGTAGAACTGGGGTTCAAACATTTAAAATAACTACTTAAAAAAGAGTCTTCAAATCCCTAAACACAGCATAACATGACAGAAGAATCAAGACACCTAGTAAAATCTCTACATACATAAACAAACCCATCATTCCAAGTTGAATTAGAAACAAAATAATGCACATAAATCATCCTCTTTTCACAAAAAAATTAATAATAAAAATGGCAGATTGTAGTGAAAACTAATCTAGGTATATTGAATTGCAATCGGAAAATCATCAAAAACAAACAAAACCCACAACAATTTTGTACATATAGATATAAGCTGATATGTTCACGAGGAGGGGACACCCACCAGGCCACATTGGGCTAATCTCAGAGAACCACCCAGGTATAATAGAGGATATATTGTTGTTACAACCCTCCATCTCCACAGAAACAGATGAAACAGAAACCCCGTTGTTCTCTTCCTCCTCTCTTGCTTTCTTCACCTGCAAATCACTACCCACTAACGCCACACCACTCTCCTCCGCCATCAATGATAGACCCAGAAGCTAAAGAGTGTGTTTTAGGAGTAATGAAGAATGTCCACAAAAATCTCTCTCTTGATATACTAATTTATAGATAAATACAGGGGGATAGAATAGAGAAAAGGTTAGCATCAATGGGGTAAAACACACAATAATTGTCAGCGTACACACACAAACACACACGAAGAGAATCTGCTGAGGAAAGACGCGTTTGTATGCAGGAGTCCACCCATATAGGGTTCGACTCCCTTTTTTGATAACTTATCACAGTTGTATATGAACTGTAATTATATAATTAGCGTGTAAACGAGTCCCGTAATATATATTTTTTAATTTAATTTATTTATATTTAATTTATTTATTAACCATATTGTGTTAAATTCATTAATTTATTAAACATATACCTTAAAAAAGATTCAAATTCTTTAATTTTATTATATTGTGTTAACGATTCGTATCATATTTAAGAGTTGAATTTATTATTTTTTAAGGTAAAATTTTTTATTTTTTATATTATTAAAAAATAAAATTTTAATAATTTAATATTTACACACCCAAAAATATCTGAAAAAGGAATATGACAATTATTGTTTATAACATGGTCGGTGACTCGTGGGACGCAAGTACAATATAAAACTGATAGGGCTTTCGAATCTCAATTATGGGTTGGGCCCACTTATAGTAACGAAACTTATTAATTTGGAAAGTGAATTATTTTTTATTATCAATTATTGTAAATAAATTAAATTAAAATTTATCTTCATAATTTTTTTAAATTAAAATAAAAAGTTTATTTCAATGTCTTTTCATGTGATTGGGCTTCTCTCAAATCTGTCAAATCACTTTTGAATGTCTACGCCTGCTAGGTTTTGGTGCTTTGGTCTTACTGGGCACATTTGAGTTGGCCCCTTTTTTTGACTTTTTATTCTTTGATTTTTTGTTTTTTTTTTTTTGAGAAGGGGTTCTTCAATCATTCAAAGGGTGACTAATTTAGCCAACGGCTGCCGACCGAAGACCACAATCAGTTATAAATTTAGATATTTTAAATTTTAATTTTAATAAATTATTCTAAGACTCGGCGAAATTGAGTGATGATAAAAATAAAATATAAATTTAAATATTTTGAATTTAAAACTTGAAAAAAATTTATTCCTCATGAATTCTGTATATTTGGAGTAACTTTAACGGGATCAATGAAAAAATTAATTGAAATGAACATAAATTAATTCAAAAATCTAGGGAATAATAACAAAAAAATAAAAAATAAAAAACAAAAGGTGGGTAATTTGTGGGACAGAGGTACAACTTGACAACCAGCAAATAAAAAAAGAAAAAGAAACAGAAAGAGGTACAAATACATGATTAGCTGTTGATAAATCATTAATTTTGCCTTTCAATGTTCGAAAGGGCTTTCCTAACGCCAAACGCCAAACGCCAAACGAACAATATGTATTCAATTTGCCTTTTTTTTTTTTGTTTATAATTGAGATTCGTTTAGATTGTAGAATTAAGTTAATCTGATTAATGTTCTATTCTTTGTTTTATAATTTGAGCATAATTTAAGCAATATATGGTTCAACTCGTGTGACTCGACTATTATAAATTTTGTTTGTGTATAAATATGACCAAATAACCCATATCAAAAGACAAACAACCTCAATTTATCCCTAAATAATTTTAGATTATAATGGGGTTGAATGTTTGTAAATTTTTGTGGAGTCGAGTTTGAGTAAGAATCTAAGTTCGATGATTATAAAATATAAGGGTTTAATTTTCAAAGAATTATGTTAAGATTGAACTTAGTTTTTGGTCATATTTCAATTCGAACGATTGCAAATTTATGTCGAATTGAGACTCAACAAAAAATTAAGCTCAGATCTCAAACTAATCTAGACAATTTAGTTGGAATGCTTGCAAATTTATGTGGAGCTGAGTTTGAACAAAAATTTAAGTTTGAAACTCGACCTAATCTCGACAAACTCCTCTCGTTAAATAAGATGGTAGAAAAGCGAGAACAACCATTAATTGATTGACTAATATATTCATGACAAGTTGAAAACTAACTAATAAAGGTTTCGTAAAATCTTCTAAGATAACAATGGTGAACAGATTGAGATTGGTCAAATGTATTTTCCGAAATAACATAATTTTTTTATTAAAAGCTACCTAAAAATACGCCGTTGACTTGAGTTCAACCAAAGGTGTAAGCAAAACTCCCTAATACAAGTTAATTGAACAAACATTCAATGAATGAAATCAAATTCCCAACCAATGAAATATATGTGATAGGACAGAGAAAAAGGGCAGAGAAGGCTAAAGGTTAGAACAAAGTAGTACCCCCTCCCACCCTTTTGTTCTATTCTTTGCTGCAAAAATTTGTGGACTAGGGAGAGAGAAAAGCTCCAAGGGTCCTAGATTCTAGTTGTTGGAGAGTCAAAAAGGATGAAAACATTTGGCATCCAATCATAAGAAGTAGTTCTTTTTCGACGCGACTTGAAGAATCAGATGCCTTGCAGATTTTTGTTTTCCTAAAAGAATATTTTTTTTTTCCAAAAAAACAAACACTCACTGTTCTAATTTTTCTTAACATGGGACATAATCGTTAATAAGTCTGTGTTGATTCTTGGGCCGAGTTTTTTGTTCTTTGATCAATTGAGCCGAACCATATCACCCTGTTAAAAAAAATGCAATTTATGATTAATAAATAAATAAGATATGAATGAAGCTAATTAATAGATAATATGACACGACTCGTTTATATATATTGATTATACATGATTCATATATAACATCATTCGTTTAATTTAGATTAAATCTACCTTCATGGGCTAAATAGGAAATCAACAAGAGAATGAAATGTTTTTTGACCTAAGCTTTTTACAATTCAACACCAACTGTCTCAAGCGACACGATTGAGAAATGGGCTGGACTGGGTTTAGACGTGTAAAGATAATCAAAAGATGGGCTTAATAAAAAGGGCTGAGTTTTCTGATTAAAAGGCCCTTAAAAACAAAGATGGGCTTTTTTTTCCCTTGTAACTAAGCCCCTACCCGTGTTCTCATAGCTGCAACAACTGTCCTTTTCCTTTACATTCTCGGATGTAGAAACTCCCTCTCCTACTATATTTTGTGTGCATGAGAGACCTTTTCCTTTACGTTCTCGGATATAGAAACTCTCTCTCCTACTATATATTGTGTGCATGAGAGAGAGAGAGAGAGAGAGCATATTGACAACTTCAAACAAACAGAATGGTGAGCACTCTGAATTGTGACTTTAACAATTTATTTGGCTGCAGAGATTTTCCACCAGAGTGTCTGTATGAGAGAGAGAGAGTACATGAGTTATACACTTTTACGTTTAATTTTTTTTTTATTTTTAATCTTTTCTGCTTTGTCTCGACGGTAGTGATGCCAAAAAAATACAGACAGCCACGAGACAAGGTTGGAATTTTAATTAGAGACTAATTTTGATGTTAAGTTACTTGTAATTTTTTTATTTTGTGTGTGTGTGAGAGAGAGAGAGAGAGAGTAGACTAGTTTTGCAATGATTATATATTAGTAATAAGATTGTATCATGTTTATTGCAGGCCCTTCTTGCTGATACTTTCTTCTCAGATTTCGACGAGTTATTAGACAACGAAGCCGATATTTTTGTGAGCATATTGTTTTTTTTTGTCTTTGTTGTATTAATTTTATGTATTAGTTTTTCCCTTTTGAAAATATGATTGTTGTATAATTAGTTTTTTTTTTCATTGCTAGTATCTGTTTCCTTTCAGGATGAATATAACTTTGATGTAGACAACATGGAAGAAGATGATGAAGAGATGATGGGGATGGTATTTGAGTTTATGGGGATCGAAATCGAAGATCATCATATACCTTTAAATAGATGTTATAGATTTATTATGGGAGTTTTTAGGAGATTATTTAGTATTTATTTTTCTGATTATTTTTTTTAATTTTTAAGAATTTATTTGTTATTTTGATTATATATTTGATTTAGGGTTTTGTAGAGATAAGGTGTTTGTTTGAGATAGAGCTTGAAATCGCGTTGGAATTAAATAGATATTATAAATTTATTATAAGAGTTTATCGTGCAAATTCCAGTTGGTTTTCAGACAAGACATGATGTTTATTTTGTTTATTTTTTTTAATTAAAGCAATGAAAATTAATTTTTAGATTATTGATAAATTCCTTTTTTTTCTTTAAAAGGTAGGATAAAGAGGAATGTCCAAAGACCATTTTGGATAAATTTTCATTATGAAATCATGAAGTCCTTATGCAAACTTTAATTAAATTAGTATATTAAAAGTTCAGTCATTACTGTACTGAATCCAGTCGGTGGTATTATTGACAAATCCCTATCAACTAGGCTCGCCTATTCAACTGGTCACCTGTGACCTTAAATGGGCCAGCATGACGAGCCAAGATGTGTTAAAGTTGGCCCACAGAACTACTTAACAGAAGGTCATCTCACGTGTTCTGACTGGCCCATGAGCCAATGGGTGCACGGGCTTTAATGCAACAGCAAATGGACCTCCGGGATTTTAGGCCATAACCAATGGGCTTTCAGGCTTTAAGGCCTAAGACAAAAGTAAATATTCAATGTAATGATTAATCATATAGGACTAATAAACCCCACTAATCTCACATAATATTTTGAAAAATTTGGAGGTCAATCTCTCTATATAGACTTAAGTCCGTCAAGGAAATTTATTTGTTATGAAGTCTGTTTTTGGTCAATTTTACCATACTATCCATTCCCTTTAGAAATGAAATAAAACTAAAAATTAAAAACTCCTAAATCTTAGGAATTTGACTAACATTAAATTTTTTATTCTCTCGTATCTATCTATATCCATTTATAGACTAAGAGTTTGACTAACATTAAATTTTTTTCTCTCTCATACCTATCTATATCCATATATAAGATAGGTATACATTTATATATAGTAACATTAAAAATAAAAAATAGTAACATTCAAATACAAACATTTAAACAAAAAAAAATTAAAACATTCAATATTAATATTTTTCAAAAATAACAATAGCAGTATGTTTAACAAAAATAGTAACATGCTTAACAAAAACTGTAACATACTTAACAATAATTATTTATCTTAAATTTAAACGCAAAAAATAGTACCATTCAAACACAAAAAATAGTAATATTCAAAAATAAAAAAATAGTAACATTGAATATTAATATTTAGGAAATAGTAGTAACATGTTCAACAAAAAACAGTAAGCCCTCTTGATTGAATAGAGGCATTTCTATTCCCATCAGTGTGATCCCTCCCACCATTATGACATGGAGCTTATAATTCAAGACTTCTTTGCTGGGGACCTTTCCCTTTTTGTCGAGTATTCACCCTAGTCACTGTTCTTTATAGAGAAGAAACTAGAAAAACTAGTCGATTCCCACAGACGGTGCCAGATTGTGCGTGCAGAATCTTGCACAATATAAACACGAGAACAGATCTCTCCCGTGGTGAACTCGAGTCAGTTAATCAAATGGTCAACCTTGCTATTTGAAACAGGCTGAGATTCGTTGGTGGCCTGGAAAGGTAATTAGTGACTTTCGTGGATCAAGGGAGCAATCCAGTAAGGTTGAGGGAGGTTCCTAGAACAGAGAAAGACAAGTTATAAGAGCGCCGGAGTGTTTTTTGGCGTATCCCCTCCGACGATCAAGTCAGTTTTTGAGAGAGGGGAAGAAGAAAATACTGAGTATAGGTTTGAGAAAAGGTTTTTTGTTGCATACCGTCTTGCCTTTTGTGAGGAGTATTTATACCTCAAAAACTCATGATTACTGCCAGTGTGGTTAGTAGGTGATCATTAGATACGGGCAACGTGCGCACTGATTCCTATGAGGAATGTCTTTTCTTTTAACTGCTCGGGATTCCGAGCAACCAAGGCTGCGTCATCGGCCTGCCGACTGTTTAATGAGCTCCTCTCGGCAAGGATGTAATAAATGCCCAGTCTTAGGGACATTTATTACCTTTCACTTCCGAGTCTTACCGCATTAAATGCTGTCTCATCAAGGGAATAGTGTAATTAAATGCTTATTTTTCCAAGTCGTGTGTCAGCAAGGGAATTCGGTCTTTTTGTCTCTGATGTGACACAATATGCCACGCGCCCATTCCCTATTGGCTGTGTCTTCTGCCTTCTCGTGTCTTCTGACACCAATTGTGTAAGACGAGGTCATGATGGCTAACATAGGCTAGTGACCTGTACATCAATAGCCTCTGCAGGAGCAGAGAACGTCATCCTGGATGGGGTACATCTCGATACGGAGGGGAGTGGTACATGTAGGGACCGATGTACCCATATCCGACCGAGGGATACGTGTCGGTACGTAACGTACTGGGTGTCATTGATCCCTATAAACAGTACCTCGGGGGAACAGGGACTTGTGATCCGACGGGTACGTGTCGTGATTATAATAACAAGAATTTACTGATGCTGAGGACACATGTCTTCATCTTGGAGTATTTGAAAATGTCCCATCATTATGCTTTGTGTCTTGACCAATTTAACGTGCTCTGATTGTGAAAAAATAAATTTGTTACGTAAAGCATGATCATTGATCACTCATCCATGGCTTTTTTCTTGTTGTAGAATTCAGATTTGATTTTAGGCTTCTGTAGTTGCTGTTATGTTTCTCAACATGACTAATTCTGTGTACCGGGCTTTCAAATTAAAGGAAGAGAATGAAGCCGATATTCTTGTGAGCATATTGTTTTTTTTTTTTTTTGTCTTTGTTGTATCACTTTTATGTATTAGTTTTTACCTTTTGAAAATATGATTGTTGTATCATTTGGTTTTTTTTTTCATTGCTACTTTTGTTTCTTTCAGGATGAAGATAACTTGGATGTGGAGATCATGGAAGAAGATGCTGATGGGGACCTAGCAGATATAGAAGCACTTAACTATGATGATCTTCATAGCGTTTCCAACCTGCAAAAAACACTGCACTATGTTGATATCATGCAGGTTGGTTCATGTCATTCACGTTCCATAGTTTTTTTTTTTTTAAAGATCTTGATAGCTCCGACACCTGGGGAGCAATTTGGCTTGCCTACCCGATTGGTTTAGCTTCATCATTGCTAAGACCCGTACGCATCCACGGGGTCTCACTCCTTGTGGAAGTTTGTTCCTACCTTTTATTCGGAGGCAGGAGTCCTTGAACACTGTCTCTAGGCCTTACCCTTCTAGGAGGCTTGTTCCTGTTTTTTCTTCAGGGGCAGGAGTCCTTGAACTCTGTCCCCAGGGCCTTACCCTTCCAAGAGGTTTGCTCTTGTTTTTTCTTCGGGGGCAGGAGTCCTTCAACTCTATCCCCAGGGCCTTACCCTTCCAGGAGGCTTGCTCCTGTTTTTTCTTCAGGGGCAGGAGTCCTTGAACTCTGTCCCTAGGGCCTTACCCTTGTAACTTAATCATTGGCGAGCACTGAAGGAAATAATACTTCAAAAATAGTATTTCTTTAGATTCATCACATTCTAAGGTCGCATTACAAGTTTTCCTTTCATATCTTCTAATCTATATGACCCGGAGCCTCCGATAGATATCACTTTGTAGGGCCCTTCCCAGTTAGGTCCCATTTTTCCTTCTGTTGGGTCACGGGTATTGGCCGTTATCCTTCTGAGGATCAGATCGCCGATTTGAAACTCTCGCGCCTTGACCTTTTTGTTGTGAAGTTGGAAAATCTTTTCCTGATACTTGGTTACTCTCAAGGCGGCTATTTCCCTTATTTTTTCCGCTAGATCCAAATTCAGTCAAAGTTGATGGTCATTTCCCCCTACATCGAAAGATTGCGTCCTTATGGTCGGGAGTCCTACTTCTAGAGGTATGATTACTTCCATTCCGTAAGCCAGGGAGTAAGGGGTTTCTCCTGTCGAGGACCGAGGGGTGGTCTTGTACGCCCATAAAATGTTCAATAGCTCATCCGCCCATTTTCCCTTGGCTTTCTCCAATCTCTTCTTGATCCCATTGATAATTGTTTTGTTGGAGGCTTCTGCCTGCCCATTGGCTTGGGGGTAGGCAGGGGTGGAATAGAAATTACGGATTTCGAGTTGCTCGCAAAAAGACTTGAAAAGCCCGCCAGTGAATTGGGTCCCGTTATCTGATACAAATGTTCGGGAATCCCAAATCTGATGATTATGTTTCTCCAGACGAACTTTTTAGCATCTATGTCGCAGATGTGAGTCAATGGCTGCGCCTTAACCCACTTGGTGAAATAATCTGTGGCCACAATGAGGAACTTTCTATTTCCAGGAGCCTTAGGCAGGGGTCCAACTAAGTCAAGTCCCCACTGGGCGAATGGCCAAGGGCTGGTCAGGGGTGCAAGTCCCTCGCGGGTTGCCTGATTGCAGGGGAGAACTTCTGACATTGGTCGCATTTTTGGACATATGCATATGCGTCCCTTTGCATCCGCGACCACCAATATCCTTGAGACATGATGCGGTGTGCCATGGATCGCCCCCTAGAGTGCCCCTCGCATATTCCTTTGTGTACCTCATAGAGGAGGTCTTCCACCTGATCCTCTTGGACGCATAGTAGGTAAGGTCCTAAGAAAGACCTTCGATATAGCTTTTGATCCGGAGAGACCCAAAACCTCGGGGCTTTAAGTTTTATCTTCCTGGCTTCCTTTGAACACTCCGGGAGGTCTCCTGTCATTAGGAACCTGAGATAGGGATCAATCCAGCTGGACGGTTTGTGTGTGTCCTGGACGGCCATTGCCTTAGGGGCTTGGTCTATACAGGAGGTGGGAATGTATTCTATGGTGATTCTGCGCAATTGACAGGATTTTAGTGACGAGGCTAGGCAAGTTAGGGCGTCGGCATGCGCGTTCTTGTCTCGGGACACTTGTTTGATCTCGATCTTTCCAAATTTACGGATTACAGTCGTCGCCTTGTGATGGTAAGCCTTTATCCTAGGGTCCCTTGTCTCAAATTCTCCATTAACTTGGTTGACTACCAGCATGAAATTGCAATGTATGATCAAGTTCGTAACCCCAGTTACCTCAGCTAACCGAAGTCCTGAGATGAGATCCTCATACTCAGCTTCATTATTGGACGCTTTGAATCTCAGTCGAACGGCCTGCTTCGCGACCATCCCATCTGGAGAGACTAGCAAGATACCGATCCCGGACCCCTTACTGTTCGACGAACCGTCCACACATAAAAGTCATGGTGATCCCTCACAATTCGTTGGGGACGCTATGCCGGGAGGAGGTCGCTCTGGAACGGGATGTTCCCCTGAAAACTCTGCTATGAAGTCCGCCAACACTTGACCCTTTATAGCGGTTTGAGGTTTGAAATGAATGTTGTGTTCCCCCAGCTCCACTGCCCACTTGGAAATCCTTCCAGAGAGGTCTGCCTTCCTCAAAATGGCCTTTAAGGGCTGATCGGTAAGGACGGTAATTGGGTGTGCCTAGAAATAATGCCTTAGTTTTCTTGCAGTTGTGACAGGGATAGAGCCAATTTTTCTAGGGGCAGGTATCTTGTCTCCACATCCAGGAGCGCCTTGCTTATGTAATAAATCGGCTTCTGACGGTGCTCATGCTCACGAATAAGTACCCCGCTAACGGCAAATTCTGATACAGATAAGTACAAGAAGAGCATTTTCCCCTGGATAGGGACGGATAGGGTCGGGAGAGTCCTGAGGTATTCCTTGATTCCAGCCAGGGCGTCTTCGCACCCCTGGCTCCACATATCCTTCCTAGCCCTCTTGATGGCTCCAAAAAAGGGTTTACATTTGTCTGAGGAGCGTGAGATGAAACGGTTAAGTGCTGTCAGCATCCCTATGAGCTTTTGGACTTCTCGGACAGTTCGGGGGCTCTGGATGTCTAGGATCGCTTGAATCTGATCCGGGTTAGCTTCGATTCCTCGCTGACTCACCAGATATCCGAGAAATTTACCCGACTCTACTCCGAAAATGCACTTTGCAGCGTTCAGCTTCAGCCCGTATTCCCTGAGGGTGGAGAAGGTATCTGCCAAATCTACCAGGTGGTCACAGCTTCGTTTGCTCGTCACCAACATATCGTCAATGTAGACCTCCATAGTGTTGCCGATCTGCTTTTTGAACATCCGATTCATCAGTCTTTGGTATGTTGCCCCGGCATTCTTTAGCCCAAACGACATCACTTTGTAACAGTAAACTCCCTTTGGAGTGATAAACGCCGTCTTTTCCTGATCCGGGGGATGGAGAGGGATCTGGTGATATCCTGCTCGGGCATCCAAGAAGTCCATGCGTTCATATCCGGCAGTGGCATCCACTAGCTGGTCCACCTTTGGTAGGGGGTAGTCGTCCTTGGGACATGCCTTGTTTAGATCAGTGAAGTCTACGCAAACACACCATTTTTCCCTCTTCTTCTTCGCGCAGACCGTGTTAGACAGCCATTCTGAGAACTGTACTTCCCGAATGGCGTTGGCCTCCAGGAGTTTATCGATCTCTTTGTTGACCGCGCGGGCGTGGTGCGGGGCCATGCGTCGTGACTTCTGTTTTATTGACTTATGCGTCGGGTCAACATGCAGCTTGTGTGTGATTATTTCGGTGTCCACTCCTGTCATTTTCATTGCGTTCCAAGCGAATACGTCTGTATTTCCTCTCAGGAACTCAATCATCTCCTCCTGTTCGGCTGTGGGTATCGCGGTTCCAACTAAGAAGTATCTTTCCTCCTCATCCTCCACCAAGGGCACCTTTCGGAGGTCTTCCACCGACTGTTTGTCGGGTCAATTCGGGGGTCATCCATTCTTGGACGCCCAGACTGTGATTGTTATTTTTCCAGGATCTCTTCCGGAGCGCGCCCCTTTTCTTGGGTGAAAGCCCCTGCTCTAACAGTTGAATAAAAATAATTTTTTGCGGACGCTTGGTCCCCTCAGATCTCCATGATCCCCTCTGGCATGACAAATTTTAGTTTCTGGTGATAAGTGAATTGCACCGCTCCCAACGCATGCAGCCATGCTCGTCGCATGATCACATTGTAGGGAGAGTCCGTATCAATCACGACAAACTCGGTGTTGATGGTGAAGGGACCTGTGACAACTGGCAATGTGATTTTGCCTATGGGCAGGGCGAACGAGCCGTTGAATCCGATGAGGGGTGTCTTGACCTTGGTGAGGTCCTTGTGGCCAAGACCCATTCATTTTAAAGTGTCAGAGTATATCACTTCCGAGGAACTTCCGGAGTCTATCAACACCCTCTTGACGTCGAACTTGCCTATCTTCAGGGTAATGACAAAGGCATCGTTATGAGGAGTCACCACGCCCATCAAGTCTGCGTCGGAGAACGTGATGCTCGGCTCGCCAATCCTGGCCCTTTTACTGGGCAGCCCTCCATCATTCTCGACTATCTTTCTTGTAAAAGCTACCCTCTTGAGATCGGACTCGAGTTCCTTGGACATGGGGCGATCTAGCAGACATACATGGATCACATCTATGACGTTGTTCGGCTCCTCGGTCGGGATAGGGGTGTGTCTCTCTTTCGGCCTGGGCTCTATGTATTCTTTTAAGTATCCGTCTCGGACCAATCTTTTCAAGAAAGATTTGTATACCCTGCAGCTTTTGGTGCGATGGCCGAAATCCCGGTGATAGGAACACCTGACCTTTTGATCACGAGTGGAGGGATTGCTCTGCATCCTGGGCGGTCACTTGAAGAATGGCTCACGCTTGATCTTATGGAGTAACTTGTAGATGGGTTCTTTGAACATAGTGTGAACTCCTTTGAATGACCCCCTGGAGGGGGTAGCAGTCCCTTTCGGGAAGTATCCTCCCGTTCCCTCTCTTTTCTCTTAGGTTGGAGGGTTTTGCTTTTGCTGCTTCTCATCTCGTCCTCGACCCTAAAATACTTGTTTATCCGGGGCATCAGCTCACCCATATCCGAGGGAGTCTTTTTGGTCAGGGATCAGTACAGGTCCGTGTCCCTTGCCAAGCCGAGCCTGAAAGACGCCGCTGTCATGACTTCCGAGCAGCCCTCTACCTCATTAATCTCTTCCCAGTACCAGATGGCGTATTGGTGAAGGGTCTCGAATTCCCTCCGTCTGAGTGTTAGCAATGATCCAACGTCTTTAGGCCGCTTACTTCCCGTAATGAATCGGGCTAGGAACTGCCTCGTCAATTCTTTCCATGATCCAATGCTGTTGGGGGAAAGCGCCTCGAACCACTTCATCGCAGAGTCCCCCAAGCTCATGGGAAACACTCGGCAGAGGAACCGTTGGTCTGAATGATACAGGGACATCATTTGCTTGTATTGCCTGAGGTGGGCTTCGGGATCAGACCGCCCATCATAAGTTTTGAACCTCGGCACGACGAACTTTTTTGGAACCTCCATCTCTCCGATATCCCTGGTAAAGGGTGTTTGTACGACCTCGTCTTCGACCTCATCCTGGATAGCCTTACTCTTTCTCCTGGATTCCAACCGAGCTCTGAGATCAATTTCCTCCCCAACAGGATGTCTTCTGAAGTCTCCAAGTTCATCAATAGGTCCCCAATTTCCTGGGCGTCGTGTGGATAGGGTTGAATCCTCCTCGGACTCATCTCCCTTCCTCCACCTTGACAATCCTTGCCGGAGGTCGTCCAGGGCTAAAGGCCTTGCCTTCCTGAAATGGTCGTTAAGAGGGTGGTCGTTGGCTCTTGGTCGCTTTGGGGCCCTGGAGCTTTCTGCCTTGTTATTTAAATGATTCCTCAGATCCTTCGTTTCTGCCTCCCGGGCGGGGAGTCCACGAGAAAGGAATGAGTCCCTTGACCCTTCACCGGAGGCGGCGAATTCGTTGAGCCGGCTTAGGACGTTCACATTGTCTTTTTTCAACTGTCGTAATCAATCCCCGAACTTTTCTTCGATCACCTTCGCCAGTTGACGAGCCAAGGGGGCGGATCCTCCTGACCTGATGCCCATACTGGTTTGAGGAGTAAACCCTCTTGACTGAATAGAGGCATTTCTATTCCCATCAGTGTGATCCCTCCCTCCATTATGACATGGAGCTCGTAATTCAAGACTTCTCTGCTTGGGACCTTTCCCTTTTTGTCGAGTATTCACCCTGGTCAGTGTTCTTTATAGAGAAGAAATTAGGAAAACTAGTCGATTCCCACAGACGGCGCCAGATTTTGGTGCAGGATCTTTCACAATATAAACATGAGAACAGATCTCTCCCGTGGTGAACTCGAGTCAGTCAATCAAATCATCAACCTTGCTATTTGGAATAGGCTGAGATTCGTTGGTGGCCTGGAACGGTAATGAGTGACTTCGTGGATCAAGGGAGCGATCCAGTAAGGTTGAGGGAGGTTCCTAGAACAGAGAAAGACAAGTTATAAGAGCGTCGGAGTGTTTTTTGGCGTATCCCCTCCGACGATCAAGTCAGTTTTTGAGAGAGGGGAAGAAGAAAATACTGAGTATAGGTTTGAGAAAAGGTTTTTTGTTGCATACCGTCTTGCCTTTTGTGAGGAGTATTTATACCTCAAAAACTCATGATTACTGCCAGTGTGGTTAGTAGGTGATCATTAGATACGGGCAACGTGCGCACTGATTCCTATGAGGAATGTCTTTTCTTTTAACTGCTCGGGATTCCGAGCAACCAAGGCTGCGTCATCGGCCTGCCGACTGTTTAATGAGCTCCTCTCGGCAAGGATGTAATAAATGCCCAGTCTTAGGGACATTTATTACCTTTCACTTCCGAGTCTTACCGCATTAAATGCTGTCTCATCAAGGGAATAGTGTAATTAAATGCTTGTTTTTCCAAGTCGTGTGTTAGCAAGGGAATTCGGTCTTTTTGTCTCTGATGTGACACAATATGCCACGCGCCCATTCCCCATTGGCTGTGTCTTCTGCCTTCTCGTGCCTTCTAACACCAATTATGTAAGACGAGGTCATGATGGCTAACCTAGCATAACATAGGCTAGTAACCTGTACATCAATAGCCTCTGCAGGAGCAGAGAACGTCATCCTGGACAGGGTACATCTCGGTACAGAGGGAAGTGGTACATGTAGGGACCGATGTACCCATATCCGACCGAGAGATACGTGTTGGTACGTAACGTACTGGGTGTTATTGATCCCTATGAACAGTACCTCGGGGGAACAGGGACTTGTGATCCGACGGGTACGTGTCGTGATTATAATAACAAGAATTTACTGATGCCGATAACACCTGTCTTCATCTTGGAGTATTTGAAAATGTCTCATCATTATGCTTTGTGTCTTGACCAATTTAACATGCTCTGATTGTGAAAAAATAAATTTGTTACGTAAAGCATGATCATTGATCACTCATCCATGGCTTTTTTCTTGTTGTAGAATTCAGATTTGATTTTAGGCTTCTGTAGTTGCTGTTATGTTTCTCAACATGACTAATTCTGTGTACCGGGCTTTCAAATTAAAGGAAGAGAATGAAGCCGATATTCTTGTGGGCATATTGTTTTTTTTTTTTTTTTGTCTTTGTTGTATCACTTTTATGTATTAGTTTTTACCTTTTGAAAATATGATTGTTGTATCATTTGGTTTTTTTTTTCATTGCTACTTTTGTTTTCTTTCAGGATGAAGATAACTTGGATGTGGAGAACATGGAAGAAGATGCTGATGGGGACCTAGCAGATATAGAAGCACTTAACTATGATGATCTTGATAGCGTTTCCAACCTGCAAAAAACACTGCACTATGCTGATATCATGCAGGTTGGTTCATGTCATTCACGTTCCATAGTTTTATGCTTCTTGTACCCATGTTTCCATTCAAAAGCCCTCATAACACCCAATAGATGTTTGTATCTGGTTTGTGTATGTCTGGTGACCTTCTTTTGAAGCTAACTTTTACTTCTTATATTCTTTGTCTTGCTTTTCTATTTGACAGGAAAATTATCTTTCTTTACCCTTTCAATTGTTCGGAGGGATGAAATCAGGTAATGGTGTGTGTGTGTGTTTTTTTTTTGGGGGGTGGGTGGAGTTGGGCACAACAGATGACTGACTAGTTACCTAGAACTTTTCCAATTTAACAATAACCAGTTGAATGAAGTTATGAATCTATGATAGAATTAATGTAGAAAAAACTCAAGTACCGATCACTAATCAAAATATTTTATGTAAATAAATTGAATAAAAATGACAAATAATAATATTATATAAAACGCTGCGTATGTGGGGAAAAAAAAGCTTAGTTTTCACACACCAGCCTTTTGAGCACATGAAAAGGTTAGCTCACCACGGGGAAGCTACACACTCCTCTTCTTCCTCCTTTGTGTGTATATGGTTTGTGAGTGGCATGGATGGCTGTTTAGCCTTGGGCTTTGAATTTGATAATTTTCCATGTTTTGTTGAGTTAAAGTTCATACTGACATTTATGGGATTGATGATTTGGTCTTTGTGTTGCAGAAAGTTGAAGATGCACTTGAGAATGGGGCTGAAATCTCAAATCAAGGGATTGCTTCAGACGGCGATCGAGAATACCAGCTGATAGTAGACTGTAATGCCTTATCTGTTGATATTGAGAATGAAATTGGTGTCATCCACAATTTTATCCGTGACAAGTACCGATTAAAGTTTCCAGAGCTTGAATCCCAAGTTCAACACCCCATAGATTATTCTCGAGTAGTTAAAAAGATTGGGAATGAGGTGGATCTGACCCTTGTTGATTTGGAAGGTTTTTCACCGTCAGCTATCATTATGGTTGTCTCAGTAACAGTATCAACTACAAAAGACAATTGATGGCATGTGATCCAGCACTTGCTCTGGTTTTGGCAAAGAAAAAAGTTCTTGTTTTTCTGGAGAGTAGAATGGGAGATATTGCTCCAAATCTTTCTGTTCTTGTTGGAAGTGCTGTTGCTGCAAAACTTATGGGGATTGCTGGTGGTCTTCCAGCACTAGCTAATATTCCAGCTGATAATGTTGAGCATCTTGGTGCCAAGAGAAAGAACTTGGCAGGGTTTTCCAGTGCAACATCCCAATTTCGTGTAGGTTATCTTGAGCAAACAGAGATTTTTCAGAGCACACCCCCTTCTTTGAGGATATGTGTAGACTGTATCAGAGGAGATCCAACGGGGAAGAAAGGAAGAGATTACCGGGATCAAATCCATAAGATGATTGAAAAGTGGCAAGAGCCACCTCCTGCAAAGCAACCTAAAGCTCTTCCAGTTCCTGATACCCAGCCTAAAAAAAGGAGAGGTGGTCATCGGTTGCGGAAGATGAAAGAAAGGTAGTGCTTTTTTCCTATTTCCTTATATTGGGGATTCTATACACCCACCCATACATCTATCTATATAAAGACGTATATATGATGTTAAGTGCTTTAGTACATCAAAATGTGATATTTTTCCATACTTCAATTCAGATATGCTATTACGAAAATGCGGAAGCCGGCAAATAGGATGCAGTTTGGAGTACCTGAAGAGAGTTCTTTAGGTAATGTAGCGAACTTCGCATTATCTAGAATTTGGTCGATTATAATTGTTATTATTTGAGTTTGATCTACTTTTTTGTCTGCCACTGCATATCTGCTAGATAAGTAATTCGTGTGATGCCCCAAAGCTTGAACTGTAGTTAGTACATTAGCAAGTGCCCTAATCCACAAAAAGTTGTCTATCCTATTGATATTTCTTCCGTTTTTTACATAACTTGATTTTAAATTTCCATCTTAAAACTCGCCATCTACCTTGTTTCTGTCTCTCATGATGTATTTGTGTAGATTATTGGGTAAGTATGTAACTGTTATCATCTTTGTACTTTGGGGTTTTTTTTTTTTTTCTTCTTCACATGTTCTGTTTCTTACTATATGTGCTCTTCCTCATAAATAGGCAATGGACTGGGGGAAGGATATGGAATGCTAGGCCAGGCTGGAAGTGGGAAGTTGCATGTCACAGCTGAACAGAGCAAGCTTGCTGCTAAAGTTATGAAGAAGTATGTTTTTTTTACTCTTTTTGGTCCTTTTTTGGCCCCCCAATCAAACTGAAAAATTTTGCAGCCTTCGGATTATTGTAAATTCATTGCTGTGACCAGAGTTTGGTGATCTTCTTGTTTCTTATGCTGTTATAATAAGTCAGTCAGCGTCATATGATCTCATGGGTTGTGAAATGTTCTCAGGTTCAAGGTGAAGCATTATGGAAGCAGTGGTGCTACCTCGGGACTGACTTCAAGTTTGGCCTTCACCCCAGTGCAGGTGTGACTCACTTTTCACCATCCCATCAACTTCTTCTATCAGTTTTATGTGGCATTCAAATATAAAATTGGTGATGCAGACTCATTTTAGCTAGTTTTAAAACAATTATATCTGAAGATGGACTAATCATAAAAGGAATGTAAAGATGAATGTAGAGTATAATTTTCTGGTCATTTCCTTCCATGTAGTTTGCTTCTCTCCTTTTTCCTGTTCCCTTTTTTCCCATGTTAGTTATTCACATGCCATTGAGTCTTTGCAGGGGATTGAGCTCTCAAATCCACTGGCACATGCACATCAGCTTGGAAGTGGAACTCAAAGCACCTATTTTTCAGAAACTGGAACATTTTCAAGGATCAAGAGGACGTGAAGCACTGCAAGGTTGTGTATGCCGCTAGAATTTCAGCCCGTTTGAATACATTTTAAAAGTCATCTGAGGATACAGTCTAAGCTGTCCAATGATTATGATAGATGTACTCTGAACATCATGCTTTTGGATGCATTACTTACTGTGAAGCCAATTAAGATAGGAGGGTTTTGGTAGAATGTTCAAAGTATAAACTTTGCATAAATTTTTGATCATGCATAGTGAATTATCCTGAACTTGTCATTGTACTGGAGTTAAAGACGTGGATACATTCTTCTTAACTTCTTCCATCATTTTCAACATTGCTAAGTGTCTTTGAAGACGATGGAATAAGTATGCGCCATAAGTTGAGTTACCTTTTGGTAATCAACGTGATGTATAGGAATGTTAGTATATATCAAATATTCATATATATGCATATATATTAAATTAACCTTGAAAAAATAGAATAAGTTGGGACAAAAAAACTTAGTTTCGCTTAAACCACAATAAAGGGGCCCAAGACTGTTACCAGATTTTGTCAGTTTAATTGCTATATGTGATTATGTGTTCTGTCTTCAAGAGTAGGTGGGAAGCATGTCACACCTCAATAATTATTCATGATTCCTGAGTTCTGATGGTGGACTCCTATGGTGGATTGAGATTGGTCGAGGTACCAACACATTTTTCTTTATACAATGCTTAATCCTTACAATGAATTTGGTCTAATTTTCTTCCAGGAAAATACCATAAGCATTCCCATTATTTTATACCTGTATCTTTTATCAACAATTTTATTGATTACTTAGCATTGCATTCTGGTGGTAGGACTTTATATCTTGATGTATCTTTGCAGTATGAGTAAAACATGAGTTTCCCTCTTGCCCACTCCAACCCTGTTATCTGTTGCTGTGATAGTTTAGCAAATTCTTCTCCCTCAACAGGGTCTAAGCTTGAGAGGCCACTCCTGGAACACGACGGAGTTGAAGAATTCTGCTGCAATATACAGCCTTCAAGTTCCATCTCTCCAAATGAGGCCACAAATGGTGCATACCTATAATTAACTGGGTATTTTCCTCCATGAGTTGCCCACTGTGATCCATCCCATATTGTTGCATGGGCTGACATTGGCTTCAATGGATAAGCAGCAGAGATTGCTTCATTGTGGATAATCTCTCTTACAGGTACATTGTCTACTAGAAATCTGCATGACTTACCAGAAATTTCAGAATCATGACTCATGAGGAGAGAAAAGTCTTCGGTTTTTTTTCCAATAATCTACACTTGGGTTAGACTACGGTACAGAGTTTGGTACCATACTGGAGTTTACTATGGAAGAAGTGTGAGTTATAATTAGGGGTGTCAAAATATGTCACGACTCGTTAACACGACACGAAATGAGAGGGTTTGATAATCTCTCTTATGGGTATGGGTGAAACCAATCAAAAGAAATATATGACATGACTCGTTTATATACCGGTTATCCATGGTTCATACATGACACAACTCGTTATACACGAATTAATAAACGAATCGGGTTTGTATGGAGTGCTATTTGACACGAATCTACTAAGACCTGACATGAACTCGCCTCAGCCAACACAATTGACTGACCTAGTTATGACTCATTTCAGGTCAAGTTTTGACTCAAAAAGTTAAGTTGTGACTCATTGGTGTCAAGTTCTGACTCAAAAAAAGTCGGAATCATTTACAAAATGCTAGGATCAATCCTAAAATGTATGGATTGATCCCAAACCATCCCGTTTTGTAATAACCTCACTTGATTAAGTTGTAATATTGTCCTGTTTGTAATTTTTTTGGATATGGCACCAAGAAGCAACTTTTTGATACTGTAGTCTTACCCTTTACACATTTATGAGACTAAAGACTTACACTATGTGATGATTGTTCCAGAGGATGCTGTATTCATGAAACTGTGCTGTTGGGTCGAACCAGAGGTAGAATTTCTCTTCTCTTCCTGTGCTGACACTTCCATTCCCATACATATTTGTTTGCAGGACCCAGTCTCTTTCCTTCTCATGACCAAGCAATTCAAAGTCGATCTCATCATGGTTGTGGGGGAAAAGTTCTTTATTAGACAACTGAAAAAAGGGGAAAAAACATCTGCATTAGACAATATAATTTGCCAATTGTATACCTGTTAATGCATCCACACCTACTTATTTGATACTTGCTCTTGGTTTTTTCAGCCAGACATTTACACATATACATATATGCAGTGTATCACTTCACCAATGCATACTTGTCAATTGTCATGCTATTTCAAAACTGTGTCTTAGAAATTACATTAGTGCTTCATCAAACATTTTCTCATCCTTGAATGTGTGTCATTATAAGGGAACTACTACGGTATCGAGTTTGCCATTGTACTGACATTTAAAATTAAATAACAATTATTTACAACTTATTTGAAGCCAAGTTATCACTCAAAAAAGTTAATCACAACTCAATTTTATAGAGTTAGACTATAAAAAAGTTGGGATTGATTCTAACATAGTAGTATTGGTCCCAAACAACTCTATTGTTTCTTAACTCTACTAGATTCAGTCATAACATCATCTTTATTTTATAGTTACTCTTATGTATTGTAGTGGTAACTAAATGGTTTGATGGATTTAATAGATGTCATTCTATGTATGACATGCATCATTGCAATTTGTATGACATGAGCATATGCTTCTTCCATATATGTTAAGGAGGAATGAGCTTACATAAAAGGGTACTACAACTCCTGATGTAAAACCAGCAGGAACCTTTATTGCAGCACTGAAAAATCCATAGTGGTATTTCTTCTTTGAGACCAATCCACAGCCTGGAGAGAGAGAGAGTCAGCAAATTTATAATCAAATTGGTTCAAGCCAGTCTTGCTAAGAGGATGTTACCAGAGGCTTTGTCTAAACTGAGATCAGCATAGGACCCATTATTGATCCAACGGACATGTGAGGCTCCATAAGATACAGAGAACCCTTGATTAACTGAGACATGATTGAAACGACCGGTTAATAGCTCAACACTTGGCGGCGTGTAAACTGCACCACGCGAGGAAACCTCGACTATAATCCTGAAGATTAAGAGACTTGATAAGAGTAATTTGTGTTGCAGAAATGCCATCTTTCAATTGATGAATGAAGATGACATGCTACATATATAGGGACTTGAAGGTTCTCAATCTTAGCTTAGTTGTTGCAAGCTGGCTTTAGAGTGAGAATCCCTATCATGTTGTGATCATAAAGACAATTACGAGTAAATCCATGTAGGACGACTGTGACAAGTCTGGTGGTCCGTTGATAGCCATACCTACGGACTGTTATTGACATGACTCGACACCTCCCTTCTTGAGATAACTGTGTAGATTGTGTAAATTACGAGTCTCACACGACTTGTGATTGTCTCAGATACATTTCATACGAGTCATCTGAGTTATGATATCGTGACAACACTATGTTGAGAATTTTTTATAATGTTCAATTTTTTGTTCCATGTAACTTTTTGGTATGTCATCTGATTGTATTTTGTGACGTCATATTGATGCTATTCAATACCCTCTTAAATCTTAATCAATAGCCGATTTTACGACCTTTATGATGGGGTCCTGCCTTCAATTTGAGGTTGTGATGCAGGACAGGCATTGAATTGTTGATGGTTCCACAAACCTGAGAGGTTCGATGAACTACCTACCGAGTTGGGCCATGGCCCATGGCCCATGTACATCATCACATGCCAACCTTTTTTACCGTACTGATTTGAAGTCAATAGAAGTTCGAGTAAAGGCAAAAATCATAGTTGGACACCACCAATTTCGTGATCAGTCACAGCTCTCATTTGGCTTGTTAGAAACTTCCTCGACGAGGATGAAAACAACTCCTGGTTGACACAGCAGTGAAACCTTACATGTTAAGCAGTCTAATCTAGAGAACATTCTTAAGATTGATTTTTAAGACGGCGAATCGTTTATGGTATAATAAATAGGAGTGCAACTTAAACGGGACGAGAGATCAATGTTAATATAATCTTAGATATAAAATCTTTATTCTTAACTCTACTTCAACCCGAGATACTCGATTTAACTATTATTTGAGTAGATTTTGGACAGGAGAGAAATCATTTGAGTTGTCTATCCGTGTGGGATGATAACTCTTTATCTTTCTTTTGTCTTTTTTAATTATTCCATTGTGTAAATTTCTTTCGGTATCTATAGTTCTTATAAATCATATTTCTCTCCCTTTTAAATTCGGGAAGGGTTCGATTTTATCAATTCGAGTTGGGTTCAAGTTAAACCTGTGAACCCGAGCCTTGTCCGAATTCGATTTGAGTTGAAGCTTTTCAACCTTAACACTATCTTTTTGGGATTGTGTTTGGGTTGAATTCAAGTTGGCCCACCCAAATTGCACTCCAAATAATAAAATTGTATTGAACAATATACACAATGTATTGGATATAAGAAAAAAATTAAATATTACTATGTTACGAAATGACATTGGCTAACTATGTGTAAAACAACACGAGTTAACTCAAAGATGCCTTAAATGGCTTGATCGAGTCGCATGAGACTCATGGTTCATAAAGAATGTAGAACGTTATCGCAAAAAGAAGTTGTCTAGTCAAATAGAACTTATTAGAGTTGTATCGGTATCGACCAATACTTAGGACCATATAATCTAGAGTTAAAAGGTTGGGTTATATAGTCTTTTAGGGTGCAGACTTATTAATTATGATTGCCCCTTCAAGAAATAAGATCAACCTGTAGAATCCAAGGCTGTATTTGAAAAGTAGTAGTTTGCAGCAACGAAGTGACTAGGTGCTTAAACTTGGATGATTTCCGGTGCCCAGTCTCTGGAGAGATACCCAGTGACAATCACAACATGGCATCCATATGACATGACTAGGATCTTGAACTGGTTCAGCACTGGAAATCCCACCTGTACCAGTTCGAGCAAGAAACCAATTTTCACTGATCTAGTGCCCAATTTGGCTCTAAAGTTAATTTCCGGTAGTCGATTTTATATTCATTGATCCGGAACAACATGTCATGATGCGAACATATCTCTACTACTACTTGGTTAACAACTGGTCTTTAAGCAACATTGTTTCGATGTGTTAGTCAAATCCAGCAGGTAGTGTTGTCAGCAGAACCGCCCATGAAAAGGAGGACTTTTAATTCATCTTTTCCTTCAGAGTGTTGTCCCATGTTTTGGTGAGTTCAGGTTTGTTGACACCGTTAGGGTCCATCTAGTTGCACGTACTACCCGCCTCCGTTCCCCAGGCAAGAAGGCTGGGAGGAAAACAATCAAGGTCTCGTGTGGCAGCTGCTGAGCAATTTCCTTCTTGTCATGGTGTGTGGCTCGAACGAATGAAGAGCAGAACAAAGCTGCACGAGATTCACTTGGCTCTCTAAAAAGACTAAAACAAGCATTTTTAACAGGTCTTGCTTGATGTAAACTAGTGCAATACCACACTGATTGGTTCTACTTTCTTCAGCAGTTTCTTTTACCCAACAGAATGAGGTTGAGAGTATTAGTTCAAACAAGACTAGTGTTTCCATTTCATTGTTTTATTCACATCAATACACACACACTTGTGTGGGAAGCTGGCTTTTTTTGTTAATACTGTTCACTTGGTATTGCCAAGAGCTAATTTCCTCTTCTCTTCATTTTCCGATTCTCCTCTCAGGCCGAAAATAGTAAGATTGTGTTATGCTGCTACCAAAATCACCCTTCGTATGTCTCAGTATATACGAATGGCTCATACAAATTGGGACACATTAGGTTTGAAATGAGGTGTGATAGACTTCATTCTTGTCGAAATGTCAAGAGCCGTCTCTAGTCTTGCAACAACTTGTTCCATGGATGGCCGTTGCTGCTTAAGCCCTGTGCATGACAAAGCTAGCTTGAGTATCAGTTCAAAAGCTTCAACTGAGTACTCCCCATTAAGTTTAGGATCAGCAAAATCTGTCACATTCCCGCCTTTGGTGAGGTTTCTTGCCTGACAAGCAGAGAATAGGAAGAGAGAAATTTGTAATAGTTGTCGTTTTAGAACAATCTTTTAAAAATATGGAAACTTAACGCTGACAGAAATTTGTCTCTCACCATTTTATTCAGAGGCATTGGACGTTTCATATCGAGATTAATAACCCTCTGCCCTGACAGAATTTGGAGAAGCACTATTCCAAAACTGTAAACATCGCCTGAAGAATTAACATGTCGATTCTTCTGGTACTCAGGATCCACATAACCGAATGTTCCTCTCACTTCTGAGCTCACAAATGACTGGTCTATGTTCATTACTTTAGATAACCCAAAGTCTGACAGTTTCCCTTGAAACTTATCGCTTATAAGAATGTTTGTTGGCTGCAGCAAATTAATATAGTAAAAAGCAATAAAGTAGGAATTTCATTATACATTGCTACAAGTATATAATGTAAGGATGATAAACCAACCTTAATATCCCGATGAACGATGCAGCCTTCAGGATATGTGTGGAGGAACCCGAGACCCCTAGCACAACCAATTGTAATCTCAAGTCTTTGAATCCAAGACATAGTTTTTTTATCTTTACCTATGTCAATCAACAGTCTTCATTAATTCCCTATAAAATAATGGAAAGAAAAAGAGAAACGAAAGTAAAGCTTTAAATTGGAGATGATAATGTTACCAAATAGCCACTCTGAGAGATTCCCATTTTCACATAGCTCGTAAACAAGAAAACATTCTTCTTTTCCCTCGTAATAGCCTAGCAGTACTACAAGATTTGGATGTCTGACATGTGCTAGGCTTCTAACTTCTCTAACAAAAGTTTCCATCTGGCCGTCGTTGATTATTTGCTTAACTGCAACGTGCTGTCCGTTTGATAGTATGCCTTTATACACCTTCCCTGTGCAGAATTATAACATCTCATCAAATTCCAACTTTCAGGAAAGCCACAATTCCTTGGGATATCAAATATGCATCATTATGACAGTAAATTTAGCTCTTGATTTGAACTTTGACCTTCATTTTGTATATGCGAACCATTATTTTGGACGATGAATGAGCTTTAAACCTTGACGCTTAATCTACAGCCCCAAATTTATTGAGTTTCCTTACTAAAAAGTGTAAAAAAAGGGCAGCCCATTCTTGACTTAATGTCTGTTAGGCATATAATTATGACAGTGAATTTATATCCTGATTTGAGCTTTGACCTTTATTTTATATTTGTGAACAATTTTGTTTGGGAGATGAACGAGGTTTAAACCTTGATGCTTAATACACAATCCCAAATTTATCTAGATTCCTAGCTTTGGGTTTTTGCGCAGAATGGACTTCTAAGTTGTATTATGTCTGCACTATGGAGCTTGATCATATTCTACATTGAAACTAGAAATAAAGGTCTTTCCCATTTTCTTATGCTCACCTCTCATGTTTAAGGCACTCAAATCATTGTTTTTCTGTTCTGGGAGGCATGAGATCTTATACCTGCACGTTATATCTTATCAATAGGTTCTCTCTAAGTCTGTTCTTTCTTTCTTCAATATAATCTTTGCAGGTTTTATGCTGTTTCTCTCTGAAACCTTCTTTTTTGAACCTTTTTCAATTTATTATTAACTGTGAATCTTGAACAATCAAAGGAAGTGCCAGTTATCTCTAGGCAATAAAGAATTACTCACCAGCTATGCCTTGGCCAATGAAGTTCAGTGCACTGAGATTATTTGTGGCAGAATAAACTTCCTTAATTGACATCGAATGACAGCTGGAATCTTCAGATGGCGAATCGTTGGATGCTGCCAGGTAAAACAAGGACTACAAATTCACAACTGTAATCAGTTATTGGTTTCACAATAAATCATCACTAAGACATACCATATTTTCCTCGTGTTAGCTTCATTTTAATTTTTTTCCTAAAGAAGATCAATGATGCAACGACTATAATTACTGTGATCCCTGCTATACATCCAATTGAAATCCATAGACCTGCAATCATCACACAACATATCCAAAATTTAAACAAGAGATCAAAGCAAAGGACAATAACTGCAATGGAACTACAATAGATAGAGGCATGCGAACCCTTCTATGCATGAAAAATGATGATTATTGCTAGTCAGAAACACCTGTGCTAAGTTTAGTTTTATGTCCACCTTTGCCACCTTGATCATCTGCAGAAGATCGCACGATTAATAACAGGATTTGCTGAATGCGTGGATAGACAAACTGAAGGAAAATAAAACACGGAAGTGTGTAATCCGGATACTGCTACACCTGAAGGAAGGCTTTCATTTCCAAGGCATTTGTAAATTTCTTGAACCCATTTTTCATCATTAATACTTTGGCTTGTCAGTGACACCAACAGTGCAAACCTACAAACATCTGCTTCTACCTTCATCGAGTCGTTGGTATCGTTTGATGATACCCCCATCTCTGTCCACCTCCTCTGACAAGCATTGCAACCCTTATCAAATTTGCCTGTATTCATATCCAAAAGTTTGCAATCTTCACCTAAACTTCTCAATCTATTTCCTAGCTTATTAACAACATCCATAACAGAATAGTCAGAGCAGCCTCCGGATCCACTAGTTAGCTTCTCAATGCCACAGCTAAAAACATTTCTGTCGATGCTTTTCGCTGAAGATAAGCAGTCCTTTTGCTCATTGGAATTCAAGAATATGAGTCCAGTTTGATTGGCCCGTCGCCCCAATGCATGTAAATAACCACCAAAAGCTGATCCACAACAGTTGTTTTCTAGAAAACCATCCCAATTTCCTGCTATACAATTTGAGTTGTTATCAGATGAAGAGAATTGGATATCTAAGATGCAATCAGTGGCTGGACTCTGTGGAAAGACAGATTTCATGATGGTGAAGAAGGCTAGGAGAACAAACATTATAAAGGAAGGCATTGTTTGATACTTTTATTTGATCAGGGCAGTGGGAATTCAAAAAGGAGGTGGCAATCAATGGTGGTTTAATACAATTGGTGGGATTATCTTGATACTCTGTTGATTCTGATATGATATGACTAAAAATGATTGGAGGACTGTGTTATTCAGGCATGCTTTTCAAACTGGAGTAGTTCATATATTTTTACCATAAGACTGAAGAAAAGGAGGTCATTGAAGCTGTGGGTGTTGCTTAGATATTCCATTTGTATTAAAGGAGAGCCTTGTGAGAAGAAACAGTTGTGAAAAAAAAGTATTTTTATTCCCAAGATTAATTTACAATGTCTTTGGGTTTGTGTGTGTGTGTGAGAGAGAGAGAAAGAGAGAGAACAAATATTAATTGATTGATGATTTATTTAAGGGCTAATCTCAATTTACGCCTTTGATGTTATGAAATGGTAGCAATGTGGACCTAACCTAGATTGTCGCTTAATTTTTTATTATAAATTTAAGTATATGAGGTGGAAGTACTTCAGGCATTATATCCAACGTTGTACGTCTTCGTCTGTGATCAATTTGACACCGTTTTTTGTATTGAAAATAGGGTTTCATTAATCAGATATAAACTAATTTATACATTAGCCTATGCCTAAAGTACTTATAACTCATATGCTTCAATTTATAACAAAAAATTGAAGGCGGTCTAAATGAGGTCCACATTGATACCAATTCATAACATTGAGAATGTAAATTGTAATTTTTAATATTTGAGGATATAAATTGAGAACCGAAAGATCTTTCAGAATACAAAATGAAATTATCCCTTTATTTAACCTTGAACATTTTCTCATTGTTGACTCAGAAAAAGCCAACTGCCGGATAAATTCATAATAAAATAAGATTGGGGATGTTGATTTGTTCTATAGTTTATGCTGATAGAGGTAGTGGACAAGCACATGGCAATAAATGAAACAACATTTCTCATGTTTATGCTTATTTGTTTGGATTTTAGCAAAAAATGAGATCGAAAAGAAGAAATTTGCTAAGGTTCCTAAAAGAAAGAAGAGATCGTAGAATCTTTCGTACCGTTTAGGAACACTTTTTAAAAGTGATTTTTTTAAGTAAAAGAATAATATTTATTTTGTAAAAATGATCTATATGCGTCTTAATATATAAATAACAAATTTATAGTCATATTTGAACTTCATATATATATATATATATAAGCATATCTTAACTGTTGTTTTCTAGAAGTAATTAATATGCATCTTGGTGTATAAGTATAAGTAGACAAATTTGTAAATATGCATATTTGTATTACAATATAAACAATTGGGTTTGAAAATAAACCTAATAAAGGAAAAAGCAAAAAAAGAATTATAAAACAAACACTACTTAAGAAAATACCTTAAAGTAAAAAAATACTTAAAGAAAGCCACTTTTGCAATTTTTGTGGGTCCTTATAAAATGTTTGATGTTAATTTTTTTTTTTTTTTTTACAATGTTCAGAATGTCCGAACAAGTTTTTGAGTACTTCGATTAATCTTTTTTTCAGTCTGATCAAAGACAGATTAACCACGCTAAAACTAGGGAATTCATAAGGGGATAAATTCAAAACGTTTGAATTTATAATTTGTTTTTATCTCCACACCAATACGTTGATCTATTGATACTAGCCTTGTTGACATGATCCACAAGAAGAAGAATGAAAACAAATAATGCTACAAACCATTAATCATATTTTTATTTTTTATTTTCAAATGTGAACTCAAAGGCATTTTAGGAAAGGGACGTGAGGTTGGATTAAAAAATTTCATGACATTGAAACTCAGTTTCCACCATGATTTGTCGTATCAATTGGATTTATCCCCTTAAAACTGTTTGGTGAAGAAGCCACATGAAGGTAGTGAATCCTAGAGGATATTGCTTGACTTGGTAAGCTCGAGCTTAATTCCTTTTTAAATAATATAAAAAAAGTTTTTCGTATCAAAAAAAGTAAAAATAATCATTGTATGGGTTTTTTTTGTTTTGCTTGAACTCTAAGCTGGAATTCAAGCTTATTGTACAAAAACAAAGTGGGGGACAAACCTCTTCTCAAATCGAATATCTAACACATGATTTCATTAATTTAAAAAATGGGATTTTGGTTAAATTAGCTCACTTATGCCAATTTCTACATACTCAAGAGGTTCTATAAAGCAGTATTTTTCTTTTTATACCAGACAAGATGGTTGTTAGGCTCAATCTATTACTTGTTGTTTTTTTCGTTCTGAATCTCAAAAACTCGACTCGATTAACACAGAGGCTGGGAATAATTGGAGGAATTAAGAAATAGGGATGTTTACCCTACCCTACGGGTAGAAAATATGTTCTTCTGTCTTCCTATCCGATACTTTGCGGAAGAGTTTTTTCTTGACCTACCCTACCCGGTGTGGTATTCCTACCCAACTTCCCACCCGATTAATCGAGTAGGAAGTCGGATAAACATTTTTGTAACAATTAATTTTTGGATTATTTTAACAATTTAATTAAATAATATGTACCAATTTAACAACACAATAAATCAATTAACACTAAAATCTAAAACAACTATAACAAGAATTATAATAAAACACAAGAAAGTATGAACATCAATTCACCATAATTGTTACACAAATACAATAACAATTAATTTAAGTTTAAGCTTTAAACCATATGAAATACATTAAAATCATAATTGCTCTGTCTGTGGTTAGGGTTTAGGGTTTTTTTAGTTTATATATATTAAAAAATTATTACCGGTAGAGTAGGGTAGGAATGTGGAAATGGATGACTATTCCGCATTTCTACCCGAAAATTGTCAGAAGACTAAAAATTCTTTTGCATTCCTACCCGATTTTTGTGGCTAACTGTTCAATAGAGTAGAATAGGGTCGAATAGGATAGAAACTTACTACCAATCGAAAATTTGAACAACCCTACTAAAAAGGCTGATACTTGTAAAATACCAAATAGCAGTTGAACGGAGATGGGTTGAGCTTAAAATTCAAATTGTCATGGCTGGCTATTCCGCATATGGGTCATATAGATGGCTTAAAATGGTTCTTCTTAGACTTTCCGGGATTAAATTTGGACTAAATAAATAGTATGGGCCACTATTGATTACATGGGCTTTCACTGATCTGTTATGTGATGGGCTTACCCTTTCAGAGGACTAATACAGATTTTGGAGTACTACTTTTGAAATGGGCTTGGAATGTGAATTTAAGGCCAGAATTGGGCCTTGAAGGCTGCCCAAGGGACCCTCGACAGTCGACAGCAAAACTTCGTTGATCATTCTTATGTTTTGATGGAAAAATAGGATACTAGATAAAATATCATGATCGATAAGAAAAAAAATAAAAAATTAAAAAAGTAAATAGATTAATTTTTTTTTCAATTTATCAAAATCAATCCCTCCAAAATTAGGAAAAAAATTGGATAGAAAATTAATTATGTGTGTTGAATTATATTGTATGTTATTTATCTATATATCATTTAATATATAAATATATCATATTTATCAATTATATATTATGTATATATTAATTTCGTATATAGTTATAATGGTAAAATATGTATCTATATTTTTTTTTATCTTTCCACTTTTCCATCTTATCAACATAAAAAAAATAATTTTTTCCTACTTTTCATCTCTCCTATCAAACACAAATAAGGGAAGGAAGAATTCTTCCCTTAAAAGATAAAAAGTGTTTCAGTCACACTTTCATCCTTGTATTTTTTGATTCACCCCACCAAACACACCATTATACTTTATTTGGTATACTGAAAAAATAGAAGGATGAAAAATTGAAGAAATAGATAAAACATTATGTTTGATAAGGACTGAGAATACGAAAAATAGATGAATTATATTTTCTTTCAACTCACTAAAATCAATCTCTTCAAAATTGGGAGAAAAAATAGATAAAAAATTAATTATGTTTATTAAAATATATATTATTACATGTATATCCTTTAATATATGCATATATCATATTTATCTATTTTATATATTATATATATATAATGGTAAAATATGTATTTATATTTTTTTCATCTTTCTACTTGTTTATCTTACCAAACGCAAAACAAAATCATTTATTTCTACTTTTCATCTCTTATACCAAACACAAAAGAAGGAATAAAAGATTTATTTTATTGAATTATAGAAAGTGTATCACTCCCATTTTATATTCTTACATTTTTACATCCACTCTATCAAACACACCGTTAGTATCACCATCAACGTGACACAACTCCACAAAAAATTATCATGTGTATGTTTAGGTTAGTGGATTTAGACTATAATCGAATTAATTGATTAAACCTCTTAATTAATGTAATGTATTGGAAATGATAAATAAACAATGTTAAAAAAAAAATTAATAGGTGGAAAAGGAGTGAATTGCACTTTATATCTTAAAAGATTTAAAATTTTTCACTTTGTAGCTATAAAGATTAAATTTATCACATTATACCCTCAATGCATTACAAAAATTATAATATAATCCTTCTATTAACTTTCTTTTAGTTTTTTAGTCAATATTAATGAGTTGACTTTTGACCAAAAAAAAATGAAAGATAATAGAAAGGTTATATTAAAATATTTTTGATACATTAAAAATATAATGTAAAAAAAATTTGTGTTGTTTGGTAAACTTTGTGTTTTTGTTTTTTTTTTCTCATTTTATGGCAAAAAAAAAATGCGGTTAGTGAATGTATTCGTTTTTTTTAATTGCTCCGTTTTGAAAACAAGGGTAAAATATGAAAATATGAAAATATTAAAAAAATAAAAAATAAATGCACAGTTCAAAATGTCTCATTTATGAGATCCTGAATTCGATCATCCTTAATAACAAAAAATGAATTTTTTTGCTCAAGTATAAAAAACTCCTTTCTCTTTCACTTTTTTTTACCAGATATCTCAACTCTCAAGCAAAGCTCTCTGTATCTCTCGCCCCTTCTCTGATGGGTTTTGCTGGGGAGTGTTAGGGGTGGGTTTCGAGGGTGGTGGTGGGGTTGGGTGACAATGGCGGCGGATTTCGAGGGTGGATAGTGAATTGTGATAGGGTTGGGTGGTGGTGGATTTTGGAGATAGATAGTAAATTTTGTTGGAGAGTTTTTGAGGTGGTCGTGGGGTTGGGTGGTGTTGGATTTCGGAGGTGGTGCTGGTTTTCGAGGGTGGTGGGTTTCAGGGATGGATAGTGATTTTTGATAAAGAGTTTCAGGGATGGATTTCGAGGGGTGAGTAGTGATGGAGTTTAGTGGTGGGTTGTAGGTTTGGGTGGTGGGATTTGGGTGGGTAGTGGGGTTGGGTGATGAGGTTTAGGTGGTGAATTTTTGATATAATACTAAAAATATTTTTTATTTTTGTTTTTCACAAATTTTTAAATATAAATGACAATGAAATATGTTTTATATTTTTAATTTTTATTACAAAAAAAATAAAAACTAGTTCTACATTCTTTATAGAAAAAACATAAAAATAAAAATATTATCAAACGCATCTTAACATTTGAAGTTATAAAATAAAAATTTTAAAATTTTTTTAACAGCAAAGTACGAAAAGTCCGGTGGATGAGTGACATCTCTGCCACCAAGTACTAACGTTGTATTACCCAGTCGTTAAGGTATTAAATGCCCCAATCATTTGCTCTGTCGCTCCAAAAATTTTATTCCAATTAAAAAGATTAATTATAAATTGTACCATGAAAGATCGTTCCAATTTTAATTTATACTCTCAAAGATTAAAAATTTCAATTTACATTCTCAAAAATATAAATTTGTATCAATGTGCAACTCCAAAAATAAAAAAAATTTAATTTGCACCCTCAAAGATAGAAATTTGTATCAATGTACACTTAAAACTATCAATCGTTAGTTTGCTGCCTATAACTAAATTGATAAATTATATCTAAATCCCTTCATTCTTGTCACTTAATCATTTAGACCCCTTCACATTTAGAATATTACTCTTACAACTCATGACGTTTATCCACATGTAACACGTAACCCCTTTTTGTTGATATTTGTTAACACAATAGTTAAAAAATATGATTTTATCCTAATGAAAAATTATAATTTTATATTACCTTTTATTTTGTGGGTCCAATATACTCTAAAGTTTAAAATCAAGATTATCATTTGAATGTTCCATATAATAAAGAGTTGAACATTGAGTGATATATTGCATTGGATATAAAAAATATTATATAATACCTATATTCTATTAGACATTGAAATTGTAAGCTTGATTGTGAACTGTAAAATATATCGAATCTACAAAATAAAGGGTAATATAAAATTATAATTTTTTATTGGAATAAAATTAAAATTTTTTAATTGTTATATTAACAAATATCAATAAAAATGGGTTACGTGTTACATATGCACAAATGTCATGAGATGTAGGAGTAATATTCTAAATGTGAAGGGGTTCAAATGATTAAATGTCAAACATAAACGGATGTAGGTATAATTTATCAATTTAGTTTTAGACAGCAAACTGACAGCGGTTAGTTTTAGATGCATATTGATACAAATTTCTATTTTTGAGGGTGTAAATTAAGATTTTTGATCTTTGGGTATGCACATTGATACAAATTTATATTTTTAAAGGTATAAATTAAGAGTTTTAATCTTTAGGAATACAAATTACAATTCGAATAATTTTTCAGATACAATTTATAATTATCCCAATTAAAAATTGGTCCACATTGTATCCTCTCAACGAGAAAATATTCATTACGAGGTATGACTGTTTAAAAGGTCCAACAACCTAGTCACGCCTCATCGGAGACGCCAAAGTCAGAAGTCGAAACAAATAAATTCCGATGGGTTATACAGGAACCAACGACGCCGGAGATGCCGAATCAACCCATCTTCTGACCGAAACACCCTCAAACAACCCCAAAATTCCTAAAGACAGCTTCCACTTAGCCTATATTATCTACTTCACCCTCGGCACCGGCTATCTCCTCCCATGGAACGCATTCATCACCGCCGTTGATTACTTCTCTTACCTCTACCCAGAAGTCTCCGTTGACCGAGTATTCGCAATTGCATACATGGTTATTGGCCTGATTTGCCTTCTTTTCATTGTGGCATTTGCTCATAAATCGAATTCTTTCGTTAGGATTAATGTGGGTTTGGGTTTGTTTGTGGTGGCACTTCTTCTTGTGCCTATAATGGATGTGGTGTATGTTAAGGGAAGGCAAGGGGTTTATGGTGGGTTCGTTGTGTCTGTTGGGGCGGTGGCGCTTTCGGGAATTGCAGATGCGTTGGTTCAAGGTGGGGTTATTGGATCTGCTGGGGAGTTGCCTGATAGGTATATGCAGGCTGTAGTTGCTGGAACTGCTGCTTCAGGTAATGTTTTGCTGTTGTTTCTTGGGATTTGGGATTTTAAGATCTGGTAGTGTCTTCATTTGTTGAATGTTTAGTGGTTATTGTGTTTTGGGTGATTCAAATACTCATAAAGCACTTGGAGTCTGTGGCTTTACTTGCCAAGCTGACTTATTGTGCTGTGCTGTGATCATCTGATCTTTAGCAGTTTGTTAGGTTTTAGGGTGTGGCATGAATTTAACAGATTTTGTTGTTTTTTATGGATTGGAAACTGGTTTTGAATTTCAGTATCTGGGTATGCCTTAGTTCTGTGAGTTGTGTTTTTTTGCATTTGGGGTCTGTGGTGTATGGATCTGTTGTGGAATGTCAGTTGATCTGTTATGGTATTGGTTCATAAAGTTTATATTCCATAGCTGTATTGTCTAAAGAACTTGACTTTTGCGTTGTTTGCTGCATTTATTGAGTTGATGTGGGTCATCCAAGATTTGTTTTCCTGTTGGGAATCAATTGACTTAAAGGTCTGTATATAGTATGGGATGATAAAGTTATTTGTTTCGGATACAAACTAAACCAAACCAAGCCTTATCTACCAATTATTTGGGGTCGTAGTTATTTGTTTCAGATAAATTAGCTAAAATTGGGTACTGTTTTATGTTACCCTGGTGATATGGGTGTTCAGTTCTACATAAATCCCTTAGCCACTTCATCGCATTATATATGAGTTTCACTGTTTTGATCAAGGGATTTCGTGGACAAATCTTTTTATTTTCGACAATACCCCTTCTTTTATAAGACCTAATATTCTGTGTAGCAAGGTCAATTATGGATTCTTGGTTCTATTGTGGACACATTCCTTGTGAACATTGTTATATTAGTAGGTCTTACGTGATTGTAAATTTGGTTACGCCAGAAATATTGGCATGAGCAGACACATAACATGTGTTCTGTTGTTGGTTTGTGAATTTTCTCTGTCAAATAACTAAATTTTGAAGGTTAATATGAAGCAAAAACAATGAAAGTAAGGCTATTTGGAATGCAATGTTTTTCTACCAATGTTGCAGTGGATGTAACATCATTCCACTGTACACTGGAGAGGAAAATCTCTTAGGGTCATTGTGCTTAAATTGAGCCTTGCACTCACAATTTACACTCTTTGGAGAGAAAGAAATGCTAGAATCTTCAGGAACGATTACAAGGATGTAGCAACCATCTTCAAATGCATTATTCAAGTTATCAAGTGCAAACTTATCACTGCTAACTATTGGCATACTCCAACGAACTTAGCTTTCCTTCAAATGTGGAGTTCCTCGGTCTCTAAGGCTCTTGCTAGTCTATGAACTTCTTTTGCTTCTTTTGTTTTCATAAACGGGTACAAGTTCTGCTATTTTGCAGTACTTTTATCAGTTTCGATTTCTTTTGTTTCAGTTGTCATATGATAGCCAAAAGACAACAATTTACTTGTACATTTTGCAAAGATTAATGAACATATTTACTTACCCAAAAAAAAAACACATCATTTCACTGTAAGCTTCCGTAAAGGGGCAGAGCTACCTATACAGGAGGGGAGGGCACTTACCCCCACTGGACTTTGGATAATTACCTTTTTTACCATGTTAATGATCATGATCTCGTTCAATTTAATGCATTGAACCCCCTGATTTTTGAAGTGTAGTGGTACTTATTTTTTTTCCTCAATGGTCAACTGCTCTTTCTAATCCAATAAAACAAAAGTTTCACTTTTGGACTGTGGAGGATATGTGAAATGCTCTCATCCACATATATATATTGGCTAAATATAATCTCTCTTTTATGTAGTACTTTAAAAAAAATTGCATAAGCTGCTCCTAACTCTTTTTCAGCAAGTTAAAGATCCATAATCCAGTAAAATGACTAAACGCAAATTATTCCTTACCCAATAGAGTGTTTTCTACATTGCAAAAGAATTCATTTCTTAACAAGATGATTATTCATCTCAATTAGAGGCTTTACAATAAAATGAAGGATGATTTTGTTATGGACTTTTTGATTGTAAACATGAAAGTAAATTGCTAAAAAAAATAGCATATAACAAATTATAAATCAATTAGGGATTTAAACAAACATCGTATTATACTTTGACATATAATAGATATTCATTTATTTTTCATATAACAATTTAATCCTAAATGAAATAAAATTCTCATGCTTAAAGTTAAAATTCCATAAATTAATTGATAAGTATGCTATTCATCTTTTGGCCCCTCAACATGAAATTTTAGCTCCGCTCCTGCATCCTTATCTTCGTGCGAGCTACGACAATGAAGCAAGCCCATATGGTTGGCTCACAATAAGAAGGAAGAAGATTTTTCTTTTTAGCATCGAAGTAAGTGAAACTGTATGTGCCTATATCCTTTTTGCTCAGGTGTGGTTGATAAGTGTTTAACATGTTGCGTTAGATATTATGAAGGGTTCTGCATATGCTAGCACATTGCCTACTTTGCAAGTTCATTAAACAAAATTAAGCACCAAATTATACTGCTGTATGGAGAAATGATCACAATACAACCATTTACTGATCTCTTATATGTGTGGTGTGCAGGAGTACTTGTTTCATTTTTAAGAATCTTCACCAAAGGTGTATATTCTCAAGACACCAATGGGCTGAGAAAAAGTGCTAATCTTTACTTCATTGTCAGCATTGTTGTGATGGTCATATGCATTGTTTTCTACAATGTGGCTCATAGACTTCCAGTTATAAAGTACTATCAGGATCTGAAATCACAGGCCCTAAATGAGGAGAGAGAGGAGAAAGGTGCCCTCACTGGAGCACAATGGAGAGCAACCTTGTGGAACATTGTTGGAACCGTGAAATGGTATGGGTTTGGGATGCTCATCATCTATGTTGTTACTTTGTGTATATTTCCTGGATATATAACAGAGGACGTGCATTCCCAGATTCTCAAGGATTGGTACCCGATCCTTCTCATTACAGGATACAATGTGTTTGATCTGGTTGGCAAGTCTCTTACTCCAATCTATCTCCTTGAGAATGCAAAGGTCGCAATTGGGGCATCTTTTGCAAGGTTGTTGTTCTTGCCCCTCTTCTATGGTTGCTTGCATGGTCCCCAATTCCTCAGGACAGAAGTTCCGATGACAGTTTTGACTTGTCTTTTGGGCCTTACCAATGGCTATCTGACCAGTGTTTTGATGATGTTGGCGCCCAAATCTGTCTTGTTACTACACGCAGAGACTGCAGGGATTGTGATGGTATTGTTCCTAGTTTGTGGCCTGGCAATCGGTTCAGTTGTATCTTGGTTTTGGGTCATATGATTCATCACTAATTTAATGGATATCAACTTCTTTGAGCCTACTGCATTGTCAGATTCCTCAGACTGAGATTGCCCGTCCGTTGAAGTAACAATTGGTGTTCTTATATTGTAAACCTTGTAAACTTTTCTTAATTTTTAATTTGATTGCAACTGAAGCATTGGTTCACTGAAACTGAATCTAAATTGTTATCCTATTGAACAACCTGGAGAATGTAAATTGCTGGCTACAGTTTATGAAGCATAAATGATTACTTTCTTTTTCACTTTCTTTATACCTTTATAGGTTCCCTATGGCTACCTCCCGTTGAAAACCTCACTATGGTATGTGCTACAACTTTAGAATTGATCACCCAAGTGTAGGTTGTGCGAAGTAATAAATTTCTCGGGAGTCCAAGGTCGAACTACAGGGAATTGGAAAAATAAGAGATATAAAACAAATAAAAAGCAAACTTATAAGAACAATTTATTTAAGAGATTGTTGAGTTTAGAAAATATTGATTGGAGTAATTAAAACAATATAATAAAAATACTAGAGCATCATGTACTCCCTCTCAATTCTGTATAATAATGATTAAAGACTCAAATCTTAACTTGAGACAAGAATCAGATGTCGGTTGATTCATGTGACAAATTAAGAAAGAAAACCTAAAGTTATAATCAAAAGATTATTTAGGAACCTGAATAATCATTCAATTATATTATTTTATGAAATAATAATAATTATCTCAAGCATGGAATAACTAATTATTTACTCGCAGGAAAATTCAAGCAATCGATGTACATGACACAACAACTCAAGGATTTTTACAGAGCAAAAATTTTACTATAAGATCAGAAGTTAAATTAACAAAATATCATAAATCATTAAACTCAAAATTAATAACATTATCGTACTTCATTGAGAGTTCTCCCCTAGCCCTACCTTAACCTTCTAGTCAGACACGACAAACTAAAGCTAGAAAATAAAAGATGGGAAAAAAAATTATTCCCTAAATCCTAGATGAGAACCTTTATATATACTAAAAATAAATTCTAAGTATAAGTATAAGATATAAGGTTGTCTTGGAAGGAATTCCTTTCCAAAAAGAAATCTTGTAAGATTAAATTTTGTGAATAAAATCTTTGGGGCGCGGGTACAAAATCTGTCCAGATTTCGAGCTTAAATTTTGCATATTTAGAGGTTGAATCACGAAAATTTCGTGAAATACACTTTTGTAGCCCTTGGAGTATTCTTTCCAGCTCTCAAAAATCAAGTAAATCGAATATCAAAGTCAAAAGTTATGATCAGAATACTGAAGATATGTCAAATCTTTATTCTTCTAGGATACTTTTCTAATCCAACTTTAAATGAGTTTTCTTCCATCTTGGACTCTTATAAAGATTAAATTGTTATCATATCTTCAAGTCTTTCTATTTAATCTTGACTCTTCAATCCTTATCAATTGCGATTCTTCCTCTAATGATTGATTCACTTATATTATCCATTATTATTTTAAATCAACCAATTTACCTGCAAAATAAATCAAACAACTAAAAAAAGTATCAAACTAAAAAAATCAAGAAATTCAACACATTTAATCACAAATAATATGTAATTAACCAATCATTAAATATAAAAAAATAGTAATTTTGATGGTTAATCACACCCCTCAACTTGAATATTACTAGTCCCTAGTAATACATAGATCCTAAAATCTAAAAACTAAAACTTAAAACTAAATAATCTAATAAAATAAAACATAAATCTATTTTCGTAGGCCTCAAGATTGCATTTAGCATATGCAACAAGCCTTGAAACCCCTAAGTTCCTCTTAGTGGACGAGTATAGTCTCGTAAGGATTTCTAGAGATGATACCCACAAACATCACCTTATGATCAAATATCTGAATAATAATTTAATAACACAAATTGCTATCACAATATAAAAATTCTGGGTTACAAACCTTTTTATAAGCACATGTAAAATAAAATATAGAATTCTACGCTATATAAATGTATGCAATTATCATGTTCACATATAAACTCGTGTGTAGTGTGAATTAATTATACCAAGTTAGCAATTTGTCGGGTAATCACCTCTACAACCATCAACTATTCGTCTCAATGCCAAATCTCACTAAATAATTCACTCATAAAAGATTCTCACAGATTATAGTGACTATTCCCTCAAATATCACATGTGAGAAGAAGATATTTAGATCAAAACAAAAATAATGCTCCCATGTCCAAAAAAAAACGTAATAAAAAAGAAAAAGATTTGATATAGTTCATGAAAGGAAATCAATACATAATATATAAATAATCACCATTTTTTTTCCTTATTCACACGAGTCATGTATCCATCAATACACTCTTGAGATCAGATAGGACTTTACTTAAGGTTGTAATGAGACATTGGGATTAGGGCTTTGAAACGAAGGATATTCAGGAATTCAAATGACTATCCCGAGAGAACATGCACATTACACAACCAATTTTCTTTCCATGACCTTTCACTCTTCACCCTTTAAAAGCACAATTTACAATATTTGCTCATATTTTTTTTTCTTTCACATGCTTGTTATTTTTCTCTTTTTTTTTCCAATCTGCTTTTTCACAGCTAGACATATTGTCTTTCTTTTTCTTCTCAACTTTTTTTTTTCAGCAAGACAATTGAATGTATATATATATATATATATATATATATATATATATATATATATATATATATATATATATATATATATATATATATATATATATATATATATATATTTAGCAAGACATCTAATGCAGATATTCACAATTATGCAGAACTCTATTTTTTTATCATCTTTTCTCAACCAACATCTCTCAAATTACATAAACAATAAAAAGCTCAATCTCAGGATAAATAAGGGTAAAGAATATTATTTTTTTCATTGGTTTGGTTATTATATATTGGGTAATAAAAAATTAAATAAAATTTTATTTCAAAACTCAATCATGGCTTCTAGGGATGATAATATTCAAAAAATAAGGCTTAGGCTCAAATAATATCAAAGATGAACTAAAATCATATCTCAAGAGTTTTTGATAACACACTCTCCATGCAAATAATTTAAAGTCAAGCAATCATTCATAATATTGGTGTGGACCAAAATAAAAATAATAAGACTATTGAAGGAGATTAGCTGAATAAAAATATTTTTTATTAAGTAAATGTAAATAACCTTCCAAAAAAGATTGTATCAAAACTCACCAGGGTTTTTATGCATCTCCATTATATGTTTCAAGTTCTCAAGGTAAAATACCTAACAAATTTTCAACTTGGTAAAGTTCAAAGTGTACAAATTGTGAGTTTTTATAAGAACATGATATGAGATACAAAAATATAGAATAAAATTATATGTGATACTTAAACAATTACAAATTTAAAGTTACGCAAATTATTTCTATATTGTGGTGTCAATTTATGCATAAAAATGTTATCTAAATATTTAATAACCATTAAATTTTTTTTTTTTTAGCAAAGTAAATAAACTAAAAAAAAACTTAAATTAGGAATTTTCACAACACAAAACATACTTATACTCCCCAACCTAAATTCAACATTGTTCTCAATGTAAAAATAAATACCTTAATGCTCAATAAAAATAATGAATAAAAGTCAAAATGATAGGAATACCTGGTGCCGCAACAACTCTAAAACCTAAAAATAAAAGACTTAACAAAAATAAGCAAAATGTTAAATAAAAGAAAATGTTATACAACAATTATGTTAATTGTTAGAGATGAATCATTCATATCGAGAATCCACCAACCCAATGGATTCCACTTCAACTATACCGTCCTCCAAAAATAGTTTCAATCGTTGTCCATTAACTTTAAAGGTGTTCCCATTATTGAGAATTTCAATCTCCACTGTTCCATATGAAAAAACTTCTTTAACAATATACGGGTCACTTCATCTAGTTCGAAGTTTTCCTTTGAAGATATGTAGTCTAATTATATAAAAGAACTTTTTGTGAAGGTGTAAAAGTTTTACGCAAAATATTTTTATCATGGAATACCTTCATTCTTTCTTTGTTAATCCTAGAGTTCTCATAAGCTTCATTCCGAATCTCCTCAAGCTCATTTAACTGTAATTTTCGTAAGGTGTCAATTTTGTCAAAACTAAAATTAAACATCTTAATGGCCCAATATGTCTTATGTTCTAATTCCATAGGTAAGTGACAAGCTTTTTCATATACCAATCTATACAGAGACATGTCAATCGGGGTTTTGTAAGCAGTACGGTATGCCCATAACGCATCGATTAGTTGTAATGATCAATCTTTACAATCAGGGTTAACCATTTTTTCCAAAATATAAGAAATTTTCCGATTAGCTAGCTCTGTTTGACCACTTGTCTGTGGGTGATAAGGGGTTGCAACTTTATGTGTCACTCCATATTTTTTCATTAAATTTTTAAAAGGTTTATTACAAAAGTGCAATCTCTCATCACTGATAATGACTCGAGGTATACCAAATCTGAAAAAAATATTTTCTTTTTAAAATTTCAAAATAACTTTATGATCATTTGTCCAACATGGTATAGCTTCGACCCACTTAAAGACATAATCTACGCCCACTAAAATATACATATATCCAAAAGATGGGGGGAAAGGTCCCATGAAATCCATGTCCCAACAATCAAAAATTAATATTATCAAAATTAGATTTAGAGGCATCATATTTCTACAAGTTAATCCCCCTAGAATTTGACATCGTTCACACACCTTACAAAAATTATAGGCATCTTTAAAAATTGTTGACCAATAAAATCCATACTGTAAAACCTTTGCAATTGTCTTTTTCATAGAAAAGTGGCCTCCACATGCTCTCGAATGACAAAATGATAAAATGCTACTTACCTTATCATTGGGCACGCATCTCCGGATAATCTGATCTGAACAGTATTTGAAAAGATATGGGTCATCCCAAAAAAAATTCTTTACTTTAACTAGAAATTTTCTTTTATCCAAAGCAGTCCAAGTCGGTGGCATATTACTTGTAACAAGAAAATTCACAATGTCACCAAACCACGGTGTTGAAGAAACTGCCAATAACTGTTTATCAGGGAAAATGTTCTTAATCTGCACTATCTCAATTGGCACATCACTCACAAGTTTAGACAAGTGATATGCAACTACATTTTTTACTCTTTTTTTATCTTTGATTGATATGTCAAATTCTTGGAGTAAGATGATCCACCTAAGCAGTCTTGGTTTAGCATCTTTTTTAGTTAATAAATATTTAAGAGCTGCATGATCTGTGAAAATAACAATAAGGGATCCTATTAAATATGACCTAAACTTGTCTAAGGCAAATATTACTGCTAGTAATTCTTTTTCTGTAGTAGAATAGTTTATCTGTACATTGCTTAAAGTTCTACTAGCATAGTAAATAACATGTGGCTTTTTCTCATTTCTCTATCCTAAAACTGTCCCTACAGCATAATCACTAACATCACACATAATTTCAAAGGGAAGGCTCCAATTTGGAGGTTGCATAATTGGAGCAGTGATGAGCATGCCCTTCAGTTTATCAAAAGCCTCTTGACATGACTTATCCCACTCAAAAGGTGTGTCTTTTCTTAGGAGATAACAAAGTGGTCTAGATATAGAACTAAAATCTTTTATAAATCTCCTATAGAAACCAGCATGACTCAAGAAATATCTAATATCCTTAAGGGTTTTAGGGGTAGGTAAATTAGCAATTAATTCAATTTTAGCTCTATCTACCTGAATTCCCTCAGAAGAGAGAATGTGACCGAGAACAATTTCCTTTCTAACCATGAAGTGACATTTTTCCCAATTAAGCACAAGGTTATTTTCTTCACATCGTATAAGCATTTTCTCAAGATTTGACAAACAGTCATTATAGGAATTATCAAAAACAGTAAAATCATCCATAAAAATTTCAAGAAAACGTTCAACCATGTCACTAAAAATACTTAGCATGCACCTTTGGAAGGTCGCAGGTGCATTGCAAAGTCCAAAGGGCATCCTTCAATATGCAAAAGTACCAAAAAGACAAGTAAATGTGGTCTTCTCTTGGTCTTCTAAGGCAATTTCAATTTGGTTATATCTCGAATAACCATCTAAAAAACAATAGTACATATGTGATGCTACCTTTTCTAAAATTTGATTCATAAAAGGTAAATGGAAGTGATCTTTCCTAGTCACAGAATTTAATTTTTTGTACTCAATGTACATCCTCCAACTAGTTACTGTCCTAGTTGGTATAAGTTCATTATTTTCATTAGCAACTACAGTGACTCTAGATTTCTTGGGGACTACCTGTGTAGGACTTACCCACTTACTGTCTGCAATAGGGTAAATAATTCCTACATCTAACAATTTTAGCACCTCGTTTCTTACAACCTCTTTCATATGTGGATTTAGTCTTCGTTGCATCTCCCTAGATGTTTTAGCATTATCCTCCAAATAAATCTTATGAGTGCAAACCAATGGACTAATTCCTTTTATATCGGCTAAAGTCTAACCAATTGCATTTTTATGTTCTCTAAGAAGTTGTAGTAACATACCTTCCTGTGCTGAATTTAATTGAGAAGAAATTATTACCGGATATGTTTCATCATTTCCCAAGAATACATAATTTAATTCTACCGGTAATTGCTTCAAATCCAACTTGGGAGCTTTATCACAAGATGGGATTGGTGGATTGATTCTTGGTGGAAGCTCCTCAAATTTCTGTTTCAACTCTCTCATTTCAAGTACCTGTGAGGAATTCAATAACTCAGTCAAAACAAAAATTTCAGAATTATTTTCATTTATCTCTAACAAAGAAGAATGTTCCAGCAAGCATGCCTCAAGTGGATCAAATAGAGAAGAATCATATACTCTACTTGGAATAAGAGACTCAATCATATTAATCTCTTGTACATCCTCATCAACATTCTCTGGTTGTTTGCACACATTAAAAATATTGAGCTCTAATGTCATATTCCCAAAAGTTAACTTCATCACATCATTTCTACAATTAATTAATGCATTTGAAGTTGTTAGGAATGGTCTGCTTAAAATAACAGAAATTTACGCATTAGCATTTAATACAGGTTGAGTATCCAAAATTATAAAATCTACGAGAAAATAAAACTTATCAACATGTACTAAAACGTTCTCCACCATACCCCTCGGTATTTTTACTGATCGGTCAGCTAATTGAAGTGTAACCGAAATGGGTTTTAACTCTCCTAACCTTAATTGTTCATATACTGAATAAGGGAGCAAGTTCACACTAGCTCCTAAATCTAATAAAGCCTGTTCAATTTTGTGGTTACCTATAACACAAGAAATAATGGGGCAACCTGAGTCTTTTTATTTTGGTAGAGTCCTATGTTGTATGATGGAAGATACCTGCTCAGTCAAAAATACCTTATTTTGCACATTTAATTTCCTTTTAACAGTACATAATTCTTTCAAAAATTTTACATAAGAAGGTATTTGTTTAATGGCATCCAACAAGGGAATATTGATTTTCACCTGCTTAAAATCTCTAACATATCATTATGCATATAAGGTTTGGTAGAAGTAAGCAATCTCTGTGGGAATGGTGCAGGTATAACATACTTCTCAGACTTATTAATTTCAGAGTGATTAATTTTATCACCACTCTCCGTAGGTTTTGAAATATTTTCAAATTCTTGAATTTTAGAAGGAATAGTTTTATCAATTTCTTTCCCACTACAGAGTATGGTAATAGACTTTACCTACTCATGTACAGTATCAGAAATGTCAGTTTCATTCACAAAAAATTGACCCTATGAATTTGGTTGTAGTTGTGCTGGGAACTTACCTTTTTCTTGATGACAAGGGTCAATAGTCAACTTAGTGATTGCACTCCTAATATCTTCAATAGCCTGAGTAGTTTGTCTGTTAAAATTTTTCTATTGTCTGTTGTAATTTTCTTGCTTATTGTGTGTGTTCTTGATATCATTTATAGCCTGTGTGGTTTGATTCATAAAATTTTCCTGACTCTGCATCATTTGTGACAATGCCTCTTCAAAATTTCTCTTAGAAGGTGGAACAAAGGGTGCAACATTGGAGGAATTTTATTGAGGTGGTTGTGATACATGATTTTCATTCCTCCAACTAAAATTTGGATGATTCTTCCACTCCGGGTTGTATGTGTTTGAGTAAGGATTATTGTAAGGTTTTGAAAAAGTATTTGCAGCATTTGCTTGATCATGCAAGACTTCTTTTAAAATAGGTAATGTTGAACATTCCTTCATAAGATGTCCAGGGATCTCACAAATACTACACACCTCCTCAACAGGCACTGTGTCAACTTGATTAACCTTTTTATACTCCATAGCTTCTACCCTCCTAGCTAAGGTGACAATTCTAGCTCCTAGGTCATCTTCTTCTCTCAGTTGGTATTTACCCCCACTAAATGATGAAGATTGTGCAGTTTTACCTTTAGGAGGTTCTTGGGACGTGGTATCTCAAGATTGTACATTTTCAGCTAACTGATCTAAGTAGTCAAATGTCTCGTCTGATTCCTTATTCATGAAATTATTATTACACATCATCTCAACAAATTGACGCAACTGCGGGCTCAAACCCTCATAAAAGAAACTTATCATGTGTCAGCTCTCATAACCGTGATGTGGACAAGATGCAAGAAGGTCTTTAAATCTTTCCCAACTTTGATAGAAATTTTCAGTCTCTTTTTGAGAAAAATTTATTATTTGCCTTTTTAAAGAGTTTGTGCGATGTATGGAAAAAAACTTTTTTAGAAATTATTTTTGCATCTCAAGTCATATACCTATGGTCCTAGATCTAAGTGAATATAACCAAGTCTTAACTTTTTCCTTTAATGAAAAAGGAAACAACTTCAATCTGATTGTATTCACTAAGACATTCTGATCATGGAACGCAGCACATACATCCTCAAATTCTCTAATGTGTAAATACGAATTTTCTGAATCTAGGGCAAGAAATTTTGGGAGTAATGTAATCATGCTAGGTTTGAAAACAAAATTTGTGGCATTTAATGGAAAAATAATGCATGAGGGTGCAGTGTGGCGTGTAGGCGGTAGATGTTCACACAAAGTCCGACCATGATTAGCATTATCTTCATTCTCATCATGATTACTTACCCTATCCTCGTGCTCCTCATATTCAGGTAAATTATTTTGTCTATTATCATTAGGATTAGCAGTTATTGTATGAGAAGTATGATTTGAATTAGATGAATCAAAAATTTTCAAACAGAGTGTCTAAATCTTCTCTTATCAAACGACCACTCAAATCAAGATGTCAATAACTCATACAACAAATAAAATAAATAAATAAATAAAACAAAAAAATAACTTAAATAACAAAAAGAAAATAAATTTCAGTAAAATAAATAAATAATTAAAAAATGAAACGAAGTTATCGGATCTCCGACGAGTCGCAAATACCGAAAACCTCACTAGATTTGATGGTGGCTCCTTGTCTTTCAACTCCCCGGCAACGACGCCAAAAACTTGCTCCAACTTTAGAATTGATCACCCAAGTGCAGGTTGTGCGAAGTAATAAATTTTTCGGGAGTCCGAGGTCGAACCACATGGAATTGGAAAAACAAGAGATATAAAACAAATAAAAAGTAAACTTTTAAGAACAATTTATTTAAGAGATTGTTGAGTTTAAAAAATATTGATTGAAGTAATTAAAACAATATAATAAAAATACTAGAGTCTCATGTACTCCCTCTCAATTTCGTACAATAATGATTAAAAATTCAAATCTTAACTTGAGACAAGAATCAGATGTCGGTTGATTCATGTGACAAA